>JAMPIV010009225.1:0-292837 GCA_024509875.1 Oreohelix idahoensis
TCATAGCTTCTATCATAGAGGTAATTGAATAATATCATATAATCTAGTGCTGATACATAGGAATGTCATCTTCCTTTGAATAAATATTCTTTTCAAAAGTACCACTGTGCATCTGCTTATCGACAACGATGGCGAAGCCCAAGTTCATAATAAATTGTGGTTTTACCTTTCTATGCGAAATATAACTTTGCCATTCCTTGGCAAAAGAGAATAAACACTGGGGTAAAGTACATACAACATGTCTAAATGACTATCACTTTTTCCCATTTACTTATAGATCACTTTTTCGGCGATAAACCGGCTACAACAAAATTCGACATCCCGACAGGATGACAGCCATGAATCCCACCCCCTGCTAGCGATACTTCCGCTGCATAGCCTTTTACCTTTTCTAGCGACAACCAACATAGTTCGACTTAGAAATGTAAAGATATCCATATATAAGACAGACTCGTCCTACTCATACAAACACTACGTATAAATTCAGGCCATAGATATACTCAAGCAAGAACAATCTATTCCTACCCAGGCAAAGAATAAATCGCAGTAGGCCTAGATTCGTCCGCGGAATCCGATCGAAGATGACGGAACTCCTTTCAAGGGAAGTAACTCAAAAATGACATCTCCTTAAGCACTTAAAAAAGGAAATACTTTGTTTACAAAATATTTGCGAACATAATAAGTATATAAATGTATTATATTGCAAGATAGTAAAGATTGCACTTTACACTTGTCATAGCTGACGTGTAAACCCCTGCTGTGGTTAATCCTTTTGCGTCTGTCCTTCCAGAGTACTAGGGTGTCGACTTAAAAAATCAGCTCCTACATTGTCTCTTCCCGGAATGTAATTCACGGTAAAGGAATAAGGCGCAAGAAGCAGACTCCACCTTAACAATCTCGAATTTAGCTTTTTAGATGCAGCCAAGAATGTTAAAGGTTGGTGATCGCTTTGGACAATGAAGTGTGTCCCATACAGATAAGGTGAAAATTTGTTGATGGACCAAATTAGAGCTAAACATTCCTTCTCTATGGTCGAGTAGTTCAACTCAGCTGCATTCAGCTTCCTACTGGCGTAGGCGACTGGTAAAAGTTTCTCCGGCTGGGCTTTTGATTTCTGCAAGAGAGTTGCACCAATACCTATACTGCTAGCGTCCGTTCTTAATACAAATTCCTGTGTGATATCGGGTAGTGTAAGGATGGGTTTGCTGGTGAGTTTTGCTTTTAGCTCTGTGTAAGCTTTTTCACAATCAGCATTCCATTGGATTTTGTCAGGCTGTCCTTTCTTCGTTAAGTTAGTTAATGGTGCACACAGAGAGTTAAAATGGGGTATGTACTTCTGATAGAACCCACATAAAGACACGAATGATCTCACATCTTTCTTCGTTTGAGGTCTGGGTGCCTTCTTTAGCTTCTCTATATTCTTTGGGTCAGGAGACATATGACCTGTAGAAATAGTGTGACCTAAGAATTCCAACTCCTTACAACCGATATAGCACTTGGTTGGACGTGCAGTCAATCCAGTTTCTCTCAGTCTGTCAAACAACATGGAGAGCGCTACTATATGCTCTTCAAATGTGTTTGTAGCAACAAGAATGTCATCCATAAAGTTAGTGATATGGGGATTTTGTAGAGGTTCCAATAATTTCCTCATCATTCTTGAAAAGATACTTGGAGCATTTTTCAGCCCAAAGGGTAGTACATTAAACTCGTAGTGTCCGTCTGATGTACTGAATGCCAGCATTTTCCTAACTTCTGGTTTCACTGGTATTTGGTAGTATCCCTTGCTTAGATCTACCTTCGATAAATACCTAGCCTTACTCAGTGTAACAATTGGGTATAAAATGGACAAATGGAAAATTCCTGGGGGACCTGGATTTCGCAGATGATGTAGCATTCTTAAGTTCAACACCAAGACAATCCCAAGAAGCAATAAATAATTTGTGTCATCTCTCGGTTAAAATTGGTCTCCAAATAAATGCCTCTAAAACTAAAGCTATGAACTTTTCTAACGAGACCTTTGATATCATCTTGAACGGGGAAAAACTACAGAAAGTTGAAAGTTTCAATTATTTAGGCAGTAAAATGACTCAGGATGGTGACACAACAAGAGAAATCCATACTAGAGTTGCTTTGGCAGCTAGCGCCTTCAATAGATTATCTAACATTTGGAAATTACGATCATTGAATATACATACCAAGCTTCGTCTGTTTAATTCAAATGTTATCTCAGTGTTAACATACGGCTGTGAGAGTTGGAAAATAACAAAATCATTGGAGAACAAGCTGAATACATTCGAGAACAAATGTCTTAGAAAACTCATGAACATCAGTTGGAAAGAATTCAAGACTAATCGACAAATAAGAGAAGACTCTAGGCAGAAATATGTCTCCGACTATATAAGGAAAAGACGATGGTCATATATCGGTCATGTCCTACGAATGCAAAACAACAGAATACCACTACAGGCGCTCACTTGGGTTCCTGAGGGTAAGCGGAAAAAAGGAAGACCAAAAGAAACACTCAGAAGAACAATAATAAGAGAAGGAAGAACGTTGGGCCTAAATAATGTGCAAGAGCTAAGAGGAGTGGCGTCACAACGAACAACCTGGAGAGCACTGGTTTCTGCCTTATGCGCCGTGTTTGGCGCTTAAAGAATTTATTATTATTATTATTTATTTACTCAGTGTAGAGAACAGCTGGTTGGTGTCAGGTAATGGGTCCACCTGAGATTCTGTGATCGCATTAAGCTTCCGGTAGTCAATACATAACCTGTGTTCACCACTCGGTTTTCTCAATAGCACCACACTTGAGCTATAGGGAGATTCAGACTTTGAAATAATTCTCTTTTAAGAGATAGTCAATCTCATCCTTGAGTGTTTGTGCTTGCTATTGTTCAGTCCATGTCCGCAGCAATGCTTCCAGTGGACTGTGTATGGGGACGGCAATACAACAACGTTGCCGGACCCACACCTATTTCTATTGTAAGGGGCAGTATACCGAAGTGGGGCCTGTCTCCCTCAACTGTTTGGTACAGCCCTGGTTCCTACCTCCTTTGGTTCGGGTTTGTTTCTGCAGCTTTTTTAATACTGGTTGCTGACTAACCAAATTTTCCAAATGATCCAGGCCATGGTGTTCCGACAAATATCTAGTCGGGGTGGGATGTCTCTCGTCCCCTCTCTGTACAATACGGAGAGTTGCCATGGTTACTGGTGTAACAGTAGACTTGTTGTGATTTTGTTTTCTCTTTATCACTGCATCTACCTGTTGTTTTCTCTTGTGTATTTTGTTTGTGGGCCTACGTCCGCAACAATGCTTCCCTAGGTCCTGTAACTGGTCTACGCTTCTGAATGAGGTTACCTGGTTACATTCTGAACAGGATTTCATATACCGACTTATGTCTTCAATTATTCCTGGCCAGTAATATCGCAATGCTACATTTTGACCAGTGGCCCCTTTTCCTCTGTGGCCACTGCCTGATGTAGCATGCTCTTGCTCCATAATTTCCTCCCTATAGAATTTTGGCACTACCAGCTGTCCATGCCCTTTAGGTCCTTTTCCAGCTTGTCTGTAGAGTATGCCATTTTCCATATAGTAGTCTCCTTTCTCTGGAGGGTTATGGGCCTTTGGCAATTTGTCAAAACAAGGCTTTAATGTGCTATCTGCTGTTTGAGCCTTTTTCATCTTTGTACGATGAATGTTTATTGGATCTCCCTCCTCCTTTTTGGTGCTCGACCTGGTATGGTTTGCTGCCATGACAACAGGTTTTATTGGGTCACCCAAAAAGACATATTTACATCCTATTACCAGCGGGTATATAGGATCATCTCTCACTGCTGCTCTTATCACTCCTTCCACATAGCGAGTTCTCACATTGATCCTTGCTATGGGAAGTGTCATGGTGCCGGTTCCCTGCATTGCCCCTTGTATGTCCACTGTTTCTGTGGTAAGTTGGTCAGGGTGCATTAGGGTTGCACTCACGACTGAGTCGAATTCCAAACCTGAATCATATAAGCACTGAATTTTAGTGCCATTACATGTCACTTCCTCACAGACAGGGGGATGGTAGAGGTCATTCTGACTAACTGCCAGTTCCTTCCTTCCCTTGTTCCCTGTTGTGAGACACGCAGCGTAATAAGGAGGGTTCTTCCTTCTGCAGTCTGCAGTATTGTGGTTACTCATTAGACAAGTTTTACACCACTTTCCTTCCTTCCGGTAAGGTGTCTTATCCGATCTTAGAGGGTTTTTGTCCTTTTGGTCAAATCTTTGTTTGTTCCTTGTGGTATGGTCCTTTTGTTCATATTTGGTATAGTTTTGTAATGATTTGAAGTTTTCACCCTGATTCTTCTTATTTCCTAATAATTCTGCCTGAGCTGCTTGATATCTCTCAGCAACAGTTACAATATCTCCCAATCTCTCTGCTCCTTGTTCCATGATAAACTTCCTCATTTCTTGAGGCATGGACTCTTTCACTTGCTCCATCATTATCATTTCTTTCAGGTCCTGACACTTTCCTAAACTACTCCATTTTTCCAAATAGGTTTCCAATCTAGCAGAGAACTGGTGATAGTTTTCTCCTGGAAGAAGTTTAGCTGTTCGGAATTTCTTTCTATATGATTCTGAGTTCTTTTCATATCTCACAAGCAGTGCCTGTTTCAGGATTTCATAATCTTCCTGGTCATCTCTTGAGAGCTTCAAATATACATCGTAGGCAACACCTCTCAATCCCTGAGATAGTTTAAGACTCCACTTTTCTTTCACTAAGCCATAGGTAGTGGCAAGTCTTTCGTATCTATCCAGGTACGACTCAATGGCGTCTTCTTTCTCAACAAATGGGTCCAGATGAAAATTCATGGCCCCACTTGAGGTGCTCTGGCTGGAGCTACTCTCAGAGTGAGGTGAGCTCCCACCATTATTGCCAGTATTTGCCTGAATTTCAAGCTCTTTTAATCTAAACTGATGGTCTCTCTCTGCTTGTAATTTCCTTTCCTCAGCTTCAATTTTCTTTGCCTCATTTTCAGCCTCCCATTTCTTGGCTTCCATTTCTAATCTTTTGTCTTCTCTCTCAGCTTCTGCTTGCAACCGCCTTTCCTCAGCCTCAAATTTCTTTGCTTCTCTATCAGCCTCTAATTTCCTTGCTTCAGTCTCTAATTGCAACTTTCTTTCTTCCCTATCCATGTGTTTGTCCACTTCTGTTGTGACATACTGAGTAAGAGCATCACCTGTCATATTTAATTCCTTACCCATCTGCATGACCGCAGTCCTGAACTTCACTAGATCAGCCATGGCGTTACTTAGAGAGGGTATGTAAATTTACTATAACCAAATTATTGTAATTAAAATTAATTACTTTAAATGAACAAAAAATTTCCGTGCAACTTTGTGAGCATCAACTATTTACTGAGTACTAAATGGTACTCCTCCTAAGAAAATATTGTTTTAAAAATCCTAAAATAGAATTTTTATTTTTTGAAAAAAAATTTATTTTCTTATGTTACCTATGGGTGGCACAAGATAGAGTGTAGATAGATGAATAGACTAAGTATGGCTCAAGATATACAGAAATATCCCAGGAACGAGCCCCCAGTGTGGCGCGAGGTTTTATTTGGCTCTTGGATCAGTATAGTACTGACAATTACAGAAATAGAATTTCTGCAGAAAATGGTGAAGTCCCAGTGTCTGAGAGGACTACTGGTATCACAAATTAGTTACGGCTGTGAATGATCTGATCTCGAAACAATAGTATAGAGGAGACCGACATAAAGCGCCACCTCTGCTGTGTAACTAATTGTGATATTAAACAAAGCAAGGAAACAGATTTTTACTTAACAATGATAAAATTGACAAGTCGTTCAAAATACAATTTCCTTATATTTTATTTAGTATATATACACTATCTACTCTTGTGCTGAAAGGTGAATGTTGCAAAAAATGGAATGAAATGAATTGGTAAGTTTACATATGATTTACAAATATTTATATTTATAAATATTACAACACGTTTTCCAATTATAGGAACAAAAATTATATCAGCTGTGCTGTTAATTAAGGATATAACGTTTATCAGCTATGCTGTTATTTACGTATAATTTATTCACTATGATCTTATTATTGTCTCTTGCTACGCTAATTCACGTTTTCTTCATTGACAGTTCTATGCTCACAATGCCGACAGAAATGGTACTAATGTGTACTCATCTCTCTTAAGTCTGTTCTTCTTTGTTTGGTTCACACCACCGGCAGAGTATCGTTCCTTTAGCCCACCCAAGACTGAGGGGGACCAAAGATGTAGAGTCTGGTCAACCTCTATGCTCCTGCGGAGTTCCAGGCAGCGGGATTGACTCGAACATACGACCTCAGGTTTTTAGGACACAATTAAACCTGTAACAAAGCAAAAATAGGGGCTAATTTCTGTCCTCAAGCCCACCTATTTCTAGTGTGAGTGAAATGAGCGTGTCTCCGATGTATGCATGTGGGATGAATGACAACATGGCTCAGTATGATTTAGCAATAGCGAGACAAGACAGGTGTCTACTTGCAAAACATTCTTTCTGATAAACTAATACCTGGATACATTCAATAATATAGATTCAATACATGAATACATTTTATACATGAATACATCCCATAATATAAATCAATACATGAATAAATCCAATAATATGTACACCTAGGTGTGATACAACAATGTCCTTCCCCCTATACTATATCACGCCCTCTCTGACAATAGCTGGTAACATATATCCTAACAATATTGTTATGTTCTTATGATAGGAGTATATGAGACGAGGACTGGTTGGTGATATATCAGGTTGGAGTTATAGGAGACAATAGATTGGAGTTAGATGCGACAATAGATTGAGTCCTGACAAGGACTGTTTTGGTTATATTGCAGTTGGTCTTATCTGAAACAATAGATTGAGTTAGATGCGACAATAGATTGAGTCCTGACAAGGACTGTTTTGGTTATATTGCAGTTGGTCTTATCTGAGACAATAGATTGAGTTATAGGAGACAATAGATTGAGTCCTAACAAGGACTGTTCTGGTTATATTTACAGTTTGGAATTATCAGAGACAATAGACTGAAGTTATAGACTGACAATAGATTGAAGTATAGGAGACAATAGGTTGAAGTATGAGTCCTATTAGTCTTCATCTATTCAATCATAATAGGAAATACAATCATTATACTTAATTCCCCCCAAGATACAATCAGTAACCTGATAGGTAGTATAAATGACACACAACAAATACCAACGGTTATCGTAAAAATATTTACCCTCCTAAGATTTTAAACTGGCCAGGTTTTGACGCGACTTAGCGAAGTAGGTTGCAGGTCGATGCCCTCAGGTAAGTTATCATAAATCAAGGTGACAGCTTCTCCCTCTTCAGTCTGTATCTCTGGCGTCAAGTTCGGGGTTGCGTGGTTAGCATAAAATCCGCCCGATTATATAGTCAAGTAACTACTTGAGGAAAGCTTTCGGTTGGTTCCTGGCGGAGCAAGTTGATTGGTTTCCTCCGGTTTTGTACCTGGTCTCATACAGCCTAATTTTATTCAGTTTTCATCGGCCATCTTGCGTGAACAAGATGGCCGTTAATTTATTCTGTCTCAGAGACTGGTGAACGTTGATCGTTGATTGGTTGAAGCAAATCTGTATCTCGACATAGTGATTAACAAAGTAGTGGGTTACACTTCGTTTCACGACAGGCGTCAGTCTCCTTGACTGACTTGCGCTATTGGTTTATAGTAGGCCCCAGATCGCCTAACCGACCTGATATCAACCGGGTAACTCAAGGGTTGCCGGAGGTCCTAATACTGGTCATATCTACTAGATATAAAATCGTCTACTCGTGTGGGTAGTACTCACCCCTGGAAGTCTGCCACAGAAGTTCATTTTCGTGGATTTATGGTAATTCGTAAACTCTACAGAACGAAAGAGAGGGGAAAATTTCTCCTTACTAGCTACACCATATTATACAATGGAAAGGTCGATTTAGAACACTAGGACACGGGGATATTAAGGTGGAGTTGAATAGTGGTGAAGTTGGTGTCACTTTTCCTGTGAGAAGATATATATATATATATATATATATATATATATATATATATATATATATATATATATATATATATATATATATATAAATATATATATATATATATATTATCGTCGTTCCACCCGGAACTGGGGACTTTCGATGAGGAGTAGTGTTTGCTGGAGTGGTTTTTTTAAATATCTGTTACATCTTACTGTGTGTTGTCATTTCCATTGTCTGTCATTCTGGATGTTTTACCAGAAATTTGATTTTTTTTCTAGTGATATCATGGCTTTTAGGTTAATGTGGTTGTCAGGTCGCTCAGTTCTAACTTTTCTATGTATTATAACTTAATAAAACATATAGATATTAGCGGATCAGAACTCCTTTACTATTTCTATCTGTCATTTTGCTGAATGTGAAGTCACTTGATTGTTTTTGTGGTCCTTCCTCATTATATATATATATATATATATATATATACATATATATATATATATATATATATATATATATACATACATACATACATACATACATACATACATACATACATACATACATACATACATACATACATACATACATACATACATATATACATATATATATATATATATATATATATATATATATATATATATATATATATATATATAATATATATATATATATATATATATATATATATATATATATATATATATATATATATATATATATATAATGGAGGATTGTCGACAAAGCCAGACGTGTGTCGGAGAATGTAGATAACTAAAGTTTGATTCGTGAACATGGCCGGAAAATATTGCCACAAAACATGTTGCTCGGATTTTCCAATATGGATAACAGATGGTATTTGAAGATAAAGCGTTAACTTGCACACATGATCAGATGAAGATGAGTGGAATACGAAAAATTATATAACATTTACGGCAGATGACTTTGTTATGATAAACAACTATAAGAAAGTAAAATTTTGGAAGATATTATCACAGATAGATCGGTGATGTTGTGAATTTGATAAACATGACAGGCGACACGGAAGTAGCAAGACCTTATACGATCATGAAGCGTAAAGACAAGTTTGAAAAATAACATGTAAGGGAAATATTTTGTGTCGTCATGTAGTAAGATTCTAATGGGAGTAGGGGAACCCCTACCAAAAATCAGATTTGTTCTAATTGAAACTTTCCTCAACGAAGAAACAAGTGCATGGAAGCAAACGTCTCGCTTTTAACCTACAGCATGTTTAGAATTACGCACTGTCAAGTAGAAACCATAGACAACCAGGAACACGGAATATTAGGATCAAAATGTAGGACAGGCTATATGACTAGAAGTGAATTCTAAAGTTAGAAAGGAGTAACTCCAGAGGCATCAATTTGTGTCTCAAGTTCTAGGATCCTGCTTCAAGTGCCCCCAGTTAGACACCTAACTAACCTGAAGGTCTACAGCATCTTAAACAGCTGCCTGACATATTACGGCCGGTTTCTGTACACCACGTTTGTGGATATAATTCTCAACCCAACATTATTGGGGGTAAGTTGTAATATGTACATTGTATCATTTTATATTTTGCATTTGACATTATATGTATATATATATGGCTTGTGGATGTGCAGTTGCATATGGGGCTGGCAACCTTATCATGTAAACTAAGTTTCCTCATGGACCACTACTGACGGGTCCCAAGTTAGAAACTATCCCCACACACTCGTCACGCGAGTATGATTTGAATGGGTGTCTGGGGCTGTGATAACTTCAGATTTTTACAGAACTATGACTCGGGGGAATTAGATTACCTCTGACATTCCTCGTCGTTATAACCGTCATGCCAGGTCTCGTTTTGACCCCCTGCCATTTCCAATCCTCCACCCATCAGATATCGAAGTGATCTACTTTATCGTAAAAACAAACATTTTTAGACTTGTAGACAGACATCACATTTGTTTCTCTTGTTTTGCTGACATTTAGTTGGCTATTTGTTTAATTACTTTATTTTTGTCCTGCACCAGTTATAGTTTCGCCCTTGTGGAGGCTATATGTCTATTTCATACTCTGTCTTCCTCAGTACTTCTTATTCGTGTTGTCTCAGTTATTATGTGTCGTATTCTGTCTGTACTCTTAACCAGTGGTGGATTATTTTTTATTTATTTATTTTTTTTTGGGGGGGGGGGGCGTTGGAGAGGTTATCTATAAATATGGTTAGGCCATGTCTGCAGAATGGGAAAAGATCGGCTACCACGACAAGCATGGGAAACTAAGAGCCAGGGATCCAGACCCCCCAGGACGACCCAGAGTCCGCTGGGAGGACAACATTAGACAATCTTTGAAAGACCGAGGGCTAGAATGGAACCAGGCCAGGAGGAAGACAGCCGATAGGATAGTATGGCGCTCTCTCTTCCAAATCTCTACACCTAACGGTAGAAGAGGAACGACTAAATAAGTAAGTAAGTAGTTACATGGGTTCATACAAACGCGGGAGCATAATAACACATAACACAACTACTGTTTAAGATGAATATAGCATAAACAGCAACAACATTACAGGTTATTTATCATCAAGATTACAATAACAAGACAGACCATTTAAGTGTTACACATTGAAGAAAACAAAGTAAGAACTACTATTTATAACGACTTTATAATTACTCGACACTACTTGCACACAAAAAGAAGACTTGGTACATCCGATCTACGGTATCTACGCCCCAGCCTTGCTGTTTCGTGAATAGATAAAGTGACAAGTCGACGTGCTGTCATGTGCTGGTATTCACGGCATGTTTACACTGCTTAGATAGCGCAGACTACGCTGGCTTGGTTTTGTCCGGAGCGTGGAAGATGGTCGCATCACTAAAGATATCTTATATGGACAACAGGTGACAAGAGAATAGCCGCGCGACCGCAGATGTGGTTCAAACATGTGTGCAAGACAGACACGAAGGCATATATAAATCTAGCAACCTGGGAGAACGAAGCTGCCGATCGCACTAAGTGGCTATGCTCCCTATGGTGCTACGCCACCTCCGACTGGGCGAAAATAAGCTCTCACAACAAACAGAAGAGAAAAGGACACACATAAAGAAACAACAAGGGGTAAAAAAAGCAGATGAGGGCTATCACCTCGGGGCGCATTCCCACAGTCAGTTATGACTGAAGGGGGCTACTACTACAACTACTGGCGCTAAAATGTCAATGTTCTTTAGGTTTGTCCAATTGGCCTTTATTGCTGACAAGAACAACGTCATTAGGCTGGTTTACATCCAATTTGTGTTTGAAAATCGTTGAGTTGAATGCGGTTAAAATAAATCTATTCCTTTAACTGGAAAAAAAATAGGATTAAATAAAAGAGTTATGTTGTTAACAATATCCAGATTACATGACAGCATGCCGCTTAAACGTTCTGCAAGGGAAATGTAAACAATGCGACCCATCGTAATGTTTCTCGCGCCCTAGTTTTGGGAGAAAATAAGTTGAGAATCACTGATCTAGGGAATTAAGAATTCCTGGAAAGAAGAAACTTCTCACATTCCAGCTGGCAACTGGATATTATATGATAAAATAACCTTACAGCGCAGAATGTCTATAAGAGACATATATGGATTGTGGTAAAGTAATAAACTTCAAAAATAAAAATGTATGAATAAAGCGCTCTGAAAGCGAAACCCCCTTCCCCTGGAATCCCCTTTCTCGGGGGCGCCACCCCCTCTCCCATTACCTCCCCTCCCCCCCCGCCCCCCCCCCCCCCCCCCCGCCCCCCCCACCCCCCCACCCCCCCCACCCCCCTTCCTTACACCCACCCTCCCTCCCCCCCCCCCATCCACCCCCGTCCTCTGCCCCCCCCCCCCCCCCCAACCCCCCCCCCCCCCCCCCCCCCCCCCCCCCCCCCCCCCCCCCCCCCCCCCCCCCCCCCCCCCCCCCCCCCCCCCGCCCCCCCCCCCCCCCCCCCCCCTCCTCCCCCCCCCCCCCCCCCCCCTCTTTCTTTAAGCGCAATTACAAACGAGAAAAACCGTATACTCCAAATTTGGACGAATGTGATGATAAAATAACAGACATAACTTTTACTATGTTATCGCTCTGTTATTATGTTATCATATTTGTCTACAGTTTACATTTTATCTGTCGTCAGTAATTACAGCTGAAATAGCATTTTCCCGAAATGTTCAGTGATTATATTAGATTATTCCTTCGTAAACCTTGCATGCTTACATTAAACCGTTTTTTTTTTTTTTTTTTTTGCTTGCACTTAAAATTAGCTCTATATATTTTGAGCCTAAGCTTCCGGGATCTGAAAATTGCTGTCCGTGTTCTTAAATTCAGTTGTCTTATATCTGTGCTCTCAGTAAATCATACATCGTTTATTTTGGCGATACTCAGATTTTGTATTTTATTGATATTTTCATGATTTCATAATAAAAACACTTGGTAGTTATGTTTGATGTTTAGTGGTGATTCTTTGTATATAATGTATCGAAAACAAACAAATTATATTTGTAAGATATCTTGTTGCCATTGCAGACAAGATGATCTACATTAAGTATTTGCCCTTTAGTTTCCCCAGAAACATAGACCTTCAAGAATGTCCTGTCAGGTCCTCCTGTCACGTGCTATCAGCTCAAGGTCTTTCTATGTCTTCGACTTCATTGGTATTTCTGCCACCAGTTATTTTGTCCGTGTATCATCCTCTATCTGTCCTACCCTGGAAATTGCAGAAAAAGCACAACCGTGTAATGCTATTGGGACCCAAAGACGCAGCAATAGAGAATGCAGTCAGCGACCCATTGCTTGACTGCTTGCGTCAGGGTCAGCGAACCAGAGCTGACCAAGACCCTACTCCACCTCCACGTGGTGGTCCTGGAAACAGGCTGCATCACTGCAGTCTGGCTGAGAGAGTAGGGATCGAAGAGGGAAGGCAAACCCTGTCCCAAAAAATGCCGTGCTGAAGTCGGATGTGTTGGCCGAAAGGCGCAGATATCGCAGCTCCGCTGTAAACAGACACAACGCAACCAACTTCCTTTTCAGGACGAACGAGGAAGTAGAAGAAGTAATGCTATTAACATGTTTCTTCAGTGTGTTTCCTTTTCATCGCTAGCGTCATCTCATCTCTTGTTCCACTGCACTTGTGTTGTCCTTGTCATCAGTGTATTGGTGATCTTGTCGTATTCATTTACAATTAATTATATAATAATTTCTATGTTGTAGCACTTATTTCTAGTTTTGTTTTGTGTTCTTTGTCCAGGATCTTAATTCTACTTGTGTAGTGTTTTCTATTTTCATGTTGCGGGTTTTCTTCCTTGCTCTGCAGTACTAGTCCACTGTTACGACGTACGTTCGTTTCTTTTTTTTCTGGTTTCACGTCTCTCCGACATTATTACTCTGTCATTCTTTGTACGTGCTAATTCTTCCAGTATTCGTTGTTTTTGCTTTCATCGTTCAGTGTTTTCTTATCACATCATGTCGCACCTGTGACAAGTAAAATCCTCGATCGTTACATTTTTCTGTGACCTCCTTTAATTTCCCTCCAGTGCCATTCTTTTTGTTTTGTTTTTCTCACCCGTTCCTTATTGTTGTATCGTTGTCATAGTTTAAGGTTTTCTTTTCACATCTTGTCACTCCTCTCACTCACCCCTCTCTCTTGGTTATTATCTCCTTTGTTATCGCCGACGCTTAGAGAAGGAGTAAACTTGCCACATTCATTTTTCGCTTATCACTGGCTTCAGGCGGAGTAAGAGGCCACACTGAGCGGTACTCCTGTTGTTAGTTCCGACTTCTTGTCTGTGAAGGTGCACGAAACTATGTTGTTCACAGGTTCCAATACGGATACCAAATGGGATTCGGAGTTAAGCTGTCAGTTCGCACATGACGTGTTGGGAGAGAGCAATCTTGGTGAAGATTAAGACACGGACAGTGATATAATACTTCCGCTAGATGGATTTTGCTGTGATAAACAATTACAAGGAAATAACATCAAAGAGGGGGGGGGGGGGGGGGGAAATTTTAATGTCAGATCTGTGAAGAAATGAGTTTGTAAACATCACAGGCGAAACAAAATAAGCAAGACCTTATATGGTCATGAAAGACAGGCAATGAATTCGGTAAATGACAAGTAATGAAAATATCTTATGGTGCCATATAGAATGTTCTACACGTGAGTAGGGGGGGGGGGGGGAGGACTAATTCGTGGTTATATTGGCACGGAAATGCTAAAAATAAACTACTGATTGGAGCTTTTTTCCAGCGAAACCACATTGATGTGTGGATGAAATGTTTCTTATAATCTGCAACATTTTTTTTAGATAAATTAACTGCATTTACATATCATCAAGAACGCATTTCAGACGCCAAGAAAACAAACAGAAACAGGATTCTAACAAGGACAGGACCAAGTATTAGCGGATCTTTAGTATTATACAGAAAGAATGTCACAGTTGGATTTAATATTTTATCACTGCATTATGTAATCGTAAGTCACAGTAACAGCAATCCACCACGTCCACATGACAAACTTCGGCACCATGAAAACCTTCTGTGACAGGTGGGGAATCTTTCTTCTTAGTTCCATGTTATAAGTTTCCAAGTGATCGTTGTGTTTATTATTTCATAGATCTATCTTTTGAGTAGTAACTGGCGACTGTCAGAGATGTAACTACTCAACTGAATTTTATTCGAGACCAAATCCTTTTATACTCACAGCAGGTTGTCAGTGAGCATTCATATCCTATTAATGCTTCCATATCCAACACACGTGAGTAAGCAATGGCCATAAAGTCATAAAGAACCTTTTATTAATGAAGTCCGACGGGACTAACAGCGATGTTCAAATACACGACTCCATATACTGGCTACCAGCGGCCAGATCGCTTGTTGGCTATATAAATCTGGATGCCTTTGTAAAGGACATCAGCATAAATATAACGTTTGCTCGAACTCTTCTGCAGATATGGATAGGCTTCGACTAGAATCTCAATTATATACGACATAGATGAGTAATAACTCTACTATAAATCGAGAACATACAAACTGTATAAATACTTGCAAAGCTGGAAAGCATCGCCTAAAATATTATATCTTGAAAATCTTTCAGTTTTACTTCGACCAAATGTTAATCACGCAACCTTCTAAAGGGGGACTCACTAAGGTCGAAGACTGACACGTAGTACCTTCTACAAGACTGAACTGTATTACTGAACTCCAATTTTATAGTGTTCGACCAAGAGCCATAGACGATTTCATTGGTACTTTTGTTCGTCTAGCGTTGTTTTTGTTACTTGCTTGTCTTGCTCAAGTACTTTGGTCTTTCAGACTTGCTCAAGTACTTTTATTATTCTTATTTCTAATGTTAACGTGATTGCTTGCGTTAACGTAGGCCATCCGGTCACAAGAAAACTACACTATAGTACTGGAAACCACGAGTCCTAATAATCAGGTTATTAGGACTCGTGGTTAAATTAACTGCATTTCCATATCGTGAAGAAGGCATTTCAGATGCCAGGATAACAAACAGAACCAGGATTCTAACATAAGAACAGGATCAAGTATTAGAGGATCTTCTAGTAGTAGACAGAAAGAAAACTCGACTATAGTACTGAAAACCACGAGTCCTAATAACCTACATACAGAATAGCATTGAGATTATAATTAAAGTAATACCCCGATCACCTGTATGAAAGCCTCTTAAAACCAGTGGCCCGAAACTATTCGGAACTATTTCTGTGCAGGAAGTCTGTAAATTCATTTCCAATAATCGGGGTAAGTTGTAATATGTACATTTCATATAATTTTCTATCATTGCATTAGTAAGGGAACTGGTCATCCCACCTCTCGATGCTGGACGTAGTATAGTGAAGTCTCAAACGCTTCACTCCACTTCGACAGTATCTGCTATGGGACTACCTTTACTTTTCTAAATTTGCATTAAACATGTATTAATTGCTTGTGGATGTACAGGTTTATACGAGGCTGGCAACCTCAGCAAATTAAATGATTGGATTCATGAACCACCACTGAAAAAGCTAGTGACTGCTTTGTGAGGGTATCCTCAAAGGGAACCCAAAAGCAGAGGTAGCCCCAGGTTTCATATGGAGCAGGGAGTGCCTGATGATGACATGCTGGAGTACATATGTTAACCTTTTAATAAGTTTATATGTATATTCAAACATGTTTAAATATGCAATGGTCGTTTTCCGCTGTCCACACGCACTTTCATCCGACTCGCTGGGTTTAACATTAGTGCTCAGGGAGGGTAAAGGTTCTCATGTCAAGAACCCTATACTTAGAAGAGACATTTGTTTTCTCTTAGTTTGTGGTACACGTTGTGGTACAAGTCTGTGATTCAAGTTGCCAGCAGTCTACGCTAGACGCCTACATCAGACAGGTCTTGAAGACATTTGCCTTGACAATTGGAGTGGTTACCGCCAGTATTACCGCTAGGGACGTGCTATTGCCACAGAATTTGACGATTGACGAAACAGTCAACAAAACCCCTGAGAACCAACAAAGACGGAACCCAATACTAACATAAATCATCGTTAACACCTGGCTAGTTAAGTATTACAGTCAGGCCGAGGAAAATAACTTTTTTTAACGATAGCCACTTTAAAGTCATTATCAGTGATGAAAACATCAGTGCTTCATTTTCATACATCACTCTATTTTTTACTTTGTTAACTATAATATATTATTAAATTTGTTATCAGTAAATACAACTAATAGTTGATTTAAACATTACTGAATTAATTGCACCCGTGTGACTTAGTTATTTTAAATACATTACTATACAGAGCTATTAAAGTAATGTTTTACTTATTCTTTTCATTTGGGGAATTCAGACAGTGCTGGTAAATGTCTTTTTCCTTTAAAGTTACCCAGACCGTTTTGCACAACTAAAACAAATGATGACCAGGCTGTGGACTCTGTTTTGTTCATGGAATCAATAAAATTTGGATCGTTTATTAACTTTCTAATTTGATGTCCATCAAAAATTCCAGCTTTAAGTTTGTCTATGCTCAATTCTGGAAATTTTCTGCATTAGTAATTAAAACAGGTACCATCTTTGTTCAGTGCCTTAACAAATTGCTTCATCAAGCCAAGCTTTATGTGTAATGGTGGCAGTAGAACTCTTTTTCGATCAATGAGAGGCTTATTGACAATACTGTTTTCTCCAACTTTAAATTCATCTCTCAACGGCCACGGTTTGTTTGTCCAGTGCATATCTTTTGCCCTGCTATCCCACAAACATATAAAGCATGGATATTTGGTGAATCCCATTTGCTGGCCAAGCAAGAAGTTCATCATTTTAAGATCTACACAAACCATCCAGTTATGTTCTAAATACTTCAATTTTTCCAGAACTGTGCTTATTGTAGCATACACCTCCTTCATTGTAGTAGAATGAGCAATTGGAATTGAGCCATATTTGTTACCATTGTGTAAGAGAACACCCTTCAAACTTCTTTTAGAGCTGTCAATGAAAAGTCGCCACTCATCTGGTGTATAACTTACACCCATTTTGTTAACAAGACCTCATACATTAGTACAAAACATAAGGTTGTTTTCTTTACAAAAGAATGAAATAAAACCTTGCTCTCTGTTGCGATAAAATGTAACCTTTGTTTCAGCAGTCAGTAATTTTTGTTCTTTCAATCTTGAAGCCTAAAGTTCTGAAGATTCCTTAGAGAGATATAGATCTCGGATTAGATCATTTAGTTCAAGCTGGTCGAAGCGTTAAGCATCTGAAAAATCATCTTCGAAATCACAATCACTGTCACTTGTCGTTCCACATGCCACTGCTGTCTCATCTTCTAGCAGGGAATCCGAAATCTGACTGAAAGTTGGAATTGGTATGTCATCTCCGTGTGGAACAGGTCGCCTAGAAGAATCTAAATCTGGATATTTGCACTTTTTGTGATTTTTTTCCATTAATTCCCTTAATATTCACAACACAGAAATAACAGTCATCATAGTGGTTCTTGGGCTCTCTCCAAACCATTGGAATTCAAAATTTTAAACATTTTCTTTTCCCACAAGTCCACTGTCGCAGGTGTTCAACACATGTTTTGCAAACAGTATGAAGAGCCCAAGACTTGTCCTGGTCACCTAGTTTTACTTTAAAGTAAGCAAAGTATGCCTTTTTCACAAAAACAGTAATATGCTTCCTATGTTCTTCTTTGAAAGTGTACTCTCCACAAATATAACAAAATAAATGCGGTGAAAGAAAACATGCTCTTCTTGAAGATGATGCCATTCTCTGTTAGAAGTGTAATAAAATAAGTAGCATACTAACATGCATGCAGTGGCTTAAAATCTAAAAAAGGCAATTCTGGGAAGATTCTTGGAAAACTGAAACTGAGAGTAAACAAGCAGTTTTCTTTTGTAAAGGACTAGACAGCAATAGTTTTTTTACATAGCCTTATATAGAAAATATTGTAATAATACAGGGTGACCCAAAAGAACGGGCCCGCTCGCGCACAAAGAGTGCGCGCGCGGACCCATTTTTTTTGGGTCACCCCGTTTTAATGAAATATAAAAATGTCTGTATCTCAAAAACTAGAGCTGCTACAGACAAGTAAATGTGATATTTGGATTGAGCAGGCCTCATTTATGTACAATCAAGAGTAAAATGTTTGGCACCCAAAAAATGTTTTTTTTTGTATTGCTGTGTTATATGAGAGCTGTGTACTTTCTGTGCTTCTCTATGGTGCCACTAACCAAGAACTACATACTTGGAGTAACCAAGAGGACATGCACATCATCATAGTTGGCAGACGCTGGAGTTGGGTTGGCCACGGCCTCAGAAGAGACCCCAAAGCCATCACAAGAACAGCTATGCTTTGGACTCCTGAAGGAAAGTGAAAGAGAGGCCGACCAAACACACCTTGGCGGAGATCCGTTGAGGCCGAGATGCAAAGAATGAACCAGAGCTGGAGCACTGTACGAAGGATGTCCGCCGACCGAACAAAGTGGGAGCAGTTTATTGCTGCCCTACAAGACGCCACCAGGCGTGATGGCCACTGACTGCTTTGACAGTCGGCGGCTAAGGATCAAAGAAGAATATATATATATATATATATATATATATATATATATATATATATATATATATATATATATATATATATATATATATATATATATATATATATATATATATATATATATATGGATTGCAGCCTTCCACTAACCAAATCCAGTTTTATCCGACTCACTGAGGTTAAAATAAACTCACAGGGAGGGTAAATGTTCTGAGGAAGATAAAATGTTGGATGGAAGTGGAGTTCGCCAGACGACTATCTCAGGAGACCCAATACTTAGCAGAGACATGTGTCTCCTTTCAGCTTGTGGTACACGTTTATGATAAAAGTGTGACCGCTTGACCTTTCACGCTAGCTTTGTCCCTCCTACTTCACGATAAGCATTTATATGTGCTAGAAAATGCTACATGTAATAATGACAGACCTTAAAAGCAAATAAGACATTTTTACACAAAACGCAGTGTTCATTCAGAGTTCAGTTGGCAGTTACTGCTCTGACAGGGTAAACGTAGGTCAGTCCCAGATAATAATGAATGGGTTTTATAAGCGCGAAAGTGGGAAATGAATGTTTGTGTGATCTGTTTTTTTTTTATCCTATTGTTAAGTTGGAAAAGATCACACATGTGAAAATAAAGTCGAAATAACAGATTGTCGTGTGCAAAAAGGTCGAAAAGCTGATGAACGGAGTGCAAATGTTAATTATTGTGTCGTGTGAAAAAAAGGACGGGTCGTGTGAAAAAAGGCGGGAAAAAAGAAGAAATAGTATAAATAGAAGAGTTGTGGGCGATAGGTAGCGATTTCAGGACTTATGATTCCAAGGATACCATGATTTTAGACTAGAGGATTTTTTCAGATAGCGTTAGGTGAACTTCGTCTTTGAGGATACCAAGACAAGTTTTTGAGTAAACAAATCAGTAAATTATTTCTTGTAGATATACATATATTATTCTATCTGGATGTACCTACATTATTCAGTTGGATTACATATTTTTTCATATCGGATAACCAATCATCATTTTGAAATTTACAGTGTTTGTCTAATTACATCAATAAACTCTAATTGAATTTTTCTACATTGCTGTTTGTGGAACTTTACAATAATTTCTTGTGGATATACGTTGTTGTGCTGACACTGTTTTGCTTATCACCAAACTCAAAGGGAAGAACATTCCTGGGTTGAAAAAATAACAAAAGGTCAAGTATTACGATCTCTGGCGGATCGCCAGTTAGCACTTGAACCACCACAACATATGAAGGATTAACGCTGACTAAATAAAATCAATATAACTACTAGTGCCGCATTCAACTGACGCGGGCACAAAAGTTGCCAGTAGTCGACGATAACACCAACATCAGACAGGTCTTGAAGACGCTTCACAGCCATTATAGTTACCTCAGTCTTAATGCATGAGGCGTGCTTCAGCCACCAGACTTGAATATTGTAGAGACGTACAGTCCGAAGCACCTGTGGGAACCAACAGCGGCTGAAGCAGATGCCAATCAACCCAGTACCGGAAGATAAGTACCATAACAGCGCAACCAACAAACATTTCACAACTTTCTAAATTTTCCACCACAGTTTAAATCATCCGAGGATGATAAGTATCCTCTCTTCTTTTTTTTATAAACAACTTTGTTTATTTTACATTGTTAAACTATAATTGATTATTATCGGTAACTGTAACTCTATAGTTGTGTGTTAATGTCGTCTGCACCCATATGCCTCATATTGTTCTAAATACATTAACCAGATAAAGCTATTTGATTAATGATTACTGAATTACCTTCAGCTAGGGGATCAGAAATGCAAGGGGATTGACATAAGTCTTGGGCCTGACCATGAAGTAGTCACAGGAGGAAGATGAAACTTGGCTCATTTAAAGTTCATCATATTTGCACTGAATGTGTAAAGTACGCGTTTGTTTCTTCAATGGGTTTTTCCGCTACGGTGCACGGCGCAATGTACCATATTGACCGGATCTGCTGCTCCAAAGATTTGACAAAACAATGGAAAAGAAGGAGGCCAGAGCAATGATAAAATTTCTGATGTTTCAGGGGAAAACACCTACAGAAATACACAGGGAGATGGAACCAGTGTTTCGTGATTCTTGTCCTTCATATACTTCGGTTAAAAAAACTGGTGTCAACAGTTTAAGTGCGGCCGCTCAAATGTTGCTGATCTGCCAAGATCTGGTAGACCAGCCTCAGAGTGCATCGATGAAAATGCAACAAGAGTGAAGAAAATCATTGACCAGGATCGAAAAATGACAATTGTGGAGATAGCTAGTAGAGTAAAACTAAATGAAAGAACAGTTTATAGAATTTTACACAACAGACTGAGCATGGGAAAAGTGTGTGCACGCTGGGTTCCGCAACTGTTGACACGTGAACAGAAGCAAACGAGGGTAAATTGCTGTCAACAGTTGCTCAAAAAGTGTCAGTCAAAAAATATTTTGGAGACCATGGTGACAGTAGATGAGACTTGGGTACACCATTATGACCCCGAATCCAAAATTGCCAGCATGCAATGGAAAACCCTGGGCTCCTCAACACCTGTCAAGCCGAGGGCGTAGAAATCTGCAGGAAAAGTGATGCTGACTGTTTTTTTGGACGGCAAAGGTGTCCTTTTGAAAGATTATCTGCCTCGTGGCAACACAGTTAATGGACAATACTATGCAGATCTTCTCACAAAACTAAGAAAGGTTGTGACCAGGAAATGAGGGATAACGCGCACTCAAAATCTTCCTTTGCTTCAAGACAACGCGCGCTCTCACAAAGCACGGCTTGTGCAGCTAGCAGCCAATGATTTGAATACTGAAATTCTTCCACACCCACCATATTCTCCAGATTTGGCTCCATCAGACTTTTTTCTATTCCCAAATCTTAAAAAAACAGCTAAAAGGAAATCATTTTGACAGCGATGAAGAGTTTATACTGGCAAGTGATAACTGGTTTAGTTTGAAAAATAATGTCAGCTCTCTGTGATATGTCCTTCATGGTCAGGCCCAAGACTTATATCAATCCCCTTGTACTAAGAAAATCTATTACCTCACAGAAAGAGGGGGGGGGGGGGGGGGGGGGGAGAGAATAATTCGAACATGACAGCTTAGATGCTCTCAGTTGTTTTTCCTGCTTTTCTTTCAAGTCATGAGAGGCTCCCTCAAATAGATGCATCATTCTTCTATATTTATCTCTGCCAAGAGTAATTTTGAGCTAAAGTTGATACTTTTGAAAACCCTTAATGTTATACTTTAAGTTTGGCCTTTGTTGGACTACTACTGTGGAGCAGTGGAGGCAATACTGTCACATCCACCAATGGCCAAAAATTCGAGCCAAAAAAGGAGATATGTTAATATGGGATTTTTGGCCCCTATTTTATGGAATCTCACAGACATTTTAGAATGGCAAGTACATCAATTGCGTCGTCTAAATTTATTGTAGACTTTATATTCTCCGCCAACTTCTGTGAGAAAAATAATTATGACTCGTATATAATGAACCCCCAGCTACAGGTAATTCAGCAAAGTCTTAATTTAATAACTCTATATATATGTATTTCTTTTAAATGAGTCATGCGGATGGATCCAGACATCAAGTTCAATCGAAAAAGTTAATAACTCCAACTAAGGATTTAAATGTACATAGATAACAAGAAATTTATTTATGAAATATTTGATCAACAGCGTTCAAATGAGTCAAATGTATTTGCCAGAAAAAGATCATGGATTGTGTATTCTCCTTGGAAAATATTACTGTATGTTGGTGTAGAGGAAATGGAAGCTTTGGGAGAATTTGGAGTAAATAGTGATAACAAAACTCTTCAATAGCATCTACAACAGTGGTCAAATAAAAGATTTTCTGCTAAAATCCATAATCCATTGCCAAAGAAACCTGGAACCATGGATTGTGAAGAAATCAAACCATTAATCGTATGAGTCATGTGGCCAAAATATTATTACGAATTATCATGAGAAGAGTGAGAAATAAAATTAAACCAGAAATCTGTGATGGATTTGTAGAAGGGAAAGGCACAAACAAAATTACAATATATTACAAGAACAATAAAAGAAAAAGCTACATAAGTAAAAACAGATATGTACTTGTGCTTTATAGATTACACTAATGCATTTGACAAAGTGAAACATGAGGAAATTATTAAACTGTTAGAATGCGTCAACTCTGATGGTACAGATTTGAGGATAATAAAGAACATGTACTGGCAACAAACATTAACTGTAAGAATTAGCAGTTTAATAGGAACGTTTCAGCAAGTTAAAAAACGGTGTCAGGAAAGGATGGGTGCTGTCGCTGGATCTGTTCAATTGGTACAGTGAAAACATAATGAGATCCCCATAGGACATGCCATGAATATCATTTGGCGGACATAATATTAAAACCTTGAAATACGCTGATAATACAGTCTTAATAGCAGTACAATAAGTCAAAAGGAGCTGCGGGAAATGGTTGATTCAATAATGGCAGAAAATGAAAATAACAGATCAATCGATTAAAATACCTGAGCACGTTAATAACAAGGGATGCAAGATGCATCTCAGAAGGGATGAGCAGAATAGCTCAGGCAAAAACTGCATTCTATAAAATGAAGAGTATTTTATGCATCGGTTATTTGTCAATGGAAGTAAGAGAGTTCTTCAGCGTTATATAGAACCAATCATGACGTATGGAAGTGAATCATGGACAGTTATTAAACAAGTAGGGAAAGCACTAGAGGCCACATCATGTGGTTTAAAGAAGATGTTAAAAATTACCTGAAAGAGCCCAATGCGGCAATAAAATATATTTCAAATGTTAGAAAAAAGCAATCCACTTTTTTGGGCATGTTATGAGAAGATGAAAGCTGGAATATATCGTAACAACAGGTAAGATTGAATGAAAAAGAGATAGAGGAGGAAAATAGAGCAAATATTGGGCAGTCTGACATCGTGGCATGGAAAGATATTCTTAACTGCTAACACTTCAGGAAAGTTTCCTCGGGCTCGTGACTCAACGTTTTATAATAGAAGTTTTATACTTTTAATTGTATGTTGCTCCTAATCACTTTGGCTTGTCTTATAATAATATCCTTATTACTAACCCCTATTCTGGCTGTCCTTTATCTCCATTACGAAGATGGAAAATGCAGTGGGGACACCTCAAAACGCTCTGGGTTGTAAAGCACTTCAAAACGCTCTGGGTGCGCAAAACGCACCCTCACGATGTACTCATGGGTGGAACCCAATCACTATTTGGTTTAGTTATTGTCTAATTTTAAGCCAACCACACGGTAAAGCGTCTTATTTAAGTAAATTATTACCCTACCCATCATCATGTTAATTTTTAACATGACCATAAAAGGTATTGCAACTAATTATTATATTATATTCCGGAAATCATTATGTCATTTGCCTTGTCGAAATGCCACAATCTTGTGATCACTTCTTTCTATCTCTGTTTATTACAACAAGACATATTAACAGAACTGATTATATCTTCTCGTGTCCTAATATTCAATATTGTTAAGAGACCTTTGCCGGAAATCATTACATGATACGTCTGGTGTCCAGATTGTTACAATCAAGATAAACTTGAAAGTTGCATTTTTCTACAAGTCATGCCCGCCCGAGTAGACATTTGTTATCTTAAATCACCCTCTTCTACTACCGACAGCATTTTTATTTGTCGCTTTTACCGGCTGTGCTGAAGCAGATTACTCGCTGTCGCGAGAGGTTCCTTAATTTATGAAGAATAAGACAACAAGGTGTATCAGGTGATACTAGGATAGTTGCCAGAGAAGAGTCTGGTCTTAAAAGAAATACCCCATTCTCAGAAAAGAGCAATGGTGTATAGAGTTCATAGGTATAAAGTCAGGCTGTAAAGAATTTCTGGCCGAGATAGTAATATTCAGTACCAGACTTCTATGGTGCCACTCTCAGAATTATACTTATGGGCTGTTATAGTGTCTAGGGGAATTAATTAAATTCAAAGTAATTGAAAGCTGACATAAAGTAATAAAAACAGTGCACTACAATTTATTAATTGTATTTATGTACAGTCATCTGTTTAGTTTTGTTTGTGTAAACACAAACCCTAAAAATAAAAACACACTGATGATGTTGCATGTATCTACACCAAATAAAAGTCAATCACTACAAATAAAGTCTTTTCCTAGTTGTTAAGGCTCCCTTGTTATGAAAAGTCTTAGTGCAACTAATCCTCTGGAACCAATGTTAATGATGGTACTTGAGTTTATCTTCAGTATTAGGGGAGTAGATATTGATAACTGTCATAATGACTTCACTGTTACTGATATCACTTGACTTCACAATATTTCTAGGTTATGTAGCTTTTGAAAACTGTCACTCTGACTAAAGTTTATGTTGTTTCCAGACTAATTTAATCATCACTGTTTTCATCCCTACTACTATGACCGAATGTGGTACGCCAATGCTCTGCGAGTCAGTCTTGTCTAATTTGACTTAACTTCTTCGCTTCCGCCTTTTATTTGGAAGCAGGAATATAAGATGGAGAAACCCAACACTGAGGGTCCCCACTCTTCCAACTGATGTAGGTACGGGGTGCTTGTTCGAATCATAAACCGCTAGGTACAACACCAGTGTTCTTCTCTGCTAACAAGATGAGTGACAGGATACCTCTGACCTGAAATGTAATAGGTCTTACATAGCATCTGGCTCTAAAATCCTCCTACCCAGATTGTAGATTAGTGAGGCAGTTCAGAATAAGTGATGATAACACAGGAAAGGTAGACTCAGTCAGTGACAAATAGGTTTATGCAATAATATAACACAACATTACAACACACAGGAAAGGTAGACTCAGTCAGTGACAAATAGGTTTATGCAATAATATAACAACATTACAACACACACTTTCTTAATATGTCCATGACTGACATCACCAAAACTGCATAGGCCTTATGGTGAGTGTCTAAATAAGTTTTATGCAATACTAAAAATGCATAGGCCTTATGGTTGGGTATGAAAAAAAAATTGAAAAAAGGTGATTCGTCTTACGAGGACAAACGACAAAGAAAATAGTCTACGTTACGGTCACAAGGCCTTCGTCAGGAAAGGAAAGAAAGTGAAGGTTAGATAGGACACATAAGAACTAAAATAAATATAAAAATAAAAACTAGGTACTTCCCTGAAGGCAAGGCATAAATCCTATCACTGTTGCTGTCCGCTGATGGACCGCGTGGTTGGAAAGGAAGTGACTTCTGCCCCGGAAGTACACAATACATACTAAGAAACTAAAAACTAAAAAACGAAACTGAACAATGAACTACCCCAACGTAATAAAATTCCAAGGCCTTATGGTGAGTGTTGAGTGTCTAGGCCTACTCAAACAATACATTAAATTGCAATCTTTCCTCTTTTACTATTTCCTGATAGTATTGTCTAGACCAGCAATCAGAAAAGGCTTTAAAAGCTTCTGAAACTAACAACCCTCATTCCGTCCGGCTTTAGCTTTAATGTAGAACATAATTTATACAGCACAAAATAGCTTTCCTTCTACGAATCACACAATGAGATTTTACACACACAATCACTTCTATTAACCACTAGTAATTAATATTATACAAATCATGACTTAATTCTCTGACCCACAATCTCAGATTCAACAGGCTTTTAATAAACCCATGCAGTCTGCTTCACTGGCAAATGGCGAAGGAGCTGGGGTAGAATCTGATTCTGTCCTCTGACGAATTTGGTTCTGGCGGTTCAAGAGAAATATTCAAGATTTGTTTCCCTTTTTATTACAGGTAGCGGGCAAACGGAAGACAAGCGATTCCATTGGCTGGCTGGGTCAGTTTATGTTTACCAAATTTTCAGTAAAACAACCGCTTTCTGCCCGATCTGTTGATCTTACCAAACTCCGATAATTTATTCTTCCGGTGTTTCCCAGCCGATTCCTTCCATCCAGGTCTTGTTTAAACCGGCCAATTGGGTGCTACCATTTAAACAAGCTAACCTTTTTCTGCCTCCCTTGTAGCGTTTGCAATCACAGTTGAAACCGGGGAAACTAGCCTTCGCTCTAAGTTATTACTGCCTGTAATCACTCATAACTCCTGTGGCCATGCTTCTACCACTTAAATCCATGTATCTAATGAAAGTTTAAGATTCCTGTTATTTTACTGTGCTCACTGTTCCGAGGGACATACCCTATCTTTTGACCTGAGGTCACAAATATATATTCACGTTTACACAGATTCCCTCTAGCAATCAGCTCGTGCAGCGACTGGTCAAAAACATTTGTTGACATATTTCGATATAGGTAGGCAAGGTAGGCTCTCGTTAAATTCCCTTAGATATTGGTTCAGGACTACGCTACACTCGCTAATCGATCAATAACCCGTCTGTTTTTAACAGTAACACCGGCGACAAACGGCAAATCAAATGCTGATTCAATCGTATAGTCCCGCCTGGCTAATTGTTGACTGTCCACATGAGATGTTGGTTGGCAAGGTGTGTCCTTCCAAGGATCAGGAAATTATCGGTGGAAATAGTCACCTGTGAATAATGTCATTGAAGAGTGGAGTAAAAGGATAGGTATCGGAATTTACTGAGAAAGTGGAGTGAAGAAGAGATGGTCATAAAAAAGAAACAAATAAAATAAGACTTTCGTCACAGTTGAAGATCTTATTTCTACTTGTCAAGTGTATTCTATGCTCAGAATCTTATTACTACTTGTCAAGTGTATTCTATGCTCAGAATCTCATTACTACTTGGGTAATTGTTTTAAAGCTCGAGATTTTTTTCTACTTGTTCAGTATTTCCTATGTTCAGAATCTTATTTTACTTGTGTGATGTTTTCTATGTTCAGAAACGTATTCTTACTTATGTGGTGTTTTCTATGTTTAAGATCATATTTCTACTTCTGGGATGTTGTCTATAATCAGGATCTTAATACTATTTGTGTGGAGTTTTCTATGTTCAGAATCTAATTTCTAATTTTGCGATGTTTGTATGCTCAGAATCGTTTTCCTACGTATGTAATGTTTTCTATGCTCAGAGTATTATTTCTCCTTGTGTGCTGTTTTCTATGTTTAGGATCTTATTTCTAATTGTGAAGTGTTTTCTATGTTCAGCATGTTATTTCTACTTGTGTGGTGTTTTCTATGTTCAAGATCTTACCTTTACTTTTGTAGTGTTTTCTATGTTCAGGATCTTATTTCTACTTTTGTATTGTTTTCTATGTTTGTCGTGAGAAATTCTAATCCACATATCTAAATTAAAAAGTAAATGTAAAGCCTAACGAATTAATTCAATAAAAGGAAAGAAGACTGGTAAAGAACAGTGCGGTCACAATAGCGTATGCCTGTGTTATAGAACGTCATGCTAGTTAAACAAGAAAATCCCTTTTTATGCTCCGTCTGCATAATTGTAACGCTTTCACGTTGATAGTAAAGCTACTGCATCAAATACACGCGTTCTAAAAATAAAACTAGTACTATATTTCTTGTACGACCTTGTGATAGACACACTGCGTAATGACCTAGATTTAATATTCCATTAATGCCATTTTATGCACTACGTAAACGAAAAGACAGACGGGCTTAGGATAGAGAGAGAGAGAGAGAGAGAGAGAGAGAGAGAGAGAGAGAGATGTACGGAGGAACGCATGCAATACTAACACGCCGTCTCGCGATATAAAATTAATGCCACCCCACGCGATAGGCATGCAGGCTTGATTTTTATTTCAAATAAACTGTGACAAAAAAACACTACCAATACGAGGGTCAGGTTTTGGAAACATGTTTAATGCTTATTAGGAAACATGACCCAATACTGTTTTTCGTCTGAAATCCTGACAGTACAGAAGACACCCCATCGTATAGGAGTGAACGGGTGGTAGAAGAAAATACATATTTTGAACGCAGCCACTTAGCTCCCTTAAACTTATATATTTGGGTGCCTTAGGACTTGCTGACAAAGAATATGTTAGGTGTTAAGCAATTAGTTTAATAATTAACAAATTATAGCCAAAATACTATAGTGGTGTTGTCTGACAACACAGGATCATATTTGCTCATAATGGCTTGTTTGAACACTGCTTGAGAGGAAATGAGGCCACCAGGTTAAATCCGATTTGATTGGCTAGAATAATATGTAAGCCTAAACATGATTAGTCGACTGCTAATACTATTTTTTGGTTGTTAATGGAAACGGTAGGAAGGGTACTTTTTTTCAAAAGCTTTTGTAAACATGGTCTCATTGGCTAGACCATTTGATATAGTCAATAAGGAGCGTCTGTTAAGTGCCATTTTTTTTTAAATACACTTTGTAGAAGCAAGTGCGTTGAGAACCAGCTCATATTTTTCTAATAAAAGCCTGGGACAGAGGCAGATCGGAATTGTGCCATAACTCATCGCCAGTCAACGTACTTGTTTAATATTTCTTTGAATTGTGGTAAGCTAGACATTTGATATCTTTTTGGTGAAAATTGAATGTGAATTGATAATTTATGTCTGTATGTGTGTGGTTCAGTAATAAACAAGAGGCAAAACCTAGATATTGCTCCGCCATGAACAAAACATGTCGGAGAGGAGTCTAACTGCATGGGATTGACAAATAGTACTATGACACCTATCTCGTGGAATAGAAGGAAATAATGCTGGAATTGCAGAGGCGTTGTAACCATTAGGAGAGGAATACTGGTGTATATTGTTACATGAGAAGCTAGCAGTTGGCCTACAGCGCTGAACTCTGTTTGTTATGTATTGTGTTTCAGTGTGGAAATAGATTATAAATTAGTTATGAAGTAGGAGGTACAACCTTCTTGTTTCAGGGACCGTGGTACTAAAGTATTAAAGCAGCCCTGGTCTGAGTTTTGCTGAATCCAGAGGCTGGTAGCATACTCCTTGGTCAAGATATCGACCAGTGTTGTTTCTCAAGAATACGGTGAAGCAAGCGAGCAGAGGAGACTGTTTCCTGCCGCCCACAGAAGTTAAGATTTCGTTGGCCAGAGCAGCTCAATCGTGTGTATACCCCCTCTAAAATTGACTGTACATTAAAACAAGAGGGACAATTATTTGTTTCAAATAAAAGAAACTGTGAACCTTTCAAATACTATTTCCACCAAAAACAAACACATGAAGTCATGATGACAAACAACAACCTAGCTTGAAAAGCCAGTATTACCCCATAGTATTACATCACTACTTACACACATATTATAATAATAATATATGTCAATACAAAGATCCTATCTATAAATTGTGTACATACAACTTGTGATTACATTTGATTGTGATTCCTGGTTCACTTTGTAGTTGAATCAGGATATCTATTATTGAAAGGAATTAATACATATTTTAAAAGTTAACACTTGACTTATTAAGATAGTCTTATAGAGTGTTTTATGTATGTGAGTGTCACAGTGTTGTAAAGTATTGTGGATTAAATTAAATTGTTTATCTGTCTGTTGGTTGTTGTGAACATACACTTCATCACTATCATAACCCTAGACATTCAACGTAGTCATCACAATATTCCAGAATAATTCTGACTGAGGTCTAAATGTGGTAGCAAAGTAAGGTCATCTGTAATACACCACACTTATTAGATACAGATACCTTCACAGCTGATCTCAGCCAGTACACTAAGTCCCCTATAAATATTTATATCATCCCACTTTACCACAATGTTCAGCTTCTTATTTCTACTTTTGAAGTGTTTTCTATGTTCAGGATCGTATTTCCACTTTTGCAGGGTTTTATATGTTCAGGATCTTATTTCTACTTTTATAGTGTTGTCTATGATCAAGATTTTATTTCAACTTTAAAGTATTTTCTATGTTCAGGATCGTATTTATATTATTGTGTGTTTTCTATGTTCGAGATCTTATCTCTACTTTTGTAGTATTATCTATGTTCAGGATCTTATTTCAATTTTTGTAGTGTCTTCTATGTTCAGGATCTTATTTCTACTTTTATAGCATTTTCTATATTCAGGATCTTATCTCTACTTTTGTAGTGTTTTTTATGTTCAGGATCTTCTCTCTACTTTTGCAGTATTTTCTATGTTCAGGATCTTATTTCTATTTTTGAAGTATCTTCTATGTTCAGTTTCCCATTTCTACGTTTGTAGTGTTTTCTATGTTCAGAATCTTATTTCTACTTTTGTAGTGTTTATATGATCAGGATCTTATTACTCCTTGTGTGATGATTTCTGTTCAGGATTTTATTTTTACTTGTGCGATGTTTTTCATGCTCATTTTATTACTACTTGTGTGGTGTCTTCTATGTCCAGGCTATAATAATAATAATAATAGCCCCTTCAGTCATAACTGACTATGGGAATGCGCCCCTGAGGTGACAGCTCTCAGCTGTTTATTTTCCTGGTGCTCCTTTCGACGTTTTCTCCTCTCTTCGACTTGTTGTGTGAGCTCCTTTTCGCCCAATCTGAGGTGGCGCCGTAAATAGCATCGCTACGTGTTGCGATCGACAGCTTCGTCCTCCCACGTCGCTGGATTTATGCCCAGTGCCCTCATATCTCTCTTGCACACATCTTTGAACCTCAGCTGCGGCCTCCCAACTGTTCTTTTGCCATCTGCTAGTTGCCCGTAGAAGATATCTTTCGGAATGCGACCATCTTCCATGCAGCGGACATGGCCAAGCCAGCGCAGTCTGCGCTGTCTAAGCAGTGTATATATGCTTTGAAGACCAGCACGTGACAACAACTCGACATTTGTCACTTTATCTTTCCACGAGATGCCGAGGATGTGGCGTAGACACCGTAAACGGAAGGTATTGAGCCTTCTTTCTTGCTTAGCATAGGTCGTTCAGGTCTCGCTGCCATATAGGAGTGTGATGGTGTTGCAGGCGTTATATACCGCAGCTTTGGTCTTCGTTGTGAGTTTGGAGTTTCCCTAAACACGCGATGTGAGGCGGGCAAAGGTAGCTGCAGCTTTGCCAATGCGGCTGTCAATTTCTCTGTCCAGTGAGAGTTTGCCATTGATCGATAATTGCTTGGTGAAAAATTTTATGTTTACAGTTCGGGTTTGACCCAAATCTCCATGCACCCAATGGGGAAAGCAGACAGTGGCGGGACAACACTTTATTGACTGGGGGCTGACCAGCTTGGAGCTGGCGGTAGCTGTCCAGTGAGATCCTACAACCTCTCCCACTGTCGGAAGTAGCCCCTGACGCCATGCCCTACGCCAATTGGGCAAAATGCTTATAACCGGTAACTGCTACTTCCCGTATTTTGCCGACACCTATATGGTGAAGCTGGTGTGTCTTCTCCAAGGCGCGAGCTTGGGCACAGTTATATGGAGATTAAGCTGTTGCCCGTGCAGCATGTTCCCCCTCTCCAAGCAGGCGGTAGATCCAAAGGAACAACAGTAGCCGATTCAGTTTGGTACCAGCCACGTCGCAGGAGTTGCCAGAATAATGTCGAATCATCATTAGACTGCCTTAGGGACTCCGACTCCGGATTTATCCTCGGGGTTTACTCCCAAAGCCAATTCCATAAATGGATATTCCCGCAAGGCAGCGGTGCTTTGAATTCAGAGTTCTTTTTCTTAGATAAGCTACCGACCAAGGATCACGAGCCCTATCTGCCCGAAGTTCAGGCTATTATTTCTACCCGTATAGTGTTTCCTGTGTTCTGAATCTTATTATTTCTTGTGTGATATTTTCTATATTCAGGATCGTTTTTCTACTTGTGTGATTTTAAAAAATGCTTTGCGATTTTTTTCCTTGTGTGATGTTTTCTATGTTCAGAATCTTATTTCCACTTTTGTGATGATATCTATGTTCAAAATGTTATTTCCACTTTTGTGATGTTTTCTTTGTTGAGAATGTTAGTTCCACTTTTGTGATGTTTTCTATGTTCAGAATGTTATTTCCTCTTTTGTGATGTTTTCTATGTTCAGAATCTTATTTCCACTTTTGTGATGTTTTCTATGTTCAGAATGTTATTTCCACTTTTGTGATGTTTTCTATGTTCAGAATGTTATTTCCACTTTTGTGATGTTTTTTATGTTGCGAATGTCATTTCCACTTTTGTGATGTTTTCTATGTTCAGAATGTTATTTCCACTTTTGTGAAGTTTTCAACGTTCAGGACCTTGTTCATTCTCTTGTGAGGTCTTATATGTTAAGGATTTTATTTATATTTAAGTGATGTTTACAATGCTCAGATCTTAATCTTACTTTTGTTATATTTTTATGTTCTGGATCTTCTACTTCTTCGATCCTTCGCCACCGATTGTCAAAGCAGCTGGTGGCCGTCACGCCTGGTGGCGTGTGATCTGGATTTTATAGCTAATAAAATGATCCTCAATTAAGGTTCTTCGTACCTGGCAGATGTCAGGATTTACGCATGCACCACAATAGTAAATTTGTTTTACATAGGTAATGTTGTAGAGAACGCCGTAAATATATATATTTATGAGAAACATGTCAAAATACATTTAAAACTATGGTAAATTCCATGAACAATATTACTTAATCGTTCCTTTTCTGTCCTTGGGTGTAGAGGTTTGCCAGAGAGAGCACCATAATATCATATCTGCTATCTTCATCCTGGCCTGATTCCATTCTAGTCTTCGGTCCATCAGAGATTGTCTAATGTTGTCCTGCCAGCAGACTGTGGGTCATCCTGGAAGTCTGAATCCCTAGCTCTTAGTTTCCTATTCTTGTCGTGTTAGCCGAACTTCTCCCATTCTGCAGACATGGTCAAACCATCTTACTTGGATCTACAGAGGCTTGGTTTTGAGACCTTGTCGTATCGTTAAGTTGCTGACCATGTCTCTTCATGTTACTTCAACCACCTTTATCAGATACCTCATTTCTGAGGTTTGGAGCTGGCTTTTGTGGGTTGTAGTGCCCATGACTCGCATCTATACTTGAAGTCTGGAACATAGGTGGAGCGTTCTAAAGAATATTCTGAAGTATTATAAGTTACATGCAACAAATAAGTTTGTTTTGTATTATACTTTGTAGGCACGAAGAATCTGGCTAAAACAAAATTGGTGCACCAGACAACACTTGAAGGTAGTGTGCTATATCATGGCGCACTATTCGGATCATGGAGTAGAATAAATAAAACCACGTCGTTTTTGACAGAGAACAGCAACATTTATAATGAAAATTACGTTGATATCTGCACCGTGCATATAACAGGTCCGTTGACTGGCACGAAAACATGGAAGCAGCTTATGATTCCCTAAATTAAAGTTGCAATCTTTTTTAAGCATTGAGTTTCTTCTGCATCCAAAATCATGTGATCTTTGTCAGATCTCGGCAGCACATGACGGTTGTCGACGTCCATTCAGACAAGCCAATACAAAAAGACGGATTAAAAAATACTGTGTCAAAATTTGCGAGCTCGACTAAGTCGATCTTTTGTAATAAAAACACGCCTGGCTTTACCCTGATGGCATGATCATTAGGTTAGGGGTGACAGAAAAACATACATGAGAATAAAGTGAAAGATTAGAAGTGAAAGTACAGCATGGTAGCTCTAAGGAACGGAGTGGCACTGTATTTTAAATCCCCCAAAAAATGGAAATTGGGTTTAGTCTATTTTCTGAAAATTTATATTCTTCTAAATCTGAATGTATTTCTTAAAAATTGTCAGAACATATTCAAAGCAGGCATATTTTGACATTGAAAATTATATTATCCTTGTAAGAAACCCTAATTTCTAAGATGCTTGTTTTATGTTACGCTGTGGAAATAAGTTTAAATGCCCATGCGCAAAATACACAATTATGGATATTTGTGACTGTCTCAAAGCTAACCTTACTTCTATTTTTGGAACTAGGTGATAGTGCTATTGCTTTAACCTAAAATAACAAAGTCCTTGAAATATTGAGAAATACAAATGACAACGTCTACATCAGGAAGGTGATTCTCTCCACCTAAGAGTGTGAAAACCTACGTCAAGAACACGATAAGCGAAGAACGACTTAATGTTCTGTCGACGGTATCGACAAAGAAAGAACTAATAAAAGTTACTATAGACTCCAACATTACATACATTGGGCATTTGAAAGACGGAAGAATAGACGAAGCAATTTTCTTTAAAGCAGAGACGATGTTGGGCTCCGGAAAGAAATAGACACATTTATAAAAAGGATGTAACTTTGAGTAATTATAAAGTTCTTTTCATTACGTACTTACTTAGTCGTTCCTTTTCTACCCTGGAAGTTACAGGTTTGCCAGAGAGAGTGTCACATTATCCTATCGGATGTTTTCTTCCTCCCCTGATTCCAGTCAAGTCTTCGGTCCTTCAGAGACTGTCTAATGTTGTCGTTCCAGCGAACTCTGGGTCGTCATTGAGATCTGGATTCCTAGCTCTTGATTTCCAATGTTTGTTGTTGTAGCCGATCTTCTCCCATATTGTTGAAAACAAAGAGTTATTATCATTTGTACTTTAACAGTGTCATATTTTTGTCTTTTTAGCGTAATCTCGATTAACAGACCTATAGTTCTGTTTGTTTGGTTTTTTTTTTCGTTTTTTTTTTTTTGGTAATGTAAATGATATTGTCATTTTAAAGCCTTGTTGTCTTATACGCACGCGCTCACACGAGCACACATGTAACTACACAATTATTTGCCGATATTTCTACCAACCAAAATAACAGAGGTAGCACGTGACTCTATAGAGAGCAAAAATAGATGATGATGGTGATGATGATGACATCATGGCATATAAATTTTTATGTCGACATTTCTAAATTCAAATATGTTATGTATATATCTGTAAAAGATGCATTGGTCTTCTTTTTCTCTCCTAAACACACTTTCATCTGTTTCGATGTGCCTGAGAATTCATTCTCAGGTACATCCGAAACATTCAGAGGGAGATGAAGTGGTGGAGGAAAGCGGAGGTCGCTCGGTGCTTACATCTGGAGACAGGATATTTACGAGAGGTGTTATTTTATCCATTTTTTTTTTTTTTTTGGGTACTAGTTACTAGAATTCGACGCTGGACACCATCTATAACAGACATGTCTATAGGACACTCGAAGAGGCTAAATGTGAGGCGGTTACTCCTGCAACGAGAGGAACGTGCTGCTACCACGGCACGCGGCTCCTGACTTGAGAGGAACAGTCAAAACTGAGAATCAGCAGTGACTTAACGAGAATATTAGTCACTTGTACACAGTACTGGCACAGTTTACGGATTATCTTTGTTAAAACTCCACCACAAAACAATCGTGTCCGTGGAAGATACACAATACATGAACTTTTTCTTGATAGATCCATTTTATTTATTTTAACCCTGTTGATAAAATATTTCATAAATAAGTATCTTGTTATCTATGCAAATATAAATCTATAGTTGGAGTCTAGCAATGCATTTAGTGGTGTTCTGATCCGTATGACTCATTTTTTGAAATACAATATACAGACAATATACAATTAATATTTCCCTTAATCACCTTCAGCTGGGAGCTCATAAAATACAAGTCAAAACATATATTTCTCACAGAAATGGGCAGAGAACACAAAGTTTATAACAATTTTAGATGACTCGTTATACTTGCCTTTTTAAAAATCCGCGTGAGACTCCCTAAAATAGATGCAACATCCTTCTACTTATATCTCTGACAAGAGTAATCTTGAGCGAAAGTAGTTACCTTAGGGAAAACTCATCCTATTAATCGTAGTTCTGGCCATCAGTGGACCACTACTGCAAAGAAGAGGAGACAACCCGCGACAAACCACTACGCTACAAACTGTACATTTCGGCGGAGACAGTTAGTCGATATTAAACGGCATAACAACCAATGTTGTGCAACTACGACATAATTATACATCTAAGACGAAAATGCGTACAAGGATAAAAGGGTGGCGTGAATGTGTGTGAATCTACACTTGTAACTAGTATTGACTACTACTTACTGCTTTTCCTTTACGCTGCTTACGGAGCACTGAGCTACCACTGCTACTAGTCCTGACAAGACGTCTGCGTCAACGCACATGTGTATTCTTGCAGATGTGGTTTCTGTAGCAATAGGTTTGACATGATGAAGTTGACAGCCTGCTGCACAACCTTACACTAGTCGCCTCTTACGAATCGGTAAATAAATAATGCATATAAAGGTCTGATTCAAGCACTCGTGAGACATGAAGTGGTAGAAAACTAGACAACAGAAAAACAACAGAAGTGGTAGGTTTACGGAGACTCGAACCCAGGACCATCCGAACGACAACACCGCCTCGCTACCTAAGTGAATCGTGACTATCCTCCCTGCCAACGAATGTTTTTAGGCCTAGGGTTTCTCTCTTACGAGTCAAATGAATAAACAGTGGTCCCATCTTCTTCTTTGCCTTCTCTAAGACCCACGGGAACTGCATGGGGCGCTGATGTTCACCCCACCAAACATAATGTTTGCTTTTATCAATAACAAGTGGGCGTGTATGAATATCAATTCAACTCCGCCTCAACAAAGCAACGCTTCAGAAAATTGGCTGCTTTCTCTGTAGTGCTAATCAGGGTTTATCAACCGGGGTTCCACGGAACTCTAGTGTTCTGCGAGAGGTTGCTAGGGGTTACGCGAGAGACCGTGATTGAAAAAGCATATGTCGTGATTTTCTTTTAACTTTTCACACCAGGCGATGTTAGCGCTAGCAGTGGTGGGGCAGTGACCGAGCAACCCATTTTGGCAGTGCGCAATAGGGCCGTGTTCACTATTGCACATGCCATATTTTAATGGCAGCTCGTGTGGGGGCAAGCGTTTCGTTTCGTTGCCCTCGTCAAGAGCGCTGGCGGTCGCTGTCTCGAGAGACTGCGCGTGGTGATCCCGGTACGACCGGGCCCTCCCAGTTCATCGGTTAGCGAGGCAGTAGTTTAGCTCCTGTGTCCGTAAATCGCAGCCTTCGGTCGTGATGTTAGCAAGCAGTCGCATCTCCGTATCGTGGCTCGACAACAGTCTCGAAAAACGGCCCCGCTCTCGCAACGAGTCGTGGGCCGGCAGTCAGTAATCTGGTGTCGCTTTCGGCCTGTCCTGTCCGACTAGTCGGCAGGCGGCCAGTGGTTCTCGCAAGAATAAAATCGCCGGGGCCGCCGGGATCCGCTCTGCACAGAGCGCTGTCTCCCTCCCCGCGCGAGCGACGAAATGCTCTGTTCAGACAGTTATCTGGTTGATCCTGCCAGTAGTCATATGCTTGTCTCAAAGATTAAGCCATGCATGTCTAAGTTCACACTGTCTCACGGTGAAACCGCGAATGGCTCATTAAATCAGTCGAGGTTCCTTAGATGACACGATCCTACTTGGATAACTGTGGCAATTCTAGAGCTAATACATGCTTACCAAGCTCCGACCCTCGCGGAAAGAGCGCTTTTAATAGTTCAAAACCAATCGTCGTTGCCCTTCGCGGGGCGCGGCGTTCCCACTGGTGACTCTGGATAACTTTGTGCTGATCGCATGGCCTCACGTGCCGGCGACGCATCTTTCAAATGTCTGCCCTATCAAATGTCGATAGTACGTGACATGCCTACCATGTTTGTAACGGGTAACGGGGAATCAGGGTTCGATTCCGGAGAGGGAGCATGAGAAACGGCTACCACATCCAAGGAAGGCAGCAGGCGCGCAACTTACCCATTCCCGGCACGGGGAGGTAATGACGAAAAATAACAATACGGGACTCTTTCGAGGCCCCGTAATTTGAATGAGTACACTTTAAACCCTTTAACGAGGATCTATTGGAGGGCAAGTCTGGTGCCAGCAGCCGCGGTAATTCCAGCTCCAATAGCGTATATTAAAGTTGTTGCAGTTAAAAAGCTCGTAGTTGGATCTCAGGCGCAGGCGGGCGGTCCGGCTCGCGCCGGTTCACTGCCCGTTGTCTCCTGCCCTACCGTCTGCCGGCTCTCTCCCGCGGGTGCTCTTCGCTGAGCGTCCCGGGTGGCCGGCGCGTTTGCTTTGAAAAAATTAGAGTGTTCAAAGCAGGCCTCGGCTGCCTGAATAATGGTGCATGGAATAATGGAATAGGACCTCGGTTCTATTTTGTTGGTTTTCGGAACTGGAGGTAATGATTAATGTGTGGGGGCAAGCGTTTCGTTTCGTTGCCCTCGTTGTGGGGGCAAGCGTTTCGTTTCGTTGCCCTCGTGTGGGGGCAAGCGTTTCGTTGCCCTCCTCTTCCCAGCGATCTTTGTCCTCTCGAGACTGTGTGTGGTCCCGGCTGCCGGGTCCTGCCAGTATAGTAGAGGCAGTGCTATGTGTCTGTGTCCGTCTAGATAACGTCATTTGACAGTGGTAGAGGCTCGGTCGCTACCACGCCATGAAACAAAGCCATGTCACATCGAGACTGCGAGTAGTCCCGGTTGCCGGGTCTTCTCAGTTCAGGTGTGCAAGAGCTGTCTTTCTTCTTGGTAATACAGCTCGAGAGTGGTAGAGGCTTGGCGCCGGCTGCACCTACGCCTCGATACGTCTTGTCTCGGAGATATAACCCCCTTTGCAGGGTAGAGAACCTATTGTCTCGTAGCATTGCACCCTCGCTACCCGACAAGAGGTTCCCTGGGGTTGCAACAAAGCCCAAGACCGCTCCTTGTCTCGAAGATATAACCCCCTTTGCAGGGTAGAGAGCCATCAAACCTCGGAACATGGCACACACTCCATAGTGGGACTGGTGCATTATGCTTCTGAGTCTAGGATGCTCCCTGGGGTTGCAAGAAAGCCCACATTTGGCAGACATGTGGAGGCGGTGGCTTCGCCACCGCGCCACTTGCTGTCTGGTTGCTCGTGCCATGGCCGGTGACTGGTTGCTCGTGCCAGTCTCGTCTCGGAGATATAACCCCCCTGCACCGGGTAGAGAGTGTCAAACCTCTTGGTATCACACGCACGCCAAAATGGGCCTGGTGTACCATACCGCTGAGTCTAGGATGCTCCCTTGGGGTTGAAACAAAGCCCACACCTAACCTCCCATAACTGGCTCAAGGGTATGAACGAGTGAATAACTCGTCCCCTAAAGGGCAAAAGAGTGAATAACTCGCGCCCATGGAATCAAACTCAAACTCAATGGCAGCTCGTAGAGTAGAAATTTATGACAAGACCATTAGGCCTACTTTGATACAAGACCTTTAGGCCTACTTTGATACAAGACCTTTAAGCCTAATTTGATACAAGACCTTTAGACCTACTTTGATACGAGACCTTTAGGCCTACTTTGATACAAGACCTTTAGGCCTACTTTGAAAAAAAACCTTTAGGCCTACTTTGATAAGGTAAAACTTAAAAATCAAGTTCTAAATTAAAAACGGAAAACCTGAAGTTTCTTCTACATTCACTCCTGAGCTGCGTTAAAGTTGATATTCTTTATGGGAAGAGGGAATCATCAAAAAAAAAAATATCAAAAGAGCAACTCTCAATGAGTAGAATTGAAAATTTTGATTGAATCATTACACTTACAATTTACTGATCACGCTAATGTTGCATGAGCTGTAGATATAATAATGTTTATACATGGGTTCCCTAAGACCTGAAAATTATTTCAAAGGCTTCTCCAGGATAAACAGGATGAGACAGGCTGTTGTAAATCGAAATACTTGGCGTGCAATTGTTGACGGTCTTGTGCTCCGCGGGGAGTATAGTGAAATATAGATGTCACTAGTACAAAGACTGGCATCATTATCTTCATCTTCTGCTTCATCTTCGTCATCCACTCTCACATAACCACACCTATCTCTCTTATAAAGCGTGCAGTCCGTCTCAGGCTTTTCTCGTCGCCAAAATATTTCTCTCTAAACTGGATTGGAGAAGTCCACGCTTCCATCCTGCTCTTCTCATGCAACAGTCAGTTTTAGAGTACATATTCTACTGTGCGTTTGTCCTACCTCACATATCTGTCTGTCTCATTTTTACTTTGTTAAACAGATGATATTTGAGTCTGTAATGGCCTGTTGTTAGTATGACAGCCTGGATGAAGTACTAATAGAAACCAGCGATAAATTCAAAACTGTAAAAGTACCGTGGATCTCTTCCAACTGCAAAAGATATGGAAAAAAGACAACTTGCACAAGAAGGAAGAAGAAAAATCCAAACTGAAGACAGGGCAGCATATGAAGAGATCAAATCGATATTAAAAAATAGCTTGAAAGAAATATGGCATAATGGTAACCCATAGTCCGATACTGCAGAACCATACTATACATTACCCAGAATCGCTATTAATAACAGTACTAATAGTCATAAGTGCAACGATTTGCGCACACACACCGGGTAATAAATAACCCACATTTAAATGTTGCAGTTAACACTTAATGTTACAGAAGTGTCTGTATTAAGCCACCAAAATCGATCGATTGTCAAAGTCATCAGAAAGTGAGGTAACATGGCGGCAAGAACCATTCATTTTGTCAGCAGAATGCAACAATTACGAAGGTTCTACTCAAAATCGTCCCTAAAGAGATCTTTATTTAAAAACAAACAAACAAAAAAAGAAAGAAAGAAAGAAGGCAGATTCATCTCCATATAATACCGTTTTTTTAGTGCAGGGTTTAATAATAAAACAATATTATTTCACAAGTAAGTATACCCGTCAAAACAATGACGGGAGAAACATTAAAGACAATCCTTAAAACTGGCAGTATTTCCAGTACTATTAAAAATACAACTTTGAATACGTGTACATTTAAAATCTTCGTGTACATTCACATCCTGTGCTCTCCTGGTTTAAGAGAGCATGTAATCTCAGAAATAATCCCTGAGGTAGGTTCGATATCCCAGACATTGTCATTTCTGGCATTGAAATATGTCAAGGCAGGATAATTTTATCTAGTCAGTCGTCCACTGTCCAAATGGACAGCTCGAACAATTCCTACTTGAACTCTGTTCGCTCACCTTCATTTTGCCCATAGACAATGACAAGGTTGACTATGGTTTCTCCTTCTTTTAGTTTTAGGACCATAATGCGTTCCGAGACAAAGTTCCATCCCTTGATACTATCCTTTCGGTTTTTAGCCCCAAAACAACCCCCACCACCTTTTGCGCTTTCACATGTGGGGACACCGCTGTGTTGTTTACAGTCACCATATATGGTATTCCAACTTCCGTCTTTTATCGATCATGTTTACACCTACAACTTCGTAATTTACCACAGGTAATCTTTTTTCAAGATATATAATTATTCTTCTGACAAGTCTTGTCCGAAAACGATAATGACATTCACCCGGCCCAGCAAACATTGACAACGATGTGATCTGACAGAGACATTCACAGCCATAAGATAATCGGCTGGTCATCCCAAGGTTGTTTACTTATTAATCGGCCTCACCCGTGCATGGTCCGGCAGGAAAATGTGTACATATTAGTAAACCACACTTCTCTCTACCGATCCCAGGTGTCAATATGGGTTCAAACGAAAGGGATTGATTATTCTAATCCGCAATAGATGGTCGCTGAGGTTCCGACACAACAATAATTTAGGGGAGGTGAGTGTAAACAATGAATCGAAAATATCAAATACTGTCAGAGGTGGGAGAAACTAAAATGAAGAGCACTGAATGAATTATAGGACGGAACAGGTAAATGTGATGTTCAAGGTTATTCTGTCACAAGGCAGAAACTCTTTAACTTCTCGGATCGTAACTTACGGGGGGAAAAGACCTTTGTTGAAAAGACCTTTGTTGCAACATTTATTAAGCATTGGTTGTTGCTTCCTTCCTTGCAAATGTTAAAATTAATGACTATTTGCTGGCTGACGCTGATATCGACTGCAAGATTGTTGCTTAGTTTATTCAATAAACTGAGGGATGCAGTTTCTTATTTAGGCTGCCTTCTCCCGTGAAGGCGGAAAGCCAAAAGATCGTATGAAGGTCATCTTAATCTGTTTCTTAATTTTTCCACGGTGAAAAATCAACATAGTGTTTCAGGGTTATTTATTTGTTTTTAAGTGCCTCAAATTTTCTGAAAGAATAACTGCACTTTTCTGGCGAGCATAATGTCTGGAAAAAACACGCAGGTTTATTTGATGAAGTCAACTGACTCACGCGGAAGTCAGACTTTGTCTGAGCGAAGGGTTTCTTAACTTGTTGTGAGCCATGGACCCTTCTTATTGTTGATGAAGGCTACGCACCCCTTTGGCTGTCTGATTAAGGTTATTGTTACTGTATGTTTCAGTTATAAACTGTTTCTGTTATAATTGAATGTTTGTGGTTGGTGTTGTGGTGTAGTACCACTGACAAGGACGATGTCAGTAATGTCGGGCTTACAGTAGTGGCCGACAGTTGTATAATATGTAAGCGAATGTATGAGTTCTTTAAGTTTGTTTATATTCCGTTTTCAAACACACAACAGTAACGTCAGGTCAGGAATAGACCAACGGGTAAGACGAGTGCGTTTCCAACTCATACACAGTTTATTGACGACAGCAACATAGACATCAGGAACAGTACACTGTCACAAGTTATAATTGCCACAAAAAAAAGATGCTAACAATCCATCATGAATAATGTCAAATATGTGGTAATAATCCAGAATGAAATTGGTTGCATACACAGCAACTCACTATATATTGCATTAACAAACATGCAAATAATCCGTATTGAATCTGATCGGGCTCACTCATAGACGGTGGAAGCTTTACCGTGATGAAATCTTATATCCTTAGATTCTTCATTATCAAGCTTATCGAATAATATATAGAATGGCTTCCATGAAGAGAATAATACGTTCTTCTTCATACAATCCCCGAATCAAGACTCAAAAACACACTGGACACACTAACGAGACTAAACAACCGTCTCGAAGCTCTGCCAGATACATACTGCCCGAGATTATAGTTTCTCAGTATAACTCAGTATAATATTCGCTCAAGCGCGAACTAACAGCTTGAGGTGTGGGCTCAGCTCACCCGTATCTCTCCCCCCAACTACTACTAAGAACATTTGAACACTTTTTTGTTTTTAAAACGAACACATACTCAATTGAGCTATGTTCAAAAAATATAGCGCACAAAGCACCCAAGTAAAAAATCATCTCATAACTTTAAACGTGCTTACTCGCGTGTCTATAAAACATCAGTCCCGTACGTAAGAATCCCAAACACTTAACTCTTACTCAAAAACATGACTTAACAGATTACACCAACCCCCGAGGAAAAAATGATATGATCATTTTTATTTTTTTTTTTGAAAATTACATCGAACAAAAATGTGAGGTCGATCAAATTCTAATATCTACTCGTACAACAGAGAATCATAATATATGTTAAGTCATATAAACCAACAATAGAGGGATGGAAGTATGTGTAGAGTATGAAGATGAAGTATGCAAAGAGGATGAAACATCAAATTCAAACAAAGATGAAGTATGCAAGCATAAACAAAATATGAATCAATAAGTGGAAAGTGAAAAGAGGAGGTGAAATGAAATGAAGAATGACCAGCAATGAAATGTGAGTAGAGAAAGAAAGCAATGATACAACATGGTAACAATTTAAATTAATCAACGGATTGTGTGTAAATAAATACAAGTATGGCAAAACAGCATGGAACAAAAAGGCAATACATATATAAACCAAAAAAAAAAAATCATACAAAAAGAAAGCTACAATCTAAATAGAGCATAATAGGCAAGAGAAACAAGTTAATTAATTTATTAATTACTAATAATGAGCTTATTATAGAAAGCAGAAACTAATACCGCTATAAACAGTTACTACTGGCGCACAACTAAGTGCTAGGTAATGAAAATAAATAACAACGTCAGAAAAAAAAAGAAAAAACACACACTTGGAAAATGTTCACCACCGAAATGAATCGTAATGATACTTGAAGTTTAAATACTATAGTCAATACTATTGTCACTTTTAAATACTATAGTCAATACTATTGTCACTCGTACAATGCTCATCAACACACAGTCGTTTATGAATAATATTCTAATAACGTGTCACATGAAAGTCAAAGAACACAATGTCAAAGCTCCAGCGGCCTTGGAAATTCTTGTGAGCGTGTTGAGACAAAATCCTCCACTGCGGAGTCAGAATTCCGAATGGTTGGAATGGTACAGTCAAACGGGCGCAAAGCAACAGCGTCTCTTGGAGATCTTGAATTGTCCAACATATTGATGCCTATTGCAGTGTATCGACGCTGAAATTCAGTCAATGGTATGAAGATACGTATAACAGCTCCGATTACCATCGAGAAGCCGTTCCTGCGAATAATCAAATGAAAATTCCTGTTTGGTAACGATAGGATATTATTAAAGAAAAAAGTTAACTTTAACTTTAACCTACCAAATGTGGCCGTGCACACTTCAGACCACTGTATGATGTTAGTCGAACCTTCCTTCGATAAACGAGAAAGGGTAGCAGTGAAAGTAGCACAGACTGAATTGAAATTATCAATAATATAGGGCGATAAAAGTGTCCGAGAAAAATAGCAGCGTGTAATGGCGTACAGGGAAGTCGTCAATATACACATGATACCAACGTCATGTTGAGTGTAATGATGACCAAGAGTGTAATCATGGCTGACAATCTGAGATTTTGCGCAAGACAAAGGAAATGCAGTTGACAAAGGCGTATATCTCAAAGGCTGAACTGAAGTCATAGCCTGTGTACCGGGCAAAGTAAAAAGTAAGAAATATACAATAAAGGTGTAAAAACAGACAGTAGTAATCTTGGACCTGCGTCGAAGTTCAAAAGAAAAGCAGTAAGTACGACAAAAAGTCGTAAAAGACGAAGATACTGAGCTAACCGGCCCAATAAGAAAGGTAAAGAAACTCATAAGGTATAGATATGTACTAACAACCAAGTCCGTGCATGTAGCAAAGAAAACACTAGTCATTGCAGCAAAGAAGTTGCAATCAACGTGACTGGATGTAGATTCAGTCGTAGCGATAAAGTTAGTGTGTGTGTCAGACAAAACCGAAGGGTCTTCTTCTATAATAGTACTTAAAGAAGAATCAAAGTTAGAGTAACGACGTACTGAGGTATGTCGAAGTGGGCTAAAAGAAGCACCAAAATTAGTATGATGAACAATCGTATCATCAATACTGCAAGATCGGACCACATTAGCAGAATGTATCACGTTAGCAGAATGTACCTGGTGATAAGATTTTGGCATAGTCATTAGTGTGGAGGCAGTAAGGTTATGTTGCCGTTCCCAAGCAGCAATTTGTACCGGAGTACACACCTTTATACCAGGTATCTGTCCGACAGTAAGGTCGGCGATTGGTGCTCTGAGCATACATGCGTGTATATAACCAGTGCAAACGGTGTGGCAATGTGGACTATGGCAGTCGGAAAAGTCTCAACTGTCCCATCGAATGTCACACATTTCACCATATTACCTGTTGCGCAAGATGGGTGAACTAGAGACTGTCTAATCCCAACAGTTGTGCATCCCGAATCAAAGAGTACTGACACGGGATTACTATTTACCAGTCTCTTGTGTAGTGTTAAAGAGCCTGATCCGTCATGTGCAGACAAGGCTGAAATAGTCGGTAGACTAGGTAGAGGATGACCGCAACTCAAGGTAGTCACCGCTGTTGGCTGGAATAAAGTTGTGCACTCAGGGCACTGAGATGCTCGATTGAAATCGAAAGCAGAACAAGCAGTGGCACTAGAGACATTATTATTATGGTTACCCTGATTAACAATAACCTGAGGCTCCTGTTGAGCAGAGTTAGCATGGCGGTGCGATCTATCATTTGGAGATCTACCACTATATTGAGATCGATCACAACTATTATCTCTATTGGGACCGTTGTTATTTCCTCTATTGGGACCATTATTCTGATTTGAACCCCAGTGAGAATTGTTGCGATGACCACTTCCTCTATGGTCAAAATATATATTAGATGAATTTTGTTGCCTTCGAGAAAAATTACTGTAAGGTTGATGATCCCTAGTGTAGTTATCCCTACCATAATTTCCAGAATTATTGGAACCAAAATGTTGAGGTCCATTAAATTGTCTCCAGTTTCTTGGAGAAAGAGAATTACTACGTGATGGACTCCCTTGGTACTGTCTAAAATCACGTTAATCTCCCCCACCAAAATTGCGATCAACACTTTGCGATCTACGGCGAAAATTTGTACCATATGGTAATGCCTAAGCCACGGGTAAACCTTCTCTGACTTGAGAGTGGCCAACAATTACATTTGGGTGTGCCATTACGTATTGACGACAATATTGTTCCATATCGTTCAAGTTTGTAGCCTTTCGCTCATGTAGAAAGAAAAGAAAAGAAGTGTTAACTGACGACATGACTTTATCACGAAGCAATAAGTCCACGAGGGCTTCATATGTGTGCTCAATCTTTGAGAGCTCAACCCAACGTGAGAACGTAAGACGAATATTTGCAATAAATTCAGATAAATCTTTTCCGGTCTCCGGCAACAGAGATTTAAAGCGGAGACGGTAGCCGTCTTCATTAAGCTGGTATTTTTTTAATAACACAGCTCTGACAGTATCGTAGTTATTCTTGTCAAGTCTTTCCAACATACTTACAGCTGTCATAGCTTCACCTGAAAGTAGTTCCATAAGTCGTGTACAGAATTCCAACTTATCTATTTTGTGAGACTCACATGTGAGTTCAAATCTATTCAGATAGAATAAGACGTCATCGGAGATAGGTCTAAAAGGAGGCAATCTGATCTTATAAAAATTAGAATTGGTCCTATGTGAAGTTGTCTGAGTGTCCGTAGCATTGTGTGTATTATTTGCATTCGTTACCTTCATTTTCTCAAGCTCCATAGAGAACAACTTTTGTTCGTGAAGTCTACGGTTTTCGTTCTGAGTAGCTTCCATTTGAAGTTTTTTTTTCTTCAGCTTCCATTTGAATTTTACATTTTTCCATTAAAATTTTTTTATCTTCAGCTTCCATTTGAAATTTTTCCCTTCAGCTTCCATTTGAAGTATTTTCCTTCAGCTTCCATTTGAAGTTTTTTTCCTTCAGCTTCCTGTACTTTTGCATACTCAACAAGTGCAAATTGTTTCAATTCCTCAGTCTCCATACCAAGCGCCTTCCCTTACTTGAGGAAATAGTCCAAACTAGACATTATGCCTAATTTTATAAGTAGTTAACTTATCTAAGATAGTATCTAACAAGTTAATCTTATCCCTAAATAGTGGGTGGCAAGTCCTTGTTAATAGAACTTGTATACAAATATAGCATATAATTATAAATCAATCATTAAATGTAAAACATTAAGACAAGAAATACATGAAGGTACGGAAAATGGCAAAACCAAGACGAAATACCCAAGACAAATGATAACGTTCGCAGAATCAAATAAACAAGAAAGCAGAACTAAAGAAAAATATTGCAAAAAATGCAATGACACTGCGAGAGGAGTGACAAGACAAGCAACAGCACAGTGTATAAAGAAAAACTTTGTATAGAAATAAATGATAGTAAGAGTGAGAATGACAATCACAAACAAATTAATCAAGAAACTAAGGCACAGAGAAAAATACCACAATAACGACAATAAAACAGTTCGTCACACCTAAACAATGGTGTCACAGATCTCCAGACACAGTGGACTGAAAATCCTTCAGCAAAAATTCGCTGGAATTTCCACTGCGGGAAATCTGCAAGAATGTCCCCAAAGAACGCTTACGTAGGCCCTGGAATGAAAACTGGGATGTTTCCTACCGTAAGTCACCTCCCAACCTAACCCACATAAACATGGAACATATAACGCTAAGAAGAAAAAAATAGTACACATTATAAAGAAAGGCTCACTAAAGCATACAGTGGTACAGTGCACATACAAAAAAATCACTTATCTTCAAAAAAAATTCCTGGCCTTCGCGACAACGACAACGATGGGCATCGGGTGTCACACTGTATGTTGCAGTCCAACGTTGATAGGTACAGGAGTTCCTAGTTGATAATGGAATTCAAACGAAATACTTGACATCTAGTCTTGACATTGGACGCTGAAATCTTGACTTGGCAACCTTGTACTTCTAGATTTCGGTATTGTACCCCAAATAACTGGAGACACCACTTCTGTTACTGTATGTTTCAGTTATAAGCTTATTATTGAATGTTTGTGGTGGGTGTTTTGGTGTAGTACCACTGACAAGGACGATGTCAGTAATGTCGGGCTTACAGTAGTGGCCGACAGTTGTATAATATGTAAGTGAATGTCATGAGTTCTTTAGGTTTGTTTACATTCCGTTTTCACCCACACAACAGTAACGTCAGGTCAGGAATAGACCAACGGGTAAGATGAGTGCGTTTCCAACTCATATACAGTTTATTGACGACATCAACATAGACATCAGGAACAGTACACTGTCACAAGTTATAATTGCCAAAAAAAAAAAACAGATGCAAACAATCCATCATGAATAATGTCAAATATGTGGTAATAATCCAGAATGAAATTGGTTGCATACACAGCAACTCACTATATATTGCATTAACAAACATGCAAATAATCCGTATTGAATATGATCGGGCTCACTCATAGACGGTGGAAGCTTTACCGTGATGAATTCTTATATCCTTAGATTCTTCATTATCAAGCTTATCGAATAATATATAGAATGGCTTCCATGAAGAGAATAATACGTTCTTCTTCATACAATCCCCGAATCAAGACTCAAAAACACACTGGACACACTAACGAGACTAAACAACCGTCTCGAAGCTCTGCCAGATACATACTGCCCGAGATTATAGTTTCTCAGTATAACTCAGTATAATATTCGCTCAAGCGCGAACTAACAGCTTGAGGTGTGAGCTCAGCTCACCCGTATCTCTCCCCCAACTACTACTAAGAACATTTGAACACTTTTTTTTTTTTTTAAACGAACACATACTCAGTTGAGCTATGTTAAAAAAATATAGCGCACAAAGCACCCAAGTAAAAAATCATCTCATAACTTTAAACGTGCTTACTCGCGTGTCTATAAAAAATCAGACCCGTACTTAAGAATCCCAAACACTTAACTCCGACTCAAAAACATGACTTAACAGTTATGGACCCCTTTGATTGTCCAATGAAGGCTGCGAACCCATTGAATGTCTGATGAAAGCTGTGGAGCCCTTCTAGGAAAAAAAAAAATTTGCACAAAAGCATTATAAAAAAAAACCCTTTTCATTTTAAATTTTAGGTTATGTACACAAACTCCCTAGAATACAATTACCGACCCACGAAGGGTCCATGGAGCACAGGTTAAGAACCTCAGCCGTAGACAAATGAACTTTTACATGATAGTTAAATAAGCCAGTCACATGCCAATGAATTTTATCACGTGAGTAATATATTTAATATATTTATTTATTCTTTGTTTCGCCTCACTTGACTTAATGATTTGATTTATGTCAGCCGTGACGACTCAAGAACTAGTTATTGAGGGGGTGGGCCAAAATAATGTGGCCACTGTCCGCTACCGAGCAACGAAACATTAGCTTAAAAAGCTTTAACAAGAGGAATCTGGACATTTATTTTTGCTGGATACACTATCAACTGTGGATATAACTAAAAGACACTTGTTTGGTGCATTTTACCAAATGCGACTTTTCGGCGGAGCAATCGGCGTGGTCGCTCTGGGCACCGACTTGGTGGAGGCGCCGAATTTTAACCAGTAATAAAATAAAATTGAAAAATTAAAATGTTGAAGTAACTAATAAAAATAAATCAGAAAATTTCAAAGTTAAAAAATTTATGCTTTTATGAAACTAATCGTTTTGCTATACGTCTATGTTATTGCTTTTTTGTTTTCTTTAACTATGCAATTGCCGACCTCTATAACTGAACGTTATAAAGAAAAAGAAATTACCTCCCATACGCTTTTAAAAGGTAAGTGTGTTATATTTTTTAAAATGCTACAGTGAACATCAGTTGCTGAAATTACAGTGTAATCCAACTCAATAGCATAAAAATGAGTTTCGTAAGAGTGAATACAGTACTGCCCGTGGGCTGCACGACATCACGAGACCTCGCACTGCCTTGAAAAATTGATAGTATTACTGGCTAGTCCTTGTTCTTGAATCTTCAGAGTAAAAGAAGCAGAGGTAGATCTAAAAGTACATGGAACAGAGAGCTGGAGACAACAATAAGTAAAATGAGAAAGACATTGAGCTGAGGGCACGGGACTGGAAAAATTGCCATAAAGGTTGATAAAGGTCAGCGCTGCTTGTGAAGTTGAAGGGAATGATGAGGATGATGACAATAATGGTGATGATGATGATGTTCATGATGAGGAACATGACAATAATGGTGATGATGATGATGTTCATGATGGGGAAGATGACAATAATGGTGATGATGATGCTGGTAGCTAGTAATAATGGTGATGATGATGATGTTCATGATGAGAAAGATGACAATAATGGTGATGATGATGCTGGTAGCTAGTAATAATGGTGATGATGATGATGATGTTCATGATGAGAAAGATGACAATAATGGTGATGATGATGATGTTCATGATGAGGAGGATGACAATAATGATGATGATGATGGTGTTCATGATGAGAAAGATGACAATAATGGTGATGATGATGCTGGTAGCTAGTAATAATGGTGATGATGATGATGTTCATGATGAGAAAGATGACAATAATGAATAATGATGATAATGATGCTGGTAGCTAGTAATAATGGTGATGATGATGATGTTCATGATGAGAAAGATGACAATAATGGTGATGATGATGATGTTCATGATGAGAAAGATGACAATAATGAATAATGATGATAATGATGCTGGTAGCTAGTAATAATGGTGATGATGATGATGTTCATGATGAGAAAGATGACAATAATGGTGATGATGATGATGTTCATGATGAGGAGGATGACAATAATGATGATGATGATGGTGTTCATGATGAGAAAGATGACAATAATGGTGATGATGATGCTGGTAGCTAGTAATAATGGTGATGATGATGATGTTCATGATGAGAAAGATGACAATAATGGTGATGATGATGCTGGTAGCTAGTAATAATGGTGATGATGATGATGTTCATGATGAGAAAGATGACAATAATGGTGATGATGATGCTGGTAGCTAGTAATAATGGTGATGATGATGATGTTCATGATGAGAAAGATGACAATAATGGTGATGATGATGCTGGTAGCTAGTAATAATGGTGATGATGATGATGTTCATGATGAGAAAGATGACAATAATGGTGATGATGATGCTGGTAGCTAGTAATAATGGTGATGATGATGTTCATGATGAGAAAGATGACAATAATGGTGATGATGATGATGTTCATGATGAGGAGGATGACAATAATGATGATGATGATGGTGTTCATGATGAGAAAGATGACAATAATGGTGATGATGATGCTGGTAGCTAGTAATAATGGTGATGATGATGATGTTCATGATGAGAAAGATGACAATAATGGTGATGATGATGCTGGTAGCTAGTAATAATGGTGATGATGATGATATTTATGATGAGGAAGATGACAATAATGGTGATAATGATGATGTTCATGATGAGGATGATGACAATAATGGTGATGATGATGCTAGTAATAATGGTGATGATGATGATGTTCATGATGAGGATGATGGTGATGCTATTAATAATGGCGATGATGGTGAGGATGATGATGAGGAGAATGATGATGATGATGTTGATGATGAAAGTAATCTTGTGAAATTCCTGTGTGAGTTCATACTCGAAAATTAACAACGCGCTATATTTTTCACTCTGCCGCTAGGAACACATGAATAAAAAAAGGCACTGATCCAATATATTTTGGTATATAGGACTTTAACACAAATGTTTCCACTAAATTCAATAGGGATCTAAGTCAGATAAAAATTGAAGACACATAACCTGAGTTCTGCGGCTTCATTTTCGAAGTCATAATTTTTCAAAGTTCATCCATTAGTCCAGCTGTGTTTATTTATTTTTTAATGCAATAACTACATCCCATATAAACCCGCTCCAAACCTCAGAAACGAGGTATCTGATGAAGGTGGTTAAAGTAACAAGAAAAAATATTATTCGCATCCATACGAAACGTTATGGCCTCATAATCCAGTTCCTACAGACCCGAGTAGAAGTCTCAATTATCATGGTTTGGCTATGTCTGCAGAATGGGAGAAGTTCGGCTACCACAAAAAAATATGAGAAACTAAGAGCCACGGCTCCAGACCTCCAGAACGAACCAGAGTTCGCTGGGAGGACAACATTAGAATATATCTGTAGGGCTGAGGACTAGATTGGAACCAGGCCAGAAGGAAGAAACCCAATAGGATAGTATGGCGTTCTCACTGGCAAACCTCTACACCCCAGGGTAGAAGAGAAACGACTAAGTAAGTTTGTTTTTTTTAATTTAATTTCACATGCAGTTTATATATTTTTCGCGTTTCAAATCGGTGACGCTCAAAAATCCTAATCTTTCTCTCATCTCAGAGAGCTGAAACTTTGCATGCAACCTCCTTTTGTATTACATTTTAATTTTTCAGGTTTAGGCTGAAAAACAATGTTAAATAAGGTCAAAATAACTTCATTAAAACAAGGGAATTAAAGTAATAAACAAAATGATTTGCAAATGTAAATTGCGTTTCGTAATCGGATTGTGAACGGTTATTAGCCAATTTAATCAAGGTGTTTCTTCTAATAACTAGATTAGATTTCTGAAGAATGCACCATTGAAGTTAATGTGACATTTCCGACACAAGTCAATAGATTCAATTACAGGTTTATAACGTCAGAATGAGAATGCATCACAGAGGTCAAGAGTAGAATTAATCTTTTAATCAGCCAATAAATTTCAGCTCCGCGTAGAGCCCAAATGTTCAACAAAAACAGACGTCGCACTAAAATTAAACCCAACTTGCCGTCATGAAGGTCAAAGCTAACTAGTCGTCAGAAAATAATTCAAAGCTAACACCATCACAAAGTTCAGAACTAACTAGTGATCATAAAGCTCAAAGCTAACTTGTCGTCAAAATGTTTAAAGCTAACTAGTCTCACAAAGATCAAAGCTAACTAGCCATCACAAAGTTCAAAACTAACTAGTGATCAAAAGCTCAAAGCTAACTAGTCGTCAAAATGTTTAAAGCTAACTAGTCTCACAAAGCTCAAAGCTAACTAGCCATCACAAAGTTCAAAACTAACTAGTCTCCCAAAGCTCACAGCTAACTAGCCATCACAAAGTTCAAAGCTAACTAGTCCTCACAAAGTTCAAACTAACTAGTCCTAACAAAGTTCAAACTAACTAGTCCTCACAAAGTTCAAACTAATTAGTCCTCACAAAGTTCAAACTAACTAGTCCTCACAAACTTCAAACTAACAAGTTCTAACAAAGTTCAAACTAACTAGTCCTCACATAGTTCAAACTTACTAGTCCTCACAAAGTTCAAACTAACTAGTCCTCACAAAGTTCAAACTAACTAGTCCTCACAAAGTTCAAACTAACTAGTCCTCACAAAGTTCAAACTAACTAGTCCTCACAAAGTTCAAAACTAACTAGTGATCAAAAGCTCAAAGCTAACTAGTCGTCAAAATGTTTAAAGCTAACTAGTCTCACAAAGCTCAAAGCTAACTAGCCATCACAAAGTTCAAAACTAATTAGTCTCCCAAAGCTCAAAGCTAACTAGCCATCACAAAGTTCAAAGCTAACTAGTCCTCACAAAGTTCAAACTAACTAGTCCTAACAAAGTTCAAACTAACTAGTCCTCACAAAGTTCAAACTAATTAGTCCTCACAAAGTTCAAACTAACTAGTCCTCACAAACTTCAAACTAACAAGTCCTAACAAAGTTCAAACTAACTAGTCCTCACATAGTTCAAACTTACTAGTCCTCGCAAAGTTCAAACTAACTAGTCCTCACAAAGTTCAAACTAACTAGTCCTCACAAAGTTCAAACTAACTAGTCCTCACAAAGTTCAAACTAACTAGTCCTCACAAAGTTCAAAACTAACTAGCCATCACTATCTCCAAAGCTAACAAGTCACCAAAACATTCAAACTTAACTAGTCGTCACAAAGTAACTAAATAGTCCATCCATAAGCATTCAAATAATTTTGTGCAGATATTCACATCTGCCATTTGAAAACCATTTCCGGTTTCTCAAAAAAAAAAAAAAAAAATTAAAGTCAAGTGCCGCATAACGTCCGTTCGGACAACGTCCGACCTCATATATGTCCGTGGTCCCATAAGGTCAGAGTTCAGACATCCCGATCGGAGAACAGGACGAAGCGGACGTAACCGGACGTAGCGAAAGCAACAGCTTCCCGCACACAACACGTGTATCTCATGTCTCTTGTATACACAACAAAGCGATTGCGATGCCAGGCGTATAATGGTACTGTACATATATAACACATAATACAGTACATATGTCTTGATAGTCAAAATAAAAGCCTATGTTACTGGCCTATGTATATACTGTACTGTTCTTACTATCGTTATTTTAATGTGAACTTTCGAAAATACATTACCGTGAAGTGCATCAAGGCTCCCAAAACGCAGCAAAGTCAGTTCTAGTGATAGCAGCAGGCAGAGACAAAGGAAAAGTATTGATTTCGAAGTGAAACAAATGGTAATTAAACATCACGAAGGTGGAAAACCAGTGAATGCTATAGCTCGTGATTTGGGCATGTCGCACTCGACAGTCACGGCGATCCTTAAGAACAAAGAAAAAATTCTCCCATCTGTTAAAGGATCGGCTCCACTGAAAGCTACAAAGCTTACGAAAATGCTAGATGGACCTATATCAGATATGGAAAAATTGATAATGACCTGGATTGAGGACCAAACACAGAAGCGAATCCCTCTCAGCACGTTGACAATCACTGCTAAGGCACGAAGCTTGTTCGAAATGCTTAAAGAAAAAGCAGGACCAGACTACAATATCGAGTTTAGTGCTAGTTCTGGGTGGTTCAAGCGCCTCAAACAACGTTTTTCGCTGCATAATGTGAAAGCGGGTGGTGAGTCTGCGAGTGCTGATGTTAAGGCAGCAGAAGATTTTGTCGAAACTCTAGATAAACTAATTGTAGAAGGAGGTTATTTGACCCAGCACATTTTTAATATGGAGGAAACTTCCTTATTCTGGAAACGAATGCCTGAAAAGACCTTCATCCATAAGGAGGCCAAGTCAATGCCAGGCTTTAAAGCTTTTAAAGACAGTACATTAGCTGAAATACAGTACTGTATGTGTACAGTATCTTGGCTATTTAGTCAATACAGGTACACTACAGTATCCCATATATCTTTGCTAAGTATAAAGTATGATGTTCGCACAAAGTCCAAATCGCATAACGTCCTATTTCACAGAACGTATCGTGGACGTTAAGCGGAGCATGTCTGTATTCTCAAATCTGGCAGGAGAAATTGTTTGACATCTTGCAAAAGTGCTGTCGGAACAACGTGACATTTTAGTGTCTGTGGTTCCTCCAAATGTTATAAAATTTACAGTAATATGGGCTAATCAATGAGCAGCAGATTGGATAATAATAGTCCAAAAAGGACAAGTCTTGCATCCACACAGCGCGTGCCAGTAAAGTTAATAAATTTACCCAATCTGGAGCTAATAGTTATAAGTGCTGGCTTCAATAAACACTGTATTTCAGCATGGCGAGAATAAAATACATGAATGTCGTGGCATTATCAGCATGCTCACATTTTTCTAACTTCGTTTTTTTTTTTTTTTTTTCATCAGCCTAAACCAACAAGCGAAGAAATTCTTCTTCTTCATTATTCGCTCTCAGATAACTACGTCCATCTCTCTTGTAAAGCTGGCAGTTCGTCTCAGGCTCCTCTCGTTATCATACAGTTTCTCCCTCAACTGGACTGGAGAAGTCCATGTTGCTACTCTGCTCTTCTCACGGAGCCGACTGTTTTAGAGTACATGTTCTACTCTCTGTTTGTCCTCCCCCACATGGACACACATCTGTCTGTCCGATTTTCAGTTTGTTGAACAGATGGTATCTGAGTCTGCAATGACCGGTTTTTAGTCTGACAGTCTGGCAGAAACACTAATGAAAACTAGCTATAAATTCAAAACAGTAAAAGTCTACAATGCCGGTTCTCATTCTGAAATTAATCACTTGATCTCTGCTTAGTAACGCATAGTATGGTCCTGCATTACCGGACCCTGGGTGTTCCTTCTGCCATTTTTCTCTATAGTTATTGTTGCTTTTATCTCGCTCGCCCGAGTGTTACCGAGGCCTGAAAGTGGAGCCAAAAATAATAACTCTGTAACCTACCAGCAATTCGTAGAAAGTGACTATGGGAGTTAGACATGGGGCAGGTAGTTCTTCCCATAGAAAATTAAAAAAAAAACGAAAAAAATATAAAAAAATCACGTATCAATAAAGAAGACGTGGAACAACATGAACGGACTGCACAGGACATGGAAGCTTGGAATGTATTTGTTAAAGGTCTATGCTCCATTGGGAGTTGGGAAATAACGATTGATTGAATATACCTGATTCATCGTGTTGTTGCCACTAACCACCTTCTTAACTTCCTGTTATGTAAATTGCAGGCTAAGAGAGATAGAGGGGAATAGAAAAACACATGAAGAAAGGAACTTGGGATAAATACGAAGAGTTGAAGAGGACATAGAAAGGACCGTGAAAAAACGGCACAAGACAGGACAATTTTGTATGAAGGCCTATGCTTCTCATCGAAATTCTTCTTCTTCTGATTCTGATTCTTCTTCGTCATCGTTAATTCTCAGATAATTATATCTATCTCTCTTATAAAGCTGGCTGTCCGTCTCAGGCTTCTCTCGTCACCGTACAATTTCTCCCTCAACTGGTTTGGAGAAGGCTACGCTGCCGCTCAGCTCGTCTCGTGGAGCCGACGGTTTTGGGGCGCATGCTCCACTGTTTGTTTGTTTGTCCTCCCCATATGGGCGCATATCTGTCTGTCCGAAATGAAGATAATTATGACAATACTAGCAATAACCCGTCAAACTTGACGAGTTTTCAATTATAGTGTGCTGTTTCCGTTCTCGGATGAGCAGATAGAAGTACATTCTTAGAGTGTTTTTGGTTTCTTTCCATTATACAGTGTAATCAATATGTTCATGAACACCGTCATTTGAACGCTTTTCTTTGTTGATTGTAACTATTTTCGGGAGAATATATATAATGGAAACAATACAATTTTTCAACACGGTTGCATTCCTCAGCTGTGACCAACGTACACACGGCGAGAATTATGCTTTGTTAGATTCAATTTAAAAGTTCTTTGATGACAAAATTTCGTGTGAAAGTGTGTGGATTGTTTTCAAAGAGTGTTCCCTGATAATAAGTGGTTTTAACAAAAACTTTCAAGTTTTCATGATTTGTACATCGGGTGAGGGGCTCATGCACACCAATTTTTACGCACTTTTTCTTTGTTGAGCGCTACTAATTTCGTGAAAGAATATTTTAAAAAAAATATAAAAATAAAACCAAAGTATTTGTTTTATATAACACCCACGCCGCGCAAGTTGCACACCGTGCGTTGCGCACTTTTTTTTCTGGCGCGAGTTACTATTTCGAGTGTGACCGACCGACGTAACATACATCGGTAATTATGTTAGTTGGGATGGGATAGGACTAGCAATAACCCGTCAATATTGACAGGTTTTTAATTACAGTGTCTTGTTTCGGTTACATTTATTACAGACGGTACTATCACAACTGTCGTCATTTCATTGCAGGCGACCGTCATTAGATATTTGTAGTGAAAATTATATGGATGTATTAAATATGAAGACATGGAGTAACCTTCCTAAATGACATGTGGAGCAGTGATAATGATCTAATGGACCGTAAATTGACAAAGTAACTAACATTTCTTTTATGACAACATGTCTCGTAATTGTTCGTGCATCTTTTGAAATCTTGTCTTTCCATATTTAATGTCTATCACCGTGAAAATAATATCTACATTGATGATACCTCTTCATCGTCTCCGTATACTTCACACTTGCTGTAGTGTTTACATTTCTACCTGAAATACCTTGTTTAGTGCAACGTGGCTGCAGTATTAAAATAAAATCATGATTTATTTCACTTGCGCACTTTTCTATTTTCGGGAGAGTACATATAAGGGAAACAATACAATTATTGTCTAACTTTCAACCAAAGTTAATGTACTCTCTAGAAAATAGAAAAAGTGCGCAAATGACGGTGTGCAAAATGTGACTGACCGACCGAAGTACTTACGGCGGCAATTATGGTATTGGATGATTTGTAGATCGCAGTGCAATATTTTAATATGTTTTATATTTCCTGTTACTGATTTATTTATACTTGTATATTAATTAAACTTTATGTAACATAAGAAGTACTGAGCTAATATCTTAGACTATTATCTAACCATCTAGAAGGAACCCGACAAAAATCGAGGAAGGAACTATGGTATGCTCTTTGTGTTTAATGTCATGAGGACGGCACCATTTGTGCCAGCAATATGTAAAGGTGTTAAAGTCTGATGTTTCGGTTTCAAAGTTTAATGAATTAAGGAACTGGGCATTTAACATTCACGGGGCCACAGATATGACCATCGATATCATCTTCACTGTTAGTGTCATGATTAGGAAGGAGTGTTCAATTGCATGAACGATATAGACAAAGCTGAAGGCAGACACTGATATAAACATAAGAAAGCAAGAAGAGTTTTCGCTGCACTGGGAAATATACGGAGATCAAGAGAAACTGACCAAAAACACACAAACCAGAATCTTCAACTCAAATTTCAAGTCAGTCTAATTGTGTGGCTTTGAAACATCGAGAAGAAAATAAAAAGCTACAGATTTTCATTAATGGGTGGCTGCGTAGAACAAACGGATTGAAATAATTTGGCAAGATAACTAATGTGGATCTGATGACAAGAACCAGACAAAAGATTAGAAGAAGAGGCTGGCGATGGGTAGGATGTATTTTAAAAAAAAATATGTTAATAGTATAAGAAGGAAATGTCGAAATTGTCCTCGTTTCACACAACATGCCTAAGAAAAATTCACCGCATCTTTTGGCCGAATACCATCACCAACCAAGATCTGCTTACTCGGAGCAAGCAAGAGGACATGCACACCATCATAGCTGGCAGACGCTGGAGCTGGGTTGCCATGTCCTCAGAAGAGACCCCGATGCCATCACAAGAACAGCTATGCTATGGACCCCTGAAGGAAAATGAAAGAGAGGCCGACCAAAAACAACCTGGCGGAGGACTGTGGAGGCTGAGATGCAAAGAATGAACCAGAGTTGGGGCACTGTACGAAGGATGGCCACCGACCGAGCAAAGTGGAATCAATTTGCAGTTGCCCTACAAGACGCCACTAGGCGTGATGGCCACTGACTGCTTTGACGGTTGGCGGCTAAGGATCAAAGAAGAAGAAGATAACAAGGATTTTCTCTTTCTGGAATCCCCGATGTAACAGAGGTAAAGGTCGAACAAACTGAGAAAAGAACTGGAGACACATAAAAGAGATGAAGACGAGATAGAAAGACCCTTGAGCTGACAGAACGTCGCAGGAAGACCTGGCATATGTTTGTTGAAGGTTCGTACTGCTGGTGAAGATGATAAGTGATAAAGATGTAGTTGTATGAGAACGAACGACGAAGAAGAATCACCTTACTACTTCATTCATTTCCTTCTGTTCCCCAAAAACTTGGAGCTACAACTACAGCCGGTTCCCTTGCTGGAACCTGCATAAAAGCTTTCATATGCTCTGTCAGCGGTGGTTTCAGTAGCAACGTATTACATGATGAAGTTAACAGTCCTACAGGTAGCAGTATGCCTGTTCTCTCTTTATCTACCCACAGACCCTCGAGAACTATACGGGACACTCCACTTTTTGTTTTTTGTAGTACCATAGCATATACTGCTGTAGGGAGGTGAACTGTTAGAGACTTCAGTATATCCGGTCCAGCATCGAGTGGTGGAATGACCAATTTCCTTCCTCGCTGCATTTCCTTCCCTAACTCATAAGCAAAGTTAGGTACCTATTGACAGCTGCGTACACTGGAGCGTGTCGGTATCGTGAATCGAACTCGGCACCTTTGTTGTGAGAAACCAGCGTTCTAATCACTCTGTCAATCGGACGCTCACAAACTGGCTGTACAACATTTTAAAGTTGATATGTCAACACTAGGAAACAGGAAACACTATAACATTCCAGAAAATTGTCACATGGAAAATATAATCCTAACGATGACGTACTTGGAAAAATATTTTTAAACACTTCGTGTCTAATATGTACATTTAACGCATTTTACGAAATACGAAAATATGCGCAACTAGGTCAAATTTAACGAAACAAATCCTGATTCATTCTAACGCATCACGTTGTCCCTCTTTGTTTATTATTAAAATTTCGTCAAGTTGACTTAATGCTATTATGTGTGTGCTGCTTAAGCCGAGGTATATGTCCAGTAAGAAATTGATAAAGAAAGCTGTATCGTTCGCACCTGAGTATCTCTTAAATATGCCTACTTAAATTACGCAAACGGATTTTCACAATGTAATTTGCAGACTACGGATTTCAGCAAAGCCATCAAGGATTTTGTATACGTGGAATTTGTTTTCTTTTGTTACAGATTTACACGTCAATACTATGTGATTACCTGATATCTGCCCTTTTTTATTTTGTGTGCGTGTGTGTGCTTCATTTCAAGTTGTGTTTTTTTTACGCTATAAGGACGATTCATTAGATCAATATCAGTTATTTGGATCGTGTGACCTTTTTTTGTGCGAGAAGGTTTGTTTATGATGTCTCAGAAAATGGGGAATGATTTTTGATTATATTCAAATTTCTTACCTGATTTCAGAACCTTTCTTAGCCTGCGTATATACCAGCGTTGCGAAATATATTTTAATGTTATTTTAAGGCCTGGCTTAATAATCTACTACAGTAAGGACACAGCAAACATCAAGTAACAGTACGAATAGAAGAGATTCTGACCACGGCTCATATATAAATACTCGTATGTTTATTAAAGAAAACCACAACATGAATCAAATAAAAATAAATAATGCCTACGCGATCTCTGAAGGCTAGTGTACCACAACCACAGATAAAACTAACAAACCACTTCGTTCAATCACATCAGCAAGCTTCCCCGTCTCACGCCCACACCACCATCACCCGTACACTTCCGTACACAAAAATGTATTGTCCAATTAAAGGGGTTAGGCCCCCAGTTCTCAATAATGAGAACGACCGGTCCTCTAATGTCGACAATGCTTGGCAGGTAATCTTCCCTTCCGCTAGGAAACCTCACACAGTTCCACCTAAGGTTGATGCACTAAGGCTATGGAGATAAGCACCCTCTGGAACAGCTTAATAAATCCTAGGGGTTAACACTCTCTGTTTCGGGTGGCCACCATAAATAGGCGAATAAAATTAAACTAAGGCTTAGACGATTGCGCTCACTGATCGAGATATGTAACTCCAACACGAATCAGTGATTACGGCTGGCAAACTGGTTATCCAGAACGACCCGAGGGGTATGCACCTCTGATAAGGGATAATGAAGAATGGATCACACAAGTGCCGAGAACTGGGAATCGCTGGCTTCTTCTTCGCTGTTACGTCAGTATACTTCACGGTGACAGGACGTAAATGGGTCTTACGATGTTGCCCCGAAGAAAGGAGGGCAACGGCACAGCCCGTAGGCACTGGCGATTTGCGATTGGTGGTGGGTAAATAATCCACAATGACCACCTGGTAGCCTGAACGAAAGACAGACAAGTTGGCCGGCCGTGAGATCTGAGTGTGACGGTATTGCCTCCCCTGCTTTGCAGTAGTGGTCCAACAGTGGCCAAAACTCAAGAGTATCTATTATAGGCTTCAATGGAGTGTATCTTTACACAGGATTACTCTAGGCAGAAATGTAGATAGAAGAGTAGTAAGCCTTCTATCACATGGGAGTCTTCACAAGAGATTCAGATAAGCGAAAACAATGCTGGCTGTTGCTGAGCACGTTAATTTTGTAATCTGCCGACACCTTTTATTAAGAATTTAGCAATGGTTTATTCTAGCTCGTTAAGTCCCCACCGCTGAGTTACTCCGTGGAATTATTATAATAATATATAGCTCTGTTTAGAGTGTGTGTAGTAATTTGACTGAGACAAACATGCAGTAACTTTCAAATGATTGAATCAAAGTTAAATTGGTATAATTACAAATAACAAAATTTAATAAACACTTTAAGTTTGAATATTTATGCAAAGGTTTTCATCACTTGAATGGTTTTTGATAAGAAGTTCAACTGGTAGCTTATAGGTTAACTTAGCTGCCAATGATGATTCTAATCCTCCTCCTGATGGGTAGGTTTTCTGTACACTGCTGTCACTCGTCTCTGGTCAAAGTTCAGGCGCCGCACGTTCCCAGAATGTCAAGGAGTAACTGCCAAGCTGGTTCTGCGTCTGTCTATAAGACCCTCTTGCTGGTACCACCAATAACTGGTAATAGAAATAGAAATGAAACGCTTTTCTGAGAATGGCGTTTCTCCGACACATAGTTACGTGCCACCTCTTCTATTTTACCATCCCATGTCAGAATTTACCCTCGATGAGAATTAAATTTAATCCCTCGGGATAAAACTTCCTTTACATTTAAACTGAATAGCTTTAGCTTTACATTGCATTAAATGAAAAGGTTAAACGTACAGATATAACATGTTTTACCTTTACATTTCCACTGTTTGAAAAGTGTGCACAATATAAATTCATTTATGTTTCATTTACATTTACACTTGTGGAAAAGTTTGAAACTGTAAGTATTATTCTTAGAATGTACATCATTTCTTTCATCTTTCCTTCCCTGCTCCATAGGGAACCTGGAACTAGATTATGCTTTTAGTTCTCTTTACGAAACTATCAATAAAGCAGTCACCAGCCCGTGCAGTGGTGGTTCATGAATCATCATTCTAGATACTGAGGTTGCCAGCCTCAAATGACTTTGACATCCAATAGCGAGTTGCACTATTTACTTCACATGTTAGTAATAAAATATGAAATGTAAAATACACAACTTACGCCAACCTTGGCTTCAGACTTGTTTCTCAGATAAATAAAAGATACGAATCGTTCTCTTACACGCGTCTGGGATGTCTTTAATTATGCGATAGATGCCCCCTCTGACTCCGTGTTTCTTCAAGTTTCCTAGTCCCGGTGTTCCTTCTTAAAATGTAGAGATTTCCAGTGCTTTGTAAGTTTTATCTGGTTCTCCAATAAAAGGTCCGGTTAAAAAAAATTATTCTGAATCTAGTCTTCAGTCTGATATTGTCTTGGCGAGCGTGAAATTCACAGTGAAATAAAACTGCGAAATGGTCAGACTATATCTTCCCAAGCATTGTTGTTATGAATCTAATCAGAAAGATCCAATCATATTCAAACAGGTCGGGTGTGGTACTTTCAAAATATTTTCGACATAGAAATTTTGCAAAGGTCACGTCTCCCATATATGGTAATATGCTGTCCGATGCCCTCGTGTACAAACTTACAGACAGATCGGTAGACACACATGACAACATGCCCACATGTGTCAAACAGGCAGTAATGTTGGTGTATCAAGGAAGGCCCGGAAGAGCTTATGTCATAAGTTCCGCCTCGTGCTCGGGTTATCCTGTGTTTTGCCAGACAAACAAATCTGGTCCTTTTCAGCACTCTTGCCCAACACAAGCTTGGATAAACCAGCACCGTCGCTTGAAAAGATGGTCAGACAGATTATGCGATAAAATATTGTCGCTGACCGTCCAATAACCTGGCGTAACTTAACAAGTCTTCGTGAAGCGTGAATGAGACACAATAAGATAAGAATTACTCCTGCAGCAAATACTGCCATAGGGGAGTGGCGTGTTAGAGACTTCCCCATGCTATGTCCAGCATAAAGAGTAAAATGTACGAAAGGGCAAAATGAAATGCCAAATAAAAGCGATCGGAGAGAAAAAAAGAGGAAGAAGAAATGATACTGCCGGAGGGCTGGAGGTGTGAGAGATCACACAAAAGGACAGGGACATACATTTCGTCACACTGAGTATTACTTGGTGGCTGGTAATACAAGGGCAGTAGGGATAAACCTCATAGGGGCACGTTATTACAAGTACCAATTATATTTCTGGAGAGTTGCTTAGTGTCCAACAAGAGAGCACAATAACAGGTTGACCAAGCTCAAATTTAAGAATCAAAGTCCACACACTACTGTTACTAGCTTTCAACTGAATAGCACTTTGCAGGTGGCAAGGATCCTCGTAGAGACAAATGGTAAAGAGTGTGACGGACGCCTAGCTTAAATAGTAAGATAGAGTCTGCAGGTGGCTAAGCGGGGCTTCTGTACGTGTACAAGATGAAATAAATACAGACGTAAGACCTAGGGAAAGCTTCCCTGGCCGCCTCGAGAGACGGGGGAAAGCGACGTAACCTTAACAACGCTTTTCCATTCTACTCGCGTCCAGCGTTCGGGATGAAAAACCGAGGACGGCATAAAATAAGGGCAGAGAATTCCCACAGTTCTGACTCTGTAACTCAAAGAAAACTAAAACGTCTCGCTCACCAAAGATCGCTAAATAAAAGATCTTTGGCAAAAATGCCACTATTTCCACGTGCAAAGGGGTGGCCTTAGCCAGGCCCACGCAAGATTGACACGGCTAATGCCAGCCTTAGAGCTATTAAGAGCAATGTGACAGAAAAATGGGCGTAGACAAGAAATAGAAAGCAAACAGGGCAGACCACTCAGACCAAAGTGTCAGACAATTCAATCAAATCATGACACTTATCACAATTGAACATATATTCGACCATCCTTATCACAACTAAATTTATATTCGACCATCCTTATCACAATTATCAACATGCCCGACCATCAGTAACACAGGTATCAACATCTTGGACCATTCTTATCAAAATATATCAACGTATGCTAAAATTTCAATGACAACCTCCTAGCTGTAACTATCCACATTGCATTATTCATCACCATGAGCATCCATATCCTTATCACCTCTAACAACAACACATTTAGCCATCCTTATCACTTATAACAACAACACATATACTTCTTCTTTCTTCTTTGATCCTTAGCCGCCGACTATCAAAGAAGTCAGTGGTCATCACGCCTGGTGGCGTCTTGTAGGGCGGCAACAAACTGCTTCCACTCTGCTCGGTCGGCAGCCATCCTTCGTGCAGTGCCCCAGCTCTGATTCACTCTTTGCATCTCAGCCTCCACAGTTCTCCGCAAAGTTATCTTTGGTCGGCCTCTCTTTCGCTTTCCTTCCGGGGTCAATAGCACAGCTGTTCATGTGATGGCATCGGTGTCTTTTCTGAGGACGTGGCCAATCCAACTTCAGCGTCTGCCAACTGTGATGGAAAGCATGTCTTCTTCGTTACTCCGAGTAAGTAGTTCTTGGTTGGTGATGGTATTCGGCCAAAAGATTCGGATAATTTTTCTTGGGCAGATTGAGTGGACAGAGGACAATATCAACATTTCCTCCTCTGTTACTCTCTAGCATTCCGCACCATAGAATAGCACAGAAAGTACATATCTCTCATATAATCTTATTTTTGTGTTTGTGCTGTACCGAGAGGACTTCCAGATGTTGTTTAGACTAACAAAGGCTGTTCTGGCTTTGTTCATTCTGTTATTGTTGTCTTTTCTTGCTCCGCTGTCTGGTGTTACTATGCATCTTAGGTATATGAAGGTGTCTGTCTGTTCCAGTTTCTGATTCCTTATTGTTATGGGCTCAGGGTAGCCCACATTGAGCGTCATGAACTCTGTCTTCTTTAGATCGATGTTGGCTATACTTATTAAGACTTTCCGTTTTTTTCCTGGATGTGTTGATGAGAATGTACGAGTAGTGCAATTTCATCAGCATATTCCAGATCTTCCAATGTAGAAAACGTAGTCCATCTTATTCCTCTTGGACTGCACTCTGTTGACTGACGCATCACCCAGTCTATGACTGTTAAAAATAAAGTGCTTGATAAGGGGTATCCCTGTCGTACTCCTGTCTTCATCTCAAAAGTTAGTATGCTCTGCCCAACGCTACATGTAAAGTTGACATAGAGGCTTTTTATGATGGACACTATGCAGCTTGGAATTGCATAAGCCCTCAGTATTTTCCATAGACTGTCCCTATGTATACTGTAAAAAGCCTTTTCAAAATCAACCAAATTAATGTACAGCTGTCTCTGCCATTCTGAGCACTGCTCTGTAATGTTCCTGAGGGTAAATATATGATCTGCACTGCACGTCTTCTGTTCTGTCTAAATCTGCTTGTTCTTTCCTTAGTTTGGGGTCTACTGCTTTGGAAATTCTCTGTATAATTATCTTCCCTAGTATTTTGCTGGGAAATGAGAGAAGAGTGATTCCTCTTCAATTGTTGCAGTCTGCAAGGTCGCCCTTCTTGGGCAATTTGACAATTACTCCTTTGTTCCACTCCATTGGTGTTGTCCCTGTTTTCCAGACTTGTGCTAATAGTGGTTCTAATAGTTCTGCTGCTAGCTCAGGGTCTGTCTTAAATAGCTCTGCATTTAAGTTATTGTGGCCAGGAGCTTTTCCATTCTTTAACCCTTTGATTGCCGTGATGATTTATTCCGTTCGTGGATCGTCTGTATTATTAACATCTAGATCATTTTCAGCCTCAGGAACATTCAACTGTGTCTCTGGCGGTTCCTTGTTCAGAGTTCATGTGAAATGCTCTGTCCAACTTGTTTCCTGTCCCTTTGCTGTGGCGATGAGATTTCCTTGCTTATCTCTTACTAATATAGGGTGTTCCACGAATAAGCGGCCCGTGACGTCATGGAATGCTGACGTATTGTGTCGGAAGTAGTGTGAATGGGGCCGCTTATTCGTGGAACACCCTGTATAATATTGTTTGCACTTCGTTTTTCGCTAATGGTTTTAGCTATTTGTTATACTGTGCATTGCTCATTTCTCAGTGTTGCCTCTTCTGCCTGTCTTGCAAGATCGTCTAGGAATTTCCTTTTGTTGGCTCGGGTTTGGCGTTTAACTTCCTTGTCCAGGTGACTGTACTGTTCGCTTGCTTTAACCTGGGGGACTTCGCTTCTGTTTTCTTTCTTTTCATTTCCTTTCTCATCGCCATGGTGATATCCAGTCTTGCTTCTTCCTTTCCTGGAATCCTAAGCATGATTTGCTGCTTTCCTTGTGTATTGTTGAATTTCTGGTCAACATCATCAGTCGATGTCTTTTCCTGGCTTTTGGCAATTTGATATCGTTTCTTTATATCAGCCACAAAAGCTTTTCTGGTAAGGAGGTCCTTCAATTTGCTGATGTCATACTTTTTCTGTGTAGTTACAATTGGTCCAGCAGTTCTGAGTTTCAACTTCAGTTTTGCTACTACTAAGTGGTGATCACTTCCCACATCTGCGCCTCTTCTTACAGTCACATCTTGTAATGAATGTCTCCATCTACCACTAATCATAATGTGGTCTATCTGGTTTCTGTCCCGGCCATTGGTGATTCCCATGTTAATTTGTGAATTTCTTTGTGTAGGAAAAGTATTCCACCAGTGACCAGGTTGTTAATGCAACAGAAACTTATTAATTTATCTCCATTCTCGTTTACTGTACCGCTGCCGCATTTCCCCATTACTCTTTCATTATATGTATTGTGTGTTCCAACTTTCGCATTGAGGTCTCCCATTACTACGATAAGATCGTATCTAGGTGCGGTTTCCATTTCTTTTTGCAACTGTTGATAGAATTCGTCCATGACATCTTCGTCGCTGTCATTTGCTGGTGCATAGCTTTGTATTATTGTAGTGTCGGTGAATCTCCCTCAGTTAGACTGATAAGAATAAGATTGAGAGGGAGATTCAACAACACATATAGCCATCCTTATTACCTCTAGCAACAACAGATATAACCATCCTTATCACCTCTAACAACAACACATATAGCCATCCATATCACCTCTAACAGCAACACATATAACCATCCTTATCAACTCTAACAATAACACATATATTCATCCTTATCACCTCCAACAACAACACATATAGTCATCCTTATCACCTCTAGCAACATACATATATTCCTCCTTATCACCTCTAACAACAACGCACATAGTCATCCTTATTAACTCTAACAACAACACATATAGGCATTCTTGTCACCTCTAACAGCAACATCTATGCCATCCTTGTCGTCTCTACCAACATCAACTATGATCATCATTAGCACTCAGATCTTCTGTAGAAAAATCATTTATAGCCATCCTTGGGATCTCTAACAACAACATATGTAGCCATCCTTATCCCCTTTAATAGCAACATATAAACAATTTCTTATCAGCTCTAGAAATATCACCTACATCCATTCTTATCACCCTTAACGACACATATAAGGTAAAGGTTCCCGTTACACGCTCATTGAGGCATATTGGGAATATGATGTTAGGCCCATATTTTCTTGACCATCGACACACTAGGGGTGATGTGGTCAGCATCACGCGGGCTGCCTTAACTTTCTCAGAAGTTGCTGCGGTACCCAGTCCATGAGGCTGGGTCGACCCCGGGGCAGTTTGCGGTCTAAAAAAATCCCACGTCAACTGGGGATCGAACCATGGACCACCGAGCTAGGAATCCAGTGCACTAACCACTGTGTTACCGCAGTTCTTTAACAACACATATAGTCATCCTTATCACCTCTAGCAACAACACATATAGCCATCCTTATCACCTCTAACAATGATACATATAACTATCTTCATCACCTTTAACAATAAAAATTATAACCATCCTTATCACTTCTAGCAACAACATCTACAGCTATCTCTTTCACCTCTAATAACATCATCTATGGCCATCCTTATCACCCCTGCCAACATCACGTATGCCAATCCTTATCACCTCTACCAACATTACATATGATCACCTTATCACCTCTAATAATAATATATTTATCATCATTTTCATCTCTAACAGCAACATCTGTTCTTATCATAACTGTACCTAGCAACAACATTTACCACCAAACTCATCTCCGCATCAACAACACCTATTACCAATCTCTCACCGCTACCAATAACATCTATGACCATTCTTATCGCCACAAACCGCAACGCCACCTGTCATTCTGAATTTGAGTAATGACAACACCTAGGGCAGTCATCATCATCATTAAACTTCCTCATCACAATTGGCAACGGCATCTACAATCATCCTCATCACCTCTTAAACAGCATCTGCGTCTGCCTTCATCATCACAAAAACTATTCTTGCCGTGGAATAGTTTGGTATAGAGTATTAACTAATGCCCCTAGATCTGTAGAGAGTTACGCCAACTATGTCAGAATCGAAAACGAGGCTGAACGACGCAGACGCCATTTTCGGCTGGACAATACCAGGACTTGTAACGAGAATAAGCATCGAGTAAGATTTTTTTTTTAATTAATGAAGAAAAATATCCCGTTCAACCTCTGATGGGTTATAATTAGGATATATATTGTTTTCAATTCCATATAATATGAACAACTGCCGATATGAGAAAGTAGCATCACATTTGTCAAATCATTGTAAATAGGGACAATCACAATTATGCTAATACGTTAAATAAATAAACAAAAAACAAAAAACAAACAAAATCAAGAAGAAACTCTGAACAAAAATAATATTTAAATGGAGGGGTGTAAAGGCCTGGTGTTTCCAGTTATATAACTGACTTTAACAGATATTTAATTGACTTTCATCTGTTAAAAGTCATATGCATTGTAAGAACAGCATCTGACCTTCACTTCCCTGCCACTAATACTAACATTTGTTCGTGTTAAATATTGTTTGACTATATTTTGGAGTTCCCTAGGTCTGTCTATTCTTAACACCTCTTCTATATTTATAAGATTATATATATATATATATATATATATATATATATATATATATATATATATATATATATATATATATATCTAGATATATATATATATATATATATATATATATATATATATATATAAATTTATAAATGATATACATATTTTATTTTTTACATAATTTTAAATTATATAATATGAATTATATAATTTTATAATTATATAATTGTAATATATAAAATATAAAATTATATAACATAATAAAATTTTATATTTTTATTAATTATACTAACATTATAATAAAATTATATAACAAATTATATAATATTGTTATTATATAATAATAAAAATGATATAAATTATTATTATTATTATATATACTGTATATATATATATATATATATATATATATATATATATATATATATATATATATATATATATATATATATATATATATATATATATATATTATATATAATAATATAATATAATAATAAAAAATTATATAATATAATTATATAATAAAATTATAATAAAATCACCGGTCCAAAATATGTAATTAGATTTTGTTAAAACTATGTATACATTGTCGCATTTTTAATGAAAACAAAAACTGATGTTATCATCTGGATCCAGTAAAACTGTCAGTGTCTACAACAGTCATTCACCAGTTTCCACCTTTCAAACTAGGTAAATAGTTCAATTCGAAGGGAGTATGTTTTGCTACGTGTTGCAATTCTAACGGAAAATTTGTTGCCAAATAGTGGAATACTGACGGAATATAAAATTTTACGGAGTATGTGTTAAAAATTCACGCTACTTATTCTATTCAACAAACCGGTAAGTAAACTAGTTTTCTTATTTTTGATTTGTTAGTTGACATACAAAGCATAGTACAAATATGTGCTACTGTATTTGCATCTAATTTTATTTCAAATTATTAGTTAACCTAAACGAAAATACAAATTGGGTCTGAAACTCGCGATTGGGTCCATTTTCCTGCAATAGGGGTACAGCCGAAAATGGCGGCCAAATTTTAGTTGGCGTAACTCTCTATACATCAAGTGGCTCTAGTATTAACTATTAATGGAATAGCTGTGTACATAGTATTACTATTTCTGCAATACTTGTGTCGTGGAATATTCTAATCCACATATATAAATTATCAAGTAAATATAAAGCCTAATAAATACATATAATAAATAAAGGAAGAAGAATGGTAAAGAACAGTGCTGTCACAATGACTGTACTCGAAATCCCCCTTGTTTTATGCTTCGTCTGCAAATTGTAACGCTTTCACGTTGATAGTAAAAGCTTACTGTATTATTACCCGCTTTCTTCAATGAAACGTGTGCTGCATTTCTAAGAAAAAACATTGAGAGGCCCTGCGTAATGACCTAAATTAATCCTAACATTAATTATATTACGTTACCAAAACGAACGAACAGATGGACTCAAATATAGAGAGAGAGAGAGGGGCGAATAAAACCGGGAACGCATGCAACACGCGTCGCGCGATACACAAATGCTGCCATCACGCGTGTAAGTCTACATGCACTAATTGTTTTTCAGACGGACAGTGATAAAATACACTACCCTTTCCCAGAGTTAGGTTTATAAATCATAAAAAACTCTTATTAGGAAAGACAACATTAGATGGGTTTACGGTTGAAAACATAACAGTACCCAGACAGCACATCTTCGAAACAGGAGGTAGAAAATACATATTTTGAACGCAGCCACGTAGCTCTTTCAAATTGGTATATTTGGGTTCCTTAGGGCTTGCTGACAAATAATATGTAAAACGTTACGCAAATAGTCCAGGAATTAATAAATTATACCCAAAATAAAATAGTGAGGATGCCTGACAGCATGGAATCATTTCTGCTCATATAATTTTTTTTTATAACGTGTTTGAAAAAACCTTACGTTACATAAATAGCCTACCATGTAAACTCCCAATTGATTGGAGCGCAACAAATGAAAGCCTAACCACGATTGGTCGGACTATAAATACTATCTTTCGTTGTTAGGGGAAACGGGGAAAGGTAACATTTTTTCAAACACTTGTCGAAACGGGGCCTCATTGGCTAGACTCGCTGGATATAATCACTTGGGAGCGTTAGTTCGAAACCACTTGTTTAAATAAGCTTGATAAAGCATCAGTGCGTTGAAGCCAGCTCACAATTTTGCTAAAATAAAAGCCTGGAACATAAGCAGATGGAAATTTGTGCCAGTAATTGTGCCAGAATTCATTGCTAATCAACGTATCTGTGTTTATTTCCATGAAATTGTGGTAAGCTTGAACCATTCAGTATCTTTTAATGAAAATTGAATGTAAATTGTTAATTTATGCCTGTATATATATGTGTAGTTCAGTGGCAAACAAGAGATAAAGCCTATAATGCTCCAGCCTGAACAGAGGGTGTCGGAGGAAAGTCAAACGGCATGGAATGGCCAAATAGTACACTGACACCTAGATGATTGACTAGAAAGAAATAATGCTGGAATTGCAGAGGCGTAGTAACCATTAAGGAGGTTAATGCTGGTATAAAGTACTTCAGAATGAAGCTGATAGTTGGCCTAACGCTCTGAACTCAATGTTTGTGCTGTATTGTGATCAGTGTAAAAGAGAGTATAAGTTAGTTATGAAGTAGAAGGTACATCCTTCTTGATTTCAGGGACAGTGGTCTTGATGGTACTGAGCAGCACCTGGTCAGAGCTTTGCTGAATCCAGTGTCGGACAGCATACTCCTTGGTCCTTTTAGCTATCAGTGAGGTGTCTCCAGAGCCCAGAGGAGAATTCGAGCAGAGGAGTCCTTTCCTGCCGCCATCACGCCAGATAAGCTAACTTGGCCAGCTGAGCTCAACATTATGTCCCCTCATCTTGAAATGACTTTATAAAAATAACATTCAGAGGGGAATTTAATTGTCGTAATATCAGGAACTGAGAACATCTCCAATACTAGTCCCAAAAGACAAACTATTGAAGTCATGATGACAAATACCAACAGAGCTTGAACAAAACAAAACCAGTATTACCTCATTTTACTACTACACAACTGACACACATAGAATATTTGTAATAATATATGTCACTACAATATTCATATTAAATACATTCTGTACATAACTTGTAATTTAAATTGATTGTGATTCCTGGTTCCCTTGTAGTTGAATCAGGACACATATTCATTCATGCCAGTAATGAATACATATTGTTATTTGAAAAGTTACGAGTTACTTCTTTAAGATATTCTCATAGAGTGTTATATGTATGTGAGTGTCACAGTGTTGTTAAGAGTAGTGGATTAAATTAAATTGTTTATCTGTCTGTTGTTGTGACTTACACTTCATCATACACATACCCTAGACACATAACGTAGTCATCACACTATTCCAGAATAATTCTGACTGAGATATATAGATATGTGGTAGCAAGTAAGGTTATATATAATACACTACTCTTATTAGATATATATACCTTCACAGCTGATCTCAGTCAGTACACTAAGTCCCCTATAAATATTTATAACATCCCACTTCACCACATATATTGGGGGTCTCGCTCTTGGGATTTTGAATCTTTCCCTATTAAAAATATTGGGGGTAATTCACTTCAGGGAATATAAGAATTAAAAGGTATCCTTGGGTGGAATTAAATAAGGTTGAGCTCACGGTGCCTGTGTTGTCCATTAGAGATTGAATTGTTGGTTAGACATTGTATAAATTTACATAATAGACAATGGCGGACCTGGCCAAATTTCGATCTGCTGCGGTTCAGACTGCAAAAGAGTTAGGATTAGATGGGCAAGTTATGGTTGCCTATGTCACGACGGAATGTGACAAATTTATTGAACGTGAAGAAAGAAGGTTTGAAGCCGAAAGAAAGTTAGAGGCTGACAAGGAAATTAAGAAGTTACAGTTTGAAGCTGAGGCTGAGACTAAGAGGTTGCAGATTGAGGCTGAGGCTAAGAAATTGGAGGCAGAAAGAGAAGACAAAAGGTTAGCTGCAGAAAGGGAAGAGAGGAAATTAGCTGCAGAAAGGGAAGCAGAAGATAAAAGATTACAAAGGGAACATGAGTTACGACTAAGGGAGTTTGAGTTTCAAGGCCATGCTCCTGAAAATGGTGCCAGTCCCTTTGCCTCTGATGCTACGGTTACTCAAGGAGCCTCAACCTCAGCTATGAATTTTAATTTAGATCATTTTGTTGAAAGTTTTTGCAAAAATGAAATATTAAAATTCATTATCCAGGAAAATTATGACATGCTAGAAGCACTACCTCCGTTTAAGGTTAAGAGAGAGGCATGAAATGGTTCAGAATGCAGAAGCTCGTTTATAGGAATTTACCCCCCCGTTTTAAAGCTAACTACTGTCAGGTGAAACAGTGATTACCAAGTGTACGGGACACTTGGTGCATCCCCTGATGGACTTTATCCCCCCCCCCCCTTGTACTACATTTATTTTTTTTTCTTGCCAAGTGTTAAATATTTTCAGATAGAGGCCCCTCAAGAGGTGGCACACCTTCAATGGGGCAACTGGGCATGAACAGTGTCTAATACGACTTTTGAAAAAATGAGCAGGTGTCACATTTATAGAGAGTGCGGGTTAGCTACCAAGGTTGTAATCAGAATTTGCTGTAAATTATGACTAAACTTTTCAAGCAGCTCAAGCTGAATCTGTCTAATAAAAAGAAAACAGGTATGACAACTTTGGGCACCCCACCCCCCCCCCCCTTAACAGAGAATCTAATATAGGAATGCCTTTCATGTGTGGTCAAGGAACCCCCCCCCCGAAGGATCACCATAAGGGTCTAAGCCATCATTAGTGAGTTTCAAGGCCAAAAACTCATGAGGTTGGTCAAAATGCGAAATAAATTCCCAGCTAAAGCGATCCGTATTTTCGATGTATTTTTGTTCTAGAAATTATGCCAACTTTCTATCCTGTATATGACCATAAGTTAGTGTAGGGAAAATTGCTTATAGGCCACCATGCATACTCACCTGGGTGGTAAATCTTGTTCCTCTATAATGGTGGTTTAAGAGGATGGTAGGAGGTTGTTACTCTGGTGTATCTTTGGGGTGAAAACCACACCCCGATTAGGTACTCTTAAGTGAAAAACTTTTCATCCTTATATGATAATTAACCATTCTAAAGATTCCTGTCCATGGAATTCAAAGTTTCTCAAGACAGGATGGGCCACCGTATTGGATCTAATATAGTTGTAAATGTAGTGATCCCTTTATTTGATACCCCCCCTCCTGAGTATCTTTCACTCCCTCCCCCCTATCGATCCCCCCCCCTTATATAAATGTGGACCCTCATGGAAAAGGTGAGCAAGATGGGTTAGGATTTTTTTGGGAAACTCCCACCCAATTTATACCATAAGGTACTTGGCCTAATAAAAAGGAAACAGGAGTTGGAAAACTTATGACATTTGCTAATAAAAAGGGATCTGACAAAGATAAAGGGGGGTGAGCACCTAAAGGTGAAAGGGTATGAGAAATGTATGAAGATCGACACAAAAGTCTAGCACCGGGTTGGCATACCCCCTACAAAAATGGACCAGAGGATGTTTCATGCAAGAAACCCGTATGCAGGGGGACAATGGTTATTTTACACAAGGTAGCTTTGTATGTGTATAAGGTTGCTTCAGTCATAACCTCCCCAAGGTAATGTTGATAATCATTATTCTATTGTTTTGTTGGGACATTTAAGGTTATCCCCCCACCCCCTACAAATTGAGCGTGTGCCCACAGCACATCCCCTTTGTTTTACCCCCCGGTTGAATCCCCAGTGGTGCCAATCCAAAGGTGTTCCCCAGTCCCTAGGCCCCTGTTATCAGAAATAAATATTTCCTAAGCACCAATCATGTTGTGAAATCCCAGGTATGAATCGGGGACTCCAGGAGGGGTTAGAGTAGTGCACATACGTATTTGTTATGAAATATGAATGTTCGGTAAAAGGGCATACCACATCCCAGCTTCAGGCATGAATGGAAATTTCAGGTATATATCTTAGATACCCAAATGGTCTTGGAGATAGTATGCTTTGCTGTTTGTGCCCACCTGGGGATAACCCAAGAATACTCTTAAGGAAAGTGTGGTCATATTCCGGTTGTAAGCATAGAGACAATACTAAGGGGTGGCAAATAACTACAGTGGCCCAGGCCACAAAAACCCTGTTGTAAACACCCCATACCCTGCCTACTCCCTTGTTGTGTTGTCTCGCCCAATAGCCCAAGAAAGTTGAAGAAGCTAAATTTTTGTCTGAAACATAAATGCATGCACCCCCAAATGAGTTGAAACTTCCTCTCTGAATATTGGTGCTTATGGGGCATAACCTTAAGATTTGTCCATGGCACCAGAACCTGAAAGTTTCCAACCGTTTGAACAAGGTGCAAATGTTGTTCCACCCCCTAAATGTTGCTGAAAGGTATCAAGCAGCTCAAGCAGAGGTAACAGGTAATATAAAGAAACAGGTGGACAACTTTAGGGCACCACAGAACTTTAATAAATTTGATCCTAGGGATCAAAATAAAGGTAAGCACCAATTTGATAGGCCACGGTATGACAATAAAAATAAATTCCCACAATTCGATGAAAGGAAATATGATGAAAGAAAATCTTTCAACCAAGGAAAAAGGTGCTGTAAGAATTGTCAGATGGACAATCATGACACTGACCGTTGCAGAAGGAAACCTGTGTATATGGCAACCCTTCAGGTCAGGTCGACCTCAAGACAGGAGGAGGATATTATGTTAGATACCCCTCCAGAAGAGATGAGGAAGGCACAGGCTGGGGATAAAACACTCAAGCCTTGTTTCAGAAAATTGTCAACTTGTCATACAACTCCAGGCAAGGGAGATTTTTACATGAAAAACAAGTTGATGTATAGGAAGACTGGAGCTAGATCCAAAGGTCAGGGACAGCTGGTTCTTCCAAAAAGATATAGGACAGAATTAATAAGGAGCCTACATGTGAAACCAGATGGGGACCATGAAGATAGGTACCATCATTCAAAAGGTGGCTCACAATTATTATTGGCCCAAAGCAAGATGGGACATTGAGAATTTTGTAGAAAGGTGTAGCATAGCACATGAGGGAACACCCACAAGTGGGAACATGGATCAGGACCTGGACACGCCACGGGGCAAAATTAGGCCTGATAATAAAAAGAAAAATAGATTTGATAAAGTGGACCAAATGAAATGGGAAGCCCCTTTTCACGGACAAGCTTCACTTAACTGTTTTACAATGGCCACTATGCGGAGAGTGCAAAAAGATGTCTTACCCCAGGATAAGCCGACAATCCCTCAATCGGACTTAAACAAACTGGAGGAAGAGGATGTAGAGAGGAAATCTCTCATCAAGAATTTTAAGTGGGGAGAAAGCCCCAAAAGAAAAATTGGTAGCGGTCGTTTGTGAATGATAATTCTGGGAGGAAAAATCATCACTATAAAGCTTCGAGTGGAAGAGACCATACCGGTGCATGGACAAATAGGTCCACACAATTAAAGGTCCATATGTAGCTTTGTTAAGAACGTGGACTGATGAAAAGGCAGAGGAAAACATTACATCTTCATACCAATATGTGAATGAGCTGACCACTCGGTTAAAAACTGGTTGGAAACTTGCCAATGAAAATTTGAAACAAGCCAGGAAGAAACATGCTGCCTATTATAACAGGAAGGCGAAAGACAGAAATTTGGCTGTGGGAGAGAAGGTACTGCTTCTTTTGCCCGGGAGTCAGAATAAGTTACAAATTGGATGGCAGGGTCCATATACAGTTCTAGAGAAGGTGTCTAGAACAAATTATAAGATAGATAAGAAGGGGAAAGAAAAAATCTATCACGTGAATCTCCTGAAGAAATATTTGGAAAGAGAACATCAGGAAGAGACACACTTGTTGACCTTGTCCATCGCCATGGAGATGAAAAAGGAACCACTTTCATCATTTGAATATCCATTACACCCCTGTGAGACAGCAGCACAGGTGAAAATCAGTACACATTTAACGAAAACTCAGAAAGAGAGAGTGCAACAGGTTCTAAATAATCATGCAGAGGTGTTAACAGACCGACCAGGGCATACAAACCTATTGGAATATGATATGAAACTGATAGACCCCACACCTGTCTGTATGAAACCATATTCGATTCCGTTTGCTAAGGAGAAAGCTTTGAAGGAAGAGATAGACTATCTGTTGAAGGAAGGAATTATTTCGCACAGTGAGTCTTCGTATAGTTCCGGTGTTGTACTTTTAAGGAAGCCCTCTGGAGAACATAGACTCTGTATAGATTACAGGAGACTGAACGCTATTACAGAAGGACAAGTGGATCCATTGCCGGATACAAATCAGCTGTTTGCCAGACTAAATAAAGCTAAATATTTCTCAAAAGTGGATCTGAGTAAAGGATACTATCAGATTCCAGTAAAGCCTGAGGTTAGACCATACTTAGCTTTTAGTACCTCAGAAGGACACTATGAGTTTAATAGATTGCCATTTGGATTGAAGAATGCGCCTAGTGTCTTCTCTAGAATGATGAGAAAATTATTGGATCCTCTGAATAATCCCTGTATAACAAATTTTATGGATGATATCCTTATAGCAACAGAAACATTTGAGGAACACATTGACTCTCTGAACATGCTGTTTGATCGACTTAGGGAGGCAAATTTAACAGCCCGACCAACAAAATGTTGCGTTGGATGTAAAGAATTGGAATTTTTGGGACACACAGTTTATCAGGGAAATATGACCCCTGACCCAAAGAATTTAGAAAAACTACAGAAAGCCCCGAGACCACAAACCAAGAAGGACGTGAGATCCTTTGTCTCATTATGTGGTTTCTACCAGAAGTATATCAAAAACTTTAATTCCATATGTGCACCTTTAACGGAATTGACACGTAAAGGACATCCAGATCGCATTACATGGACACCACAATGTGAAATGACTTACCAAGAATTGAAGGAAAAGCTCACAAGTAAACCCATTTTGAAATTACCTGACTTAAGTCAAGAATTCATTGTAAGGACGGATGCAAGTAATATTGGGTTAGGTGCAACTCTACTACAGAAATCAGATGCATTGGATGGGGAATTAAGCCCAGTGGCATATGCTAGCAGAAAGTTGAATAAAGCTGAAATCAACTACTCAACTAGCGAAAAAGAATGTCTTGCAGTAATATGGGCGATAAAGAAATTCAATATTTATCTATATGGGAAGGCATTTAAGTTGCAAACAGATCACAAACCTTTATCGTTTCTAGCACAGGCTATGCATGAGAACTCCAGGTTACTCCGATGGTCTTTACTTTTGGCTCCATATAATTTTAGCATTGAGTATATATCTGGAAAAACCAATTTGGGAGCGGATTTTTTTAAGCCGCCATCCGTGTGATGAGAATCACCGTAAACCCCAGAAATAATAATGAATTTCTCTATGTGTATATAGAATAAAGGACTGACATATAATGTCTGTTTTAAGAGGGGAGGTGTCGTGGAATATTCTAATCCACATATATAAATTATCAAGTAAATATAAAGCCTAATAAATACATATAATAAATAAAGGAAGAAGAATGGTAAAGAACAGTGCTGTCACAATGACTGTACTCGAAATCCCCCTTGTTTTATGCTTCGTCTGCAAATTGTAACGCTTTCACGTTGATAGTAAAAGCTTACTGTATTATTACCCGCTTTCTTCAATGAAACGTGTGCTGCATTTCTAAGAAAAACATTGAGAGGCCCTGCGTAATGACCTAAATTAATCCTAACATTAATTATATTACGTTACCAAAACGAACGAACAGATGGACTCAAATATAGAGAGAGAGAGAGGGGCGAATAAAACCGGGAACGCATGCAACACGCGTCGCGCGATACACAAATGCTGCCATCACGCGTGTAAGTCTACATGCACTAATTGTTTTTCAGACGGACAGTGATAAAATATACTACCCTTTCCCAGAGTTAGGTTTATAAATCATAAAAAACTCTTATTAGGAAAGACAACATTAGATGGGTTTACGGTTGAAAACATAACAGTACCCAGACAGCACATCTTCGAAACAGGAGGTAGAAAATACATATTTTGAACGCAGCCACGTAGCTCTTTCAAATTGGTATATTTGGGTTCCTTAGGGCTTGCTGACAAATAATATGTAAAACGTTACGCAAATAGTCCAGGAATTAATAAATTATACCCAAAATAAAATAGTGAGGATGCCTGACAGCATGGAATCATTTCTGCTCATAAAATTTTTTTTTTTATAACGTGTTTGAAAAAACCTTACGTTACATAAATAGCCTACCATGTAAACTCCCAATTGATTGGAGCGCAACAAATGAAAGCCTAACCACGATTGGTCGGACTATAAATACTATCTTTCGTTGTTAGGGGAAACGGGGAAAGGTAACATTTTTTCAAACACTTGTCGAAACGGGGCCTCATTGGCTAGACTCGCTGGATATAATCACTTGGGAGCGTTAGTTCGAAACCACTTGTTTAAATAAGCTTGATAAAGCATCAGTGCGTTGAAGCCAGCTCACAATTTTGCTAAAATAAAAGCCTGGAACATAAGCAGATGGAAATTTGTGCCAGTAATTGTGCCAGAATTCATTGCTAATCAACGTATCTGTGTTTATTTCCATGAAATTGTGGTAAGCTTGAACCATTCAGTATCTTTTAATGAAAATTGAATGTAAATTGTTAATTTATGCCTGTATATATATGTGTAGTTCAGTGGCAAACAAGAGATAAAGCCTATAATGCTCCAGCCTGAACAGAGGGTGTCGGAGGAAAGTCAAACGGCATGGAATGGCCAAATAGTACACTGACACCTAGATGATTGACTAGAAAGAAATAATGCTGGAATTGCAGAGGCGTAGTAACCATTAAGGAGGTTAATGCTGGTATAAAGTACTTCAGAATGAAGCTGATAGTTGGCCTAACGCTCTGAACTCAATGTTTGTGCTGTATTGTGATCAGTGTAAAAGAGAGTATAAGTTAGTTATGAAGTAGAAGGTACATCCTTCTTGATTTCAGGGACAGTGGTCTTGATGGTACTGAGCAGCACCTGGTCAGAGCTTTGCTGAATCCAGTGTCGGACAGCATACTCCTTGGTCCTTTTAGCTATCAGTGAGGTGTCTCCAGAGCCCAGAGGAGAATTCGAGCAGATGAGTCCTTTCCTGCCGCCATCACGCCAGATAAGCTAACTTGGCCAGCTGAGCTCAACATTATGTCCCCTCATCTTGAAATGACTTTATAAAAATAACATTCAGAGGGGAATTTAATTGTCGTAATATCAGGAACTGAGAACATCTCCAATACTAGTCCCAAAAGACAAACTATTGAAGTCATGATGACAAATACCAACAGAGCTTGAACAAAACAAAACCAGTATTACCTCATTTTACTACTACACAACTGACACACATAGAATATTTGTAATAATATATGTCACTACAATATTCATATTAAATACATTCTGTACATAACTTGTAATTTAAATTGATTGTGATTCCTGGTTCCCTTGTAGTTGAATCAGGACACATATTCATTCATGCCAGTAATGAATACATATTGTTATTTGAAAAGTTACGAGTGACTTCTTTAAGATATTCTCATAGAGTGTCATATGTATGTGAGTGTCACAGTGTTGTTAAGAGTAGTGGATTAAATTAAATTGTTTATCTGTCTGTTGTTGTGACTTACACTTCATCATACACATACCCTAGACACATAACGTAGTCATCACACTATTCCAGAATAATTCTGACTGAGATATATAGATATGTGGTAGCAAGTAAGGTTATATATAATACACTACTCTTATTAGATATATATACCTTCACAGCTGATCTCAGTCAGTACACTAAGTCCCCTATAAATATTTATAACATCCCACTTCACCACAACTTGTTAACATAGTGTTATCTATTTCTGGAATAGTTGGTTATATAGTATTAACTACACCTGCAGTTATTCAGTATATAGTATTAACTATTCTTGCAATAGTTGTGTATATAGCATCAACTATTCCTGCAATAGTTCTTTACATAGTATTAAACATGCCTACAATAGTTGGGTACACTGTGTTAACTATTCCTCCAATAGTTGGGTTCATAGTATTAGTCACTCCTTCCATAATTGTTATGTAACTATTCATACAATAGCTGTATAGACAGTATTAAACATATCTGCAATAGTTGGGTACATAGTATCTAGTATTTTCGCTGTCATTGTTTCTGGTGCAGTTATGACGTCATCATTCAGAAATGAGGGCTGGAATATTGCACTTTGTGCACAACACCTCCACTGTGGTAGGCGGAGAAGGGATCGCTGACGAAAGACACACGAGGAAGCTAAGAATCGACGCAAAGCTGTCCTTTAGCGCTGTTCACAAACGCTAATTTTCTGTTATTTTGCGACAATCCTATCCATCGTGGCGCTCATAAAAAGGATGGAACACAAACCTCGCGAGTTATCAGCCGTAGACAGCAAGAAGCGAGTGTAGCGATGATAAATTAGCAGGTGTGGATTTCTCCAGTCACTGTTACTTCTCTATCGTTGTTATAATATTACTTCACATAGTTTTAACAGTAATTGTTGTAAAGTTGTCGTATTTATTTAACTTAACATGTTAAACTGTGCCAGGTCCATAGATTTTTCCCCCTTAAATATCACTGTATGTCATGAATATTAGCGAGTAGAAATCTGTCGTATAGTTTTGCTTTACCTCGTTAACTAATCCCAGTTAGAAACTTTCACGTAGGTATAAATAAGTTATTTTATTTATACCGCTTTACAAAAGTATATTTAACAGTTATAGCCTTGCCGTTTTTAAATTTCACACTTTAATAACAGTTACTGGTTACAGAAACGTTTATATTACTTCACACTAATAATGTTAAGGGTTATAAAAATTATTGTCGTTAAATTTGCTATCATTATTGACAGCGTGAGTTAGAAATTTATCGAATTTATCATTATTCACATCACTGCCTTTAAAAGTCACACATTCATCGTATATTTAAGCTAGCATTATTACTAAATTTTATAAAATGCCAAGTATCGTCTGCTTCTGCTGAGACACAGAAAGAATAAGCTCACTGCTCTCTCATGCATGTCGTACAAGGCAACTAATATGAGGTAGTGCATGCGACTGGCCTTCTCATCATGTAAGACAAGTTGCTACAGAAACCACGGCTGTAAGTGTACCTGAATGCTTGATGCATGCTTCATGTTATGCGATCAGCTACAATGGTGGCTTCGTGCTCCACAAGGAGCGAAAAGAAACATGATGATGATTACTAGAAAAATATTGATTTAAATTATCTTACAGCGGATGGCACAGGTCAGGAAGCTTATCGTGAAGATGTGAAAGGCCTATTCTCCATATAGTGCTAAATGGTATGATGATGATGTTGTTGATGATGATGATGATGATACTTCGTCGTACATTATTCTTTTGTACACTCTCAGACGTCAACTTGAATATGTTCAAAGAAAGCAGTGATCGTCTTGAGGTTGTTGGTATTTCCATAAAGTTTTTTTTCCCGGAATGGTACTTGTGATGGCCACATATGCTTTCTCTGTTCCTCAAATGTTAGGCATATTAGAAGCAGACGTTCAGCAGTCATTTTATCAGTAGTTACACTGATCGGTAGTTCCGATCTTTGGCTTGTTGAATAGAGGGTATATCAATCTGCTGTGGCCAGTGCGGAGTCTGAAGATTACCACTTGTTCTCTTCTGCTGAGATGGTGGTATGCTTAAATTTAAAAAAAAAAAATGTTTGTCGACTGGATGCTAATGTTTCTGTAGCTGCTTAAGAATCGTGGTTTTACAGTTTGTATGCTTAAGAAAACCATCAATTGAAACGTAAAACTTTCTAACGTAAAAACTTTCTAACGTAAAACTGTCTAACGTAAATCTTTCTAACGTAAAACTTTCAAACGTAACCCCTTTCTAACGTAAAATTTTCTAATGTAAAAACTATTTAACGTAAAACTTTTCCAGCGTACACACTTTCTAACGTAAAAACATTTAACATCAAACTTTCTAACGTAAACACTTTCTAACGTAAAACTTGCTAACGTAAAAAATGTTTAACGTGATACTTTCTAACGTAAACAGTTTCTAACGTAAAACTTTCTAACATAAAAATTCCTAACGTAAATACAATCTATTTATTTTCTAAGGTAAAACTTTCTGACATAAAACTTTCTAATGAAAAGCTTCCTAACGTAAATCTTTCTAACGTAAATCTTTTTAACGTAACACTTTCTAATGTAAAACTTATAAAGATAAAACTTTCCAGCGCAAAAACATTTTAACGTAAAACTTTTTCCGTAAAACTTTCTAACGTAAGACTTTTTAACGTAATACTAGCTGTTAACTAAAGTACAAAACAGCAGAGTATTGTTTCTAACCTTTTTGATGACAGAAGCAGGGGCGGATTAACTCAAGAAGAGCCTCTTGGCTTTTTGGTGTTTGGGGCCCCTTCACCTAATAGGTAATAATTTTAATTTTTTTTTGTTCAAACCCTTTAGCATGGTCATGGTATATACTAGTATTATTTATGATTTTGCCGGGGGTGCATTATACCTTTTAAGCTATTTTTGTTTTTACTGTCTTAGAACGTTATGAATGTGATTAGAAAGTGCGAACATTTTCTTGTTACCCATTAAACTTTGCATTTAACAATGCATTTTTACCTTATGCACGGGCGCCCTAGAGCTCTCGGCTGCTAGGCTTCCGCCTACTTATCCTTATGGATAATATGGCCCTGGATAGAAGATGCAAAAAGTGTTAGTATTAACAATAAAAACCGACAACATACAGGTTTTCATTGATTGTTGTAATATTACCTGACTTTGATCTCCAGTTACGGGAGGAAAAAACCAGCGAGGAAGGGACTTGATCACTCCACCTCTCGATGCTGCACCTAGTATAGTGAACTCTTCACTCCCCTACGTCAGTAATTGCTATAAGACTACCTCTGTTATGTATAATATCATCATCGTTTTCCGTTGCTCTCCCTGCGGAGCACGGAGTCAACACGGCTGCTGGTTCCTTACAGGAAGGCTGCATTAATCATTCACTTAGCATTTGCAGCTTAGCTGATGTGGCAATTTGTTTTACATAATGAGGTTACCAACTACATGAACCACCTCATAAAAGAGGCCCCGTACGACATGCCTGAGGGAGAAGTAGTCCGATTCTTTCTTTGTCTCATCAGAGACTCCACGGGAAATGCGCGGGGCGCCCCTGTCAATATTCAATAATTATTATAAAGTATATATTCTTCATTTCTATTTTCAGAACTTGAAGCCACCACAGCAATTGGTCTCTTTTCGGACAATGTGTATCAACGCATTCATGCTGTGGTTGTTTCTTTATCACTTTGTGTCACGTGATGAGATTGTCATACATTCATCGTGCACAACCTTATAATGGTCGCCTCTAATGGCAAGCCTGAGGTTGCAGGAGGCCTATTCTTTGTTTGCCTACACCAGGTTATATGTATAATTTATTAATGTAACCAAAGCAATCTTTTAGACCAATATTTCTTAATCTTTTGTTATGCCACGGACCCCCGTTGATTGTCCAGTGAAGGCTATGGACATCCTTTGGTTGCCCGATGAAAGCTATGGACACCCTTTGATTGTCCGATGACGGCTATGGACCCATATGATTGTCCAGTGTAGGTTATAGACACTCTTTGGTTGTCCGATGACAACTTTGTACACATATGATTGTCCAATGTAGGTTATGGACACTCTTTGATTGTCCGATGACGACTTTGTACCCATATGATTGTCCAGTGTAGGTTATGGACACTCTTTGGTTGTCCGATGACGACTTTGTACCCATATGATTGTCCAGTGTAGGTTATGGACACTCTTTGGTTGTCCGATGACGACTTTGTACCCATATGATTGTCCAGTGTAGGTTATGGACACTCTTTGGTTGTCCGATGACGACTTTGTACCCATAGGATTGTCCAGTGTAGGTTATAGACACTCTTTGGTTGCCCGATGACGACTTTGGACCCATATGATTGTCCAGTGTAGGTTATAGACACTCTTTGGTTGCCCGATGACGACTTTTTACCCATATGATTGTCCAGTGTAGGTTATAGACACTCTTTGGTTGCCCGATGACGACTTTGTACCCATATGATTGTCCAGTGTAGGTTATAGACACTCTTTGGTTGCCCGATGACGACTTTTTACCCATATGATTGTCCAGTGTAGGTTATAGACACTCTTTGGTTGCCCGATGACGACTTTGGACCCATATGATTGTCCAGAGAAGAATGCGGATCCCTTCACGAAAAAGAATGTACATCAAAGTATAATTTATGTCCCATAACCATTTTAAATTTAAGGTTATGTAAAGGACCCCTAGAATCGTTTCATGGACCCCCAATGGTGTTCTCATGTGAATCGTGGTTGTACGGGTTGCGTGCTTAATAAACCCATAAATATTAACGCAAAACGTGTACGTAAACTACAAAACTGCAGGATACAGTTAGTAATATTTTATTGCTGGATAAAGTGGCTACAGTTGTTACTATTAACAATCAAGCTTTGTCTTCTATATCTTTTTTCCTTCAATGGTTCCTGTCGTCACAATATATGCCAGCTTTCATCGTCTCATCACAATCCCAAAGAACGCGGAGTAGCTACTTCTAACATGAAGAATAACCTTCATTGGCGCACTAGTATCTTTCACCACATCCTCGCTACTCTCTTCTTTAGCGGTCCTATATTTTGAAATCTGATCTCGTGTCAAATTATTTCAAATTTAAACTGGAAATTGGGTGTGCTGTAGCCTATAAAAAGAAAAAAAGAAGGAAATAAAAAAAAAGGAAAGAAAGAACGAAAATGAAGGAAGTAGAATGATATATGCGATGGAGATTAACATGTGTCTACAATAAATTGTTTGCTTTTAAGGTCACGTGGAAAATCGTAAACCCGGCGATTGGTGAAAGGTAGCAGACGACACAAAGCAGAAATCGTGTTATCTGAAGTGGGGAACTACCGGATTTAAAGGACGCCCGTCCTCATTTGCTTAAAATTTGAAGGTAAGCTGTTTTTTGTTTGTTTGTTTTTGTTTGATATTTTTATTTGTCTGATTTGTTCAGCTGTTCATTCTTTATTTACGAGCAAGTATGCCGGCAAATGTCTATGTTAGAGAGAAAATAAATACGTATGCAGGCCACCAAGAACCACTTTTGTCAGTAGTGAAACGTCGAAAGCTTGCCTGGTTTGGGCATGTAACTCGTCAAGACCCCCTTTCGAAAACGATCCTCCAGGGAACAGTCGAAGGTAAACGGAGATTGGAAGGCAAAGAACATCCTGGGCTGATAACATCAAAGAATGGGCAGGGCACGGGTTTTCCACACTTGTACGCATTGCTGAGGATAGAGAGCAGTGAGGACCTTGTCTGCTGATGCTTCCACCATGGCACCCCTACGACCCATGACGGGTTATGGGTTGAGATGATGAGATGATGCCGGCAAAACATGGCGTGTACAAAACTATGTTGTGTTATTTCTGCTGCATGTTCTAACGACTGCACTAATTCTTCTGTTTATTCATTTCAATTTTCCTTCAGAAGTAAATCAATGACACACGAAGAGTGGCACGGAAGCATAGAAACATCCTCTATGATGAGACAGGAAACTTCTCTGGCTAAATATCACAATCCATAATCCTCGCCGTTTGTACGTCGGTCACATCTAAGGGATGCAACTGTGGTTAAAAGTTAGACATTAATTATATTGTTTCCCTTATATGTACTCTCCTGAAAATAGTAACTCTCAACGAAGAAAAGTCGGTGTAGAACCCAGTTTCGTTCCAGAAACGGATTTAACTCATCATTTTGTTAAAAATAACCTTAAAATGTAAGTTTTTGATTGTTTCTTCAAGACAAAATTTTAATTTAAAGTATTGCAGACTTATTATTATGGATCAAAATGATAAGATGACTGCAAAACGACCTGCAGATGCTAAGAAGAAGAGACGATCGCGTCAATCACAACGAGCAAGCGAGACTCTAGAAGAAGCAGCAATACGACGACAACATGAAGCGGCACAAAGACAAGCACCGCGTCAGTCACAACGAGCAAATCAGTCTGCAGAAGAGCATGAATCTTAACGCGCTACAGAAGTTTTTCGCATTCGTCATTATTGACGGGTTATTGCTAGTAAAATTATAAGTTGAAGAAGCAACTGTGCTTCATATACTGTAAATGGGGAATATTTGTGGTTTTTCAGAAGAATGAGCATCCGACTGACAGAGTGGTTAGAGCGCTGATCTCACGCAGCATAGGTGCCGAGTTCGATTCACGGTATCGACACGCTCCAGTCTACCCAGATCTAAATGGGTACCTGACTTTGCTCTTTAGTTAGGAAAGGAAAAGGCAGCGAGGAAGAGAACTGGTCACCCCACCTCTCGATGCTGACAGAAGAATATTAGAAACACCATGTGCAGCTGAAAAGAGTAATGAGGATGTCCTGAAAGAAGCAAAGTAAGCTTATTTATTATGTTAGAAGGAAGTCATCTATACTAGCAGAAATTAAAAACGCATCGCATTAGTTTATGAACCACAACTCGTGCTAAATTTAAAATACATGAAACCACTGATTTTATATTTCTGATCCATTTACTAACCCAAATTTGCTGTATTATTAAACATGAGACAATTCAGAACCGGCTCCTAAGCAGTTGTCCACCCTTGGTGTAAAAACAAAAGTCGCACTCACTGTTATTCAGTCACAGCCATCATTAATACCGTGTATGACCCCCTACGACATCAATACAGGCTTGGCATCGGCGTCTCATGCTATTGCAAAATGAGCTGCTGTCTGAGTTGCTGTTTGGAAGCGATTGCGCAGATGTAACAATAGAATTTGGCGATCTTGAGCTAGTGTTGTTACACGAGGTTGACCAAGCCTGGGATGGTCATTGGTGCTACCTGTCGCCCGAAATCGCTGGTTCAGCCTCAGTGGCTCTTGTGACGACAGTCGAGGCATGACAAAAACATTAACAGACTTTCTTTCGATGAAAACAGATAATGGCTTTTTACTCGCTGAAACTTGACTAATGCGTGTGCCAAATTTCAATGTGATTCGACTTTTAATAAATTTGGCGATCTTGAGCTAGTGTTGTTACACGAGGTTGACCAAGCCTGGGACGGTCATTGGTGGTACCTGTCGCCCGAAATCGCTGGTTCAGCCTCACTATAGTGGACTGGTCACAATTGAAATGTCTGGCAACTTCTCTGGTCGCCATTCCACTGCTGAGCATACCAACAGCTTGCCATCGCTCTTGTGACGACAGTCGAGGCATGACAAAAACATTAACAGACTTTCTTTCGATGAAAACAGATAATGGCTTTTTACTCGCTGAAACTTGACTAATGCATGTGCCAAATTTCAATGTGATTCGACTTTTAATGAAGCCAGAATTTATCAAAAACCTTGTTTAGCACGTGAAGCACGCAAGATTTGAAGTAAACATCACATCGACAGTAAAATGGGCATACATGAACTTCATCACTTGCACACTTTCGGGGTTTGAAAATCGCTCACTTGCATAAACATTTCAACAGTGGAAACATGTCACGATTTCGATGCGTTTTTAATGGCGGCTAGTATATTTTCTTTTGGCATGTTATGACAAGACGAAAGGTGGAATATATCGTGACAACAGAAAAGGTTAAAGGTAAAAGCGACAGGATAAAAGATAGAAGATACTGAACAATTTGACATCATTGCCTGAAAAAAAGTCAACAACAGAATTGATGAACAGTATTGGAGACGGGACGCTGTGGAGAGATATGATCGCATACACCACCAGTTATTAAGGTTATCATCCTTTAAAGAATAGGTAATACTTCTTTTCAGGACTAAGGATCAAGAAAAATACCTACGTTACGGCCCAAACGTCTTTATTGTGGGTCATTCGATTCAAAACAGAAGAAAAATAAATGGAGCACTGAGTGAAATACGCTCGTATATGAAAAGTAGATGTTAATAGTACAACACGTAGATTAACGTGGCTCATTTCGCTACGATGTATTTGAAACGATATGTGCGAGCAAACACACGGGATGAAGAAAAGGTTAATGCTATATGTCCGTTTCCATCCCGGACATCCCTGAAGATCTTCTACTCCCGAAGTAAAGACATTTGAATGGAGTTGGGTTAATAGAATGCGAGCACCCGTTGTACATCCAGCTCACAAATGTAACCGATTATTTGTGGGTTTTTTTTTGTTTTTTTTTTGTTCACACTTACTTCTTTGTCCCTATATTTAGTAGACTGAGCTTCACTGCTTCTGTTTGAAACGTCCTTTTAAAAATATGTTTTTCACATACGGTTATGTACATTGTTACTTTCTTGTAATTTATCAGCATCTGTGTGCAATTAACCTTTATTACAACAGGTTTCCTGAATGTCTGTCCTATCCACCGCAAGCGTCCTCTTCTCGTCTCTTGTTTTACTGATATTTGTCTGGTTCTTGTCACGAGTTCCATTTTGTACGACCATTACAGTGCTGCGTTATGATAAGAGAATCTTCGTCTGTGTTGGATGACTTAGTGATTTTCGTGGGTCTTCTTTGATTCTGGATAAACGCTCAGACCGTTTATTAGTTTTGACGCCCGTGGAGAAACAACGGTGACAGCATTGTTCAAGCGTTTAATCCAATCCATGCTATAAAACACGTAAGATAACTTCCGTTACTATATCGCGTATGAATACAACAGCCCTTATATGGTGGTGATGTCACGATTTGCTTCTTGTGTTATTCTATGTAGATGTCTATTTAAGCACAGCAGTAGCAGCACACATCTCTGTCGCACTTCTATGATGATCTTTAAAGTTTTACTGTGCCCATCATCATGATCATTCTCCTTTTACTCGTCTGAAAGAGCGCGAGACCACTAATGCATTTGGCTTCCTTGTGGAAGGTAATACTTGTGGAAAGCCGGGGCCAAATTATGTCCGGTGCTATTTCTTTGGGAGTTTCTGAAGCTATTGGTTTACATGGTAACGTTGGCATCCTATTACAAAATTCACCTTTGCCGCTTTGTCCGATATATCTGGTTGGAACAGTGAGCCTATAATTTCTTTATTACCTTTAAGACCCCCGGGGACAAACCGACCTTATTTCTCCACACTTTTATCACCGTCTAAAGCAGGGCAGTACTAAAACTCGAAGTTGTGAATTATAGAACAACTATAAATAGACTGGCAGCTCTTGAGCCGGTATTAATGCGAGGCGCTGTCATCACTGGGTCACTTATATTTGAGAAGGCGCCACACTTAGTCCGCTAAGCGACATTATTATGTCACCATTGAAAGAAACAAAGCGTGACAACGAAATATTTCTTATTGTTGTTGTTTAACTAGGGCTGCTGAGCTTCTCGCTCTTTTGCAGCCAATACCAAGTTGAAAACTCCATGGTATTAGTATTATCTACACTGTAGATCTAGGCTTTTCTTGTGGCTTTTCTGTCATTCCGAAACGTGTAGTGTTGAAGTCATTAGGTCCAGTTTCTCCAGCTTGGCTTGCATTTAAAGGATCGGTCATCTGGTCCCAATCAAAGAGTAAGAAGCGCGTGACATATTGTGCATTGCCCGCCATTTAAGAGGGCTCTTCAATTGTGCAGAGCTAAAATGCTGTACTCTGATTCTGGGCTCTCCCAAGGAATAATCACGTCTTGCACAGAGCCACTTCTCAGCTCCGCCTGCCTATCACCGAGTCCATAGTGAGATCCTCCTGCATGAAGTCGACCAGCTCAAAGCCAAAGAATCACGTCTGGGACTCAAGTGACTCCTCCAAGTTAAGTGTGCAATGCTGGGTTCTTAGCAAGTTTAACCACAGGTAGAATCCCTGAAAGTGTGTGGATGATTTCAAGAGTCAATGAGTCTGTAATTAATCTCACAGACAGAGGTTCAATTCAACATTTGTAGCATTGTGCTTAGCTGTTGGTCATATAAGGATGACTACAGATATGCCTCCATGCATGAATATTTCTTATACCGTGATTATAATTTCTGTGTCGTGTACACAGTGACGTCACAGTCTAGGGCATCGTTGTTGGCTATTTCACGTACAGTTAGTTACACGAGTCTTCAATTGTCTTTTCTTCCGTTTCCTACTTACTGTGTGCATGAGTGCTGATAATTAATGTGCATTTATTATATTTATTGCAGCATCTTTCAAAGCTAACTAAAGTGCTTGCCTACCCTGTCAAATGCGTGCTCATTATATCACAAGCAAAAACATACACATTGAGTGTTCATTCATTCGGTATTCCATTCATTCATCATTCTTTATCTCCCCAATGAGCATTGGCATTCAACAAACGCATGTTAAGTCTTCCTGTCACATTGAATCAGCTCCTGGTCTTTACATGCCTGCAACATCATATTCCGACGAGACCTGTTAATAATGAAAGGTCTCTTTATGTTCTACAGTCTGCGTAGCTTCTATCTTTTCTCCAGGGTCATATCTTTTCAAAGTACAGTCTTTATCCAATATTATGTGCTATAAGATTATTATTGAGTTTTACGTGGCTTGGTACATATAATAGTAGTTACTCTTTTGCACATTTTTATACATATTCTTCATTAATCTTCTCTGCCGTGGTACACATATTGCTACTAATTGTCTGTGACTTGTTACAAATGTTGTTGCTAATTGTCTGTGACTTGATCCAAATATTGTTACTAATTGTCAGGTGACTTGGTACAAATATTGTTAGTAATTGTCTGTGACTTGGTACAAATATGGCTTTGAGTCGGTTTTCTGTGACTTGGTACAACTGTAGATTTTGTGGGTCTTTTGTGATCTGGTACAACTATAGCCCTTTGTCTGTCTTCTACGATTTGGCACAAATATAGCCTTTTGTCAATCTTTTGTAACTTGGTACATCTATCAGCTTTTGTCGATCCTGTGTGACTTGGTACATCTATCAGCTTTTGTCGATCCTGTGTGACTTGGTACAGCTATTAGCTTATGAAGATCTTATGTGACTTGGCACAGCTAACAGCTTTTGTCGATCTTGTGTAACTTGGTACATCTATCAGCTTTTGTCGATCCTGTGTGACTTGGTACAGCTATTAGCTTATGAAGATCTTATGTGATTTGGCACAGCTAACAGCTTTTGTCGATCTTATGTGACTTGGTTCAGCTATTAGCTTTTGTCGATCCAGTGTGACTTGGTACAGCTATCAGCTTTTTGTCGATCTTATATGACTTGGTAAAAATATAGCCGTTGTTCCATTTTATCTAAATTGGTATAAATATAGCATATAGTCGGTTCTCTGTGATCTAGTTAAAAAAATTAAGTCGTTCCTCTTTTGTCACTTGATACTTGAGTAGGCCATAACGCCATTGCCCTGGAAAAAATTTAAAAATTAGAAACCTACCTACCACCAAAATATCTACAGAATGTGTGAATCCTATATACACACACTGGGATTCTCGACGGTGCTGCGGAGTTCGTGCACTGTACTGAGATCCTCCTTGTGTGATCTAAGGGAGGAGATTGGAGCACTGTCCGTGTGCAATGAAGATAGTCCTTAAAATCAAATATAAAATCAAACCACGTGGTACAAGCATAACCACTGTTCGGTCGTGATTGTTTCCCTCTCCATTGATCAGCGCCATCACAACCCTGCTTGTATTTCCTATAGGACATATGTTTACAACTATTGCTCCCCACCTATTTTAATTTCGAGCGGTTTCTTTAGTTCCGCCTATGACGCTCTCGTAATATTGATATCCTCATCCGCAGTTTGCCCCCATACGTTCTTTAGACTACCCATTTTTGTTTTCTTAGCATTAAAAGGTGGCGTGCACAGTACGAATTGGGTGCATGTTACGCGACTATTCCTTCTGGTTATACTTCACGCTGCAAAATTGTATGGCTTTTGTTGTCTTTTCAACTGGTTCTGCTGAATTATTTCATGGTCTATACTTCATTATTCCTTTAATTTCAAGTGGAAATGTGCACGGGTTTTGCTGTACTATTTTTCCCAGCTAATCTTATGTTTATTGCGAACTGAAGCGCATTGAATATTCAAATCTGCCGCTAATGATAGCGGCGGGGTAGAAAAAAAGTCTTGTAAATAGTTGAATGGGCATTTTTATAGTCTTTCGGGAATTCTCAGATGAGTAGGCCAGACTGTCGCTCGCAAAATATTTCGCTGACATTTCAGGCTTTTTTTCTGTTTCATTGCTGGTCTGGCGTTTCTTTTTATAATTGCATATCTATACGGTTAATCTTCTGCCTTTAATGTATCTACATATGTATGCCTATTTTTGTTCTGATTTCTTTCTTTATTTCGACATTTCATTAAGCAGCTCTATTTCGTTGGGTTTCCTCCCCCCCCCCCCCCCCCCCCCCCCCCCTCCCCATTCATAGACCAGCGTTTGTGTCTCAAAGTCTCCAGCGGTGTTGTTTGAATATCTTCCTCTCTGCATTTCACTGTTTAGATTTTGTCGATGACCTGTTTGGATCAAACAACTGCAACCAAATGTAAGGTAAAAAAAAAAAAGAGAATGCTTGATGATTGGTCGCAGCTACTGAGTCTCAACTAATGAAATAATTATGAAATCAAACACGGCAAATGACAGTCAGGTTTCATTTGAGGAAATTTTGTTACACGGACAGTATTATCAGAACAGCAACGTAAACGAAGTTGGAGGAACTGACACTGATACGTATTAATCAAAGTCAAAAACAATGCGTTGAAAAACTGATGGAACTCAACGGAAAATCAAGTCCAACACAAAAATAGTACGACAAAGTGTTCAATGTAGAAGTGATGACAAGAACCCTACAAGTACCAGTGGAACAAGAGAAATGTAGAAGTGATATTTTTTTTTTTTTTTTTTTCTTTTTTTCGTACGCCCGCTAATACTCGAGGCGAAATCTCAGGTTATTATTAATGTCTAACCTGACATTGATTTTACGTGAGTATCCCTTTTTCTTGTACAGAGACAGGTGTTCCTCGCCATTCAGGCAGATACTCGCCGAGTTCGGAGGTACCCATTAGAGCTGGGTCGGCTCAGGAGCCGCCAATCCCTGGTCGACGACACTCCTTCAAATGTCCTCGCCAGGTCTCGAGTTAATCCAGTCCAAATACTGATCGACGAAAAATCCTCAAATGCCGTCGCCCGGGTTTGATCCTGGATCACCCGGTCGCCAGAGCGGTGTTGTAACCACTACACTAGCGTGATGACTAGAACCCTACAAGTACCAGTGGAACAAGAGAAATGTAGAAGTGATGAATAGAACCCTGTAAGTGATGACTAGAACCCTACAAGTACCAGTGGAACAAGAGAAATGTAGAAGTGATGACTAGAACCCTACAAGTACCAGTGGAACAAGAGATGAGAAGAAAATACCCCTGTTAGATTCGACACGCATTATTAAAAAAAAACCTCTTGATAGCAATAGCGAGCAGCCCAATTTCTGAAATCCTCAGGGCAAGATAAGAGCAGGCAGAAAATGTGGAGAAGAGAACTGGAGACAGTTATGAATCTGATGCGGAAGGCATGGAAAGACCTTGAGATGATGGCACATGACAGGAGGATTTGACATCTATTTGTTGAAGTATGCTTCTTTGGGAGCTAAAGGGTAATGAGTGATTGATCGATTAACAAAAATAACATGTGATAATGATGGACTGATTGATTGACAAAAATAACATATGGTAATGATGGACTGAATTGATTGACAAAAATAACATATGGTAATGATGGACTGATTGATTGACAAAAATAACATATGGTAATGATGGACTGATTGATTGACAAAAATAACATATGGTAATGATGGACTGATTGATTGACAAAAATAACATGTGTTAATGATGGACTGGTTGATTGACAAAAATAACATATGGTAATGATGGACTGAATTGATTGACAAAAATAACATATGGTAATGATGGACTGAATTGATTGACAAAACTAACATTTGGTAATGATGGACTGATTGATTGACAAAAATAATAAATGGTAATGATGGGCTGATTGATTGACAAAAATAACATATGGTAATGATGGACTGATTGATTGACAACAATAGCATGTGGTAATGATGGAATGATTGATTGACAAAAATAACATATGGTAATGATGGACTGATTGATTGACAAAAATAACATATGGTAATGATGGACTGATTGATTGACAAAAATAACATGTGATAATGATGGACTGATTGATTGACAAAAATAACATATGGTAATGATGGACTGAATTGATTGACAAAAATAACATATGGTAATGATGGACTGAATTGATTGACAAAAATAACATATGGTAATGATGGACTAATTGATTGACAAAAATAACATATGGTAATGATGGACTGATTGATTTACAAAAATAACATGTGCTAATGATGGACTGATTGACAAAAATAACATATGGTAATGATGGACTGAACTGATTGACAAAAATAACATATGGTAATGATGGACTGAATTGATTGACAAAAATAACATATGGTAATGATGGACTGATTGATTGACAAAAATAACATATGGTAATGATGGACTGATTGATTGACAAAAATAACATATGGTAATGATGGACTGAATTGATTGACAAAAATAACATATGGTAATGATGGACTGATTGACTGAAAAAATTACATATCTTCAACGCAAATATTAAAGCTGTGAAACACGAAAAGCAAAAACGTGAAAAAGAAGAGAATACAAAGATTGTGCAGCCTTACATAAATGTGTACTTGTGTGGCATAGAAGAATTAAAATCGGTTATAACAAGATCACTTAACGTGAACTTGGTGGAAAGAAGCAAACAAGTACCAATGGACCAACAAGTGAAGAAAATGAGCTGACATTTGATAGGACAAATGAAGGAAGCTAGGCTGTAGTATTACAAGGCAGGTCTTTCGTGTAGAATCTTCAACGTAAAACAGATAGAGGAAAAGCCAAAATCACACAGAAAAGAAAACTGGTGACATACTAAAAGTGATAAAACAGCCATGTTAAAAACATTGAACAAATGTAACAGAATAGAATTACCTAGCGTGAGATTGTTGAAAATCTGTGCTCCACGAGGAGTAAAAGCGTAATAAATGAATGAACGCCTTGTATTGCTCCTGAGTTGTCTCTGAGCAGATGTCGTATCGTTTCATATTGTGTGCAACTACAACAGTAGGTGTCTGTGGGGATGGCCTATTGAATGTTGTCAAGCCGGTCTCCAGAAATTGGCTCGTAAGAAAGAGAGAGACCTATTCGAGATAAGGACAAGAAGAAGATAATGCGAATACTCTCCACTAGATAGTGTTTTCTAATAAACTATGGATAGCTTTCTATTTCCTTACGGCCTTAGCTTCTGCCGTCAGATCTCGATAAAGAAAGAGCCACCAACCTCCTCTAAATGAAGGATTTCACATATATGTATGTGCTTAACACAGACAACATGAGTGATATATTAACGAACTAGGTAATGATCAAGACGGCTATACCGTTTATTAGTTAAATATACGCACAAATTGGGTTAGTAGAAAGTAAAGTGGATGATGGTGAAAGACAATTCACACACACAAATGAAATGTAAAAATGTAGTTAATTAAATATGAGAGTGAACCTTGGTATATGAAAGGATGATGTGATATATTAAGTGTTACCACACTGATGTCAAATGTACACTGTTTATTTGTCTCCCAGCTTTCCTGCATTGTATGATTATACACAGGTATGTACAGACTGTCCAGTGTAGATGTGTGTTACGCTGTGTAGGTTATCTCAAAGACGAGAATTTATTAGTGAAAACCTTTGCACGTGTAGTAATGAAAATTTGGAAATATAATGTCCTTCAAAGGTTAAAAATCTGTCTAGCGTCGACTAACCATGGACATTTGTGTCAGGAAAATGTATGCTGTCTGATCTTGAAACAGCAATGACTAGGCTGAAGCTCTTCTCGAAATGCTCTTCTGGTAACAAGTGGGTTTCGTGCAATGAAGCTTGTCTGAGTGAATTTACGTCATGCAACACACAATGAGAATAGATGAATTCAATTCATGCACTGACTTAATGAGTAGCTGACATGGGTGATTTGAGCTTTGATATCTTGGTGAATCACCTTGTGACTACGTGATCTTGATTTATAGACTCATCAACCTGTGAATATGTAATCTTGATTCAGGAAATAAGCTTTTTTGTGAGTTGAACTTGGATATATACGAGAATCACCTTGTGTGTGCTTTAACTTGACTCAGGCAGCAAGCTTTTGAGGGAGTTGAACTTGATATAGGTATATGCAAATCAACTTGGGAGCACTTTAAAAACAGGTGAATAAATGCTGCGCCACAAACGCGGGTGTGGAGATCTTCCTTGTAACTTAGGAAATGAATGATGTCATATCTTGTAAATTCTGGTACGCTTAGCTAGTTTCTTTCCGGTTAGACGCTAAATACGTAAAGGGTAAACTCATTCTTCTGCAGTACTGAAGACACAAAAGCGTGGTTTTGGATTGGCTGCCCGATACAGAAATTATGTGCCCTCTTTGTCACCCAGTATTCCTCATTTTGCGGCACGTGTGAATTCCCCTTGTGTCGTTTTGCTGACGCGGCGGCTTCCTTTAATCCCTTTCAGTGGCCAGTCATGTAGAAAACATGCTTCTCTCAACGTGGTCTTCCAAATGGTAACCAGCATTCCTGTGCTTGTCGCGAGTGCTTTGTTGCCGATCGCTCCGGCGGGCGTGCTATTGCGTACCAATCTGGTAACATTTGTTTTGTTTAAACAAGGGATTAGGTAACAAACGAATTCTTTTTATTCCCCATGTGGATGTCTCCTGCACTAACAATGACGTCTACCAAACCAGGTGTGCTCCAAAAGATAATATAAGGCTTAGGAAATAGCAAAGTTAAGTTACACTTAGGTAAAACCCGTGATTAAGAAGGATTACTTTAAAAATGATGAATGAACACAAACAGGAGAGAAATAAAATAAGAGGATGATGGAAAAGATACAAGACGATAAATACTAGGAACACTTTATCACAACAGACAAAGATATAATAAGACTACGACTTCTCCAGAAATATCGTAATAGGCGACTAATTGAAGTTGTGCATGTTGTTGGCATGGAGACCAAGGAATACATTGAGAAGAAATCATGAAGGGCGTGAAGAAAACATTGAAAGACTTTGAGCGGATGGCACGGGCCAGGAAAACTTGTTGAAGGTCTATACTCTTTAGGAAGCTGAATGGTCGTGATGATGATTACGATGATAAGGAGAAGATTATGATGAGGAGTTGGGGTAGTGGTCATTATGATGATGATAAAGATGATGATGATGAAGAAGATGGTAATCTCGTGATGTAAATTAAACTGCCACAGAAATCAGTGTTGAAGAAAGTAAATAAAATAAATTAGAATATCTAAACAATCCACATAGAAAATAATAACTATCACAGAAATGTAAACAAACTTAAAGGAGATGCTCTGGGCCTGGTTTTATCCACACAAACGAAACCGCACTGTAATCTGAATAAAGGCACGTGCCCATAATTTCCGTTTTCAAACTAAGCTTTTTTTTTTCTTAAATAGAACTTTATCTCAAGGTAAGTGCAAGGATATTTTTCTTTCATTCTTTATTTGTTCGTTTTTATTTTCCGTAAAAGAAAACAATATTACTACGTGTCCTAACACTCTACGTTCTCTCTCTCCAATGTTATCAATTATTTTTGGTCGCGTTTGTCTGCTTCTTAATTTCTGCATAAGATATTGTTCCCTAATCGAATTCAAAAGAATCTTGTTCCATCAGCGCTGGAGTGCAAATTAAAACCTATCGAAAAGTATCGATTTCCTAAGAAGATCAAACCCTGTCTAAATGTCAGTGCTAATTATCCATACCATGAAGTTCAGACAGTCATACTACCTTAAACCCTTCATATTTACCTAACTACCGTTGCCGGTTTATTGAAACAAACAAAAGACACTTGGAAGATAATTCTTATTTCACTAGAGTAGTGGGGTATAATGAACAAACAGTCGTGTACGTTAATAAAAATGAGATAATTCCTGGCGTATTATGTCGCACGAAATTCCTGTTTGCTTTCATTTTCTGTGTGTGATTGCCTCGCATCTTTTCTTTACAACCGACACGACAGTTTACGATACAGGTGCGTGGCGTAATGTTCAATTGATTTATTTATGAGCACGATTTGCAAAAGCACGCATAATAAATCAAACGCAAGGGAACACGAACAAAGTAGATATTTAATACAATAAAGCGATCATGATAGTTTTGTTTGACATTTCCCCATCCTCCATCGCACGACCCTCTAACACTAATTCTTCCTTATCCTCTAACATTAATTTTTTCCTAACCTTATAGCACTAATTCTTCGTTACAAACTAACACTAAATCTTCCTTACCGTCTAACTCAAATCTTCCTTAACTTCTCTAACACTAATTCTTTCTTACCCTCTAACACTAATTCTTCCTTTCACAATAACAATAACCTTTCCTTACCCATTAACACTATTTCGTCCTTACCCTTTAACACTAATTCTTCCTTACACTCTAACACTAATTCTTCCTTTCACAATAACACTAATTCTTCCTCACCCTCTGTCACAATTAGTCCCCCTTGCTCTGCAGTAGTGGTCCACTAATGGCCCAACAGTGGAGTAAAGAGAGGAGTTTTTTTCCAAAGGTAACAACCTTTGCTCAACATTACTCTCGGCAGAGATATAACAGGATGATGGTGCTCCTATTTTAGGGATTCTCACAGGGATTTTATAATGGCAAGTACAAAAACTGCATCTTCTAGGTTTGTTGTAAATTTTGTATTCCCTGCCCACTACTGTGATTCAGCAAATTATTAATTGTATTATTAGCTCTTTTAATTAGTACTTTTTAAAAAAATTAGTCATACGGGTCCAGGCATCAAATTCACTCAGTCAAGTTATTAACTCCAAAAAAGAATTTATATTCACATAGATAACAAGCGATTTATTTATGGCATATTTGATCAACAGGGTTAAAATGAATAAAGTTGATTTGTCAAGAAAAAAACTATTCATTGGTGGTGTATCTTCCTTGGAAGATAATACTATATGGTGGAGTTCAAAGAGTCTATATGCTGTGCCAGTACGTTGTACTTAACTGGCCAGGTGATACCATTGACTTGCCGTTGAATTATGGTTCAGTCACTGCTGGTTCTTAGTGGAGTGTTGACTGTTCCTTTTCAAGTCAAGAGTTGAATGACTTATTGAAGCACGTTCGCTGCTGTGCAGGAGTAACTTCCATAAAGGTCACCGCTTTGAGTGTCCTCTGGACCCGTCTCTTATGGATGGTGTCCAGCATTGTATTCTGGTAAATAAATATTAGACAAACATAAAGGAATCTGCTTACTCGTAGCAAGCAAGAGGACATGCACACCATCATAGCTGGCAGACGCTGGAGCTGGGTTGGTCATGTCCTCAGAAGAGACCCCGATGCCATCACAAGAACAGCTATGCTTTGGACCCCTGAAGGAAAACGAAAGAGAGGCCGGCCAAAAACAACCTGGCGGAGGACTGTGGAGGCTGATATGCAAAGAATGAACCAGAGTTGGGGCACTGTACGAAGGATGGCCGCCGACCGAGCAAAGTGGAATCAATTTGTAGTTGCCCTACAAGACGCCACTAGGCGTGATGGCCACTGACTGCTTTGATGGTCGGCGGCTAAGGATCAAAGAAGAAGAAGAAGAGATAAAAGAATGTTTTCAGGCACTCGTAGGAAATAAAGAAGTACAACACTAGACAACAGAAAAACAACAGACGTGAGTGGCTTACCGAGGATTCAAACCCATGACCTTCCGTGCGACAACACCGCCTAGCTATGCAAGCGAATCACACTATCCTCCCGGCCATCTAGGCATCACCAAAAAATGATGCTTCAATGACTGGTCATTAGTGCGAACCGAAAGACACAACACCGGAAGTTTACAATGAGCTAATACCAGAAACTGAGAGAAAATCGAAAATCATATCTTCTTCACGTTTTGTGTCTCCTGATGTAAGTAACAGGCGACCTCTGCTTTCCTCACTATTTCATCTTCCTCTGAATATGTACAAATATGTCTGATTGTAGTAGGGGTTTATCTCCCCACTACTCTCCACTCATGTAGAATATTACTACATGACAACATAAGATTTTCAAACTCCAGTACCATATAAGGTCTTGCCACTTCCTTGGGTATTTCTCATGTTTACAACTCACTACTTCACAGATCTAAAGTATAATCTCCTCCAAGATGTTATTTTCTTGTAATTGTTTATCAAAACAAAGTCCATCTTCCGGAATTATTACGTCACTGTCTGTTTCTTAATCTTTACCTACATAGTTATCCTCCTACATCCCAGTGGGAAAGGCCGTATTTTTTAACACGACATGTTTGCAAACTTGCACCTTATCATGCGACAACATGTGTTTCGTGTATCTTCCCAGACAAAAAGTCTGGGTTAACAATAGGAATGTCGCTCAGTATATACTCTTTCTGCGTTTGAAGCTGGCGATAAGCAAAAAGTCAATGTGGCAAGTTTGTTCCTACGCTAAGCGTCACCGATAACAAAGGAGAAAATAACCAGGAGAGAGGGGTGGGTGAGAGGTGTGACTAGACGTGATAAGAAAATCTTGACCGCTAAAAGCGAAAACAACGAGTACCAAAAGAATTAACACAGAAAAAAGATGGCAAAGTAATAATGCTGAAGAGGAGTAAAGATAAGAAAAAAAGAACGAACGTATTTCGTGACTCTTGTGCGCAAAATACAGAAACGAGTATGTCATACATGTAAAGGCACATATAAATTAATAAAATGAACATGTTACAACTCACCCCTTCAATTATGAAATGGTTTATTATGCAGACTTTTGCACAGAAATGTCCAATAGTCCCCTGCATTAGTGAAGATGCAGTCTTTTACCCGCAAGCTAATATTAATTGCTAAGGTGCTTTTTTGGAGAGTGTCAACCAGAGGTTAAGATAATTATCAGTAGATTGAGGCGAAAAGTAAAATAATGGCCGGTGATTACTGACACAAAGGAGTGAGGCGAAGATGTCACATAAAAAAATAACAAATGAATAAAGAGTCACGTCACAACTTCTAAAACTAATTCTTCCTTACCCTCTAAAACAAATTCTTCCTTCGGTAAAAGACGGAGCACAGAAGTGAACTGTACACAAAATCCACACAGGTTTTCGCTTTCAGCAACATTGTACCCCGTGTCGGTCCCAGGGGGTCTCTGAGGGGGCAAAGATAGAATATGACTATTGCTTCTTCAAGCAAGAGCATGACGTTGTGCACCAGGCTGCCAACCTTATAGTCGTTAAAACACATTATTGAGAAATCACCACTGAAGAGCTCTTGAATGTTATGGTACTGACTTCCTGTAAGGGGGTGAGCTGCAGTAGTCGCTCCATGCTCAAATAGGGAAAACAGGAACTGATAAGGACAGGGCCGGATTAAGCCAAGAATGGCCTCTAGGCTTTTTGGTGTTTGGCCCCCTCCCCCCCCCCCCCCCCTTTTTTTTTTCACCTAGTATGCAATAATTTTAATATTTCTTTCTTAAATGAGGAATACCAGCAGCTGTTATGTAGTAGCGGCAGTTATAATATTTAAACTATTATTATCTTTTTTTAAATTTTTTTAAAAATTATTTACATCGGATAAGGTTCAGGAAAAAAACTGACACCCCCCCCCCCCCCCCCCCCCCAAATTTTTTTTTTAAAATTGATAGAGTATGATCATGCCACTCATAACCGCTCTTATTAGTTTCAATGATGAATACAGTTAAAGATAGCGTAACAACGACCACATCGACTGGCCAATTTGTCAAACCAATCGGCCAATACCCTCTAGTTCCCCAAAGACCTTAGGTCTTCAGCAAACACATGCCACGTCCTCCTGTCACGTGCCATCAGCCCACATTGTACCACGTCTTCCAGGTCATTTTCACCTGTCTCCAGTTCTTTTCTCCGTGTGTTTTAAAGTCTACGATGTAATTCTAAGACCAGGTTTCCTCTATGCGTGTCCTATCCATCGCCAGCGTCTTCTTCTCATCTCTTGTTCCACTGGCACTTGTCTGGTTCTTGTCATCAGTTCCGTATTGGTGACCTTGTCATACCATTTCAATCGTATTCTACGCAGGCACGTGTGTGTGAATGCCTGTAGGTTTCTGGTTGTAGTTTTTGTTGCTCTCCCTGTTTTAGAGCCAAACAATAGGACTGACTGGACACTTGAATTGGAGATTCTTATTTTTTGTGTTGGACTTGATTTATCTTGTTCTCCGTTTGGGATAAGTACTGGGGTGCGAGATAAGAACTTATCAAATACCAGCACACAATATAGGCATGCTTCGCAAATATTGCGCTTTTTTTTCAAATTATTCATGTTTATTTATTAGAACGTGCCTTCTTCTTCCGATAGATTTTGGCTCTCCACCAGCAAAAAGATTATGATTCGCTGAAGGTTGAAATGATGAAGATTAGCATTTTTTATAGCAATAAAGTATTTATTTTTAAAGTAAATTGTTCTTTTTTAACCTAACGCTATTGCGCACTTAATAGACATAGTGTAAACATGATTTTAGGCTTTCATATGCACTGGGAAGCCAAAAAATGGGTATGACCCGGTTTATTGCAATATTCGCTTTATTGCGGTGGTCTGGAACCGAACCTGCAATATCTCCAAGGTATGCTTGTATCTCCATACCGATTGAAAGTGGTCACAGAATTTAGACTTCTTTTTTCATTACTAATAAAATCCCGGAAACCTCATCACGTAAAGCAAGTTGCAACAAGCACACCCACTACAAAAGCAAGAGGCATTCACTTTTTTTCCTGTATGGGACCAAATGTAATGGTGGCTCCAAACTTCATACGGAGCGAAAAAGTAAATGAGTAAGTGAATAAGTGAATTAATTAATTATTGGAATGAATGAATGAATGAAACACCGAACAAAAATAATATGTTATTTGAGAAATTAAGTCCGACACACATGAATCGTCAAGTCAAATGCCAAGTCAGAACTATTGTATGGCTTTGAAACTATGAAGAAGAACAAAAAAGTTCATAAATGGATACTTGCGTAGAATAGAAGGATTGAAATGGAACAACAAAGTCACCAATGTGGAACTGATGACAAGAACCAGACAAGTACCATAGGAACAAGAAAATACTGGCAGTATACAGGACACACAATGAGTAAACCTGTTCATAGCTTTACAAGGCGATCCCTGTTCTTGGATACCCTTGTCATCAGTTTCACATGGTGACCTTTTAATTCGTACGTCGTCCGACCTGACGATTACTTACATTTAAATACAAAGTGGGAGGATACTGGAGAGGTTGGTTTGAAATAAAGGTTTTCACAGTCCCAATGGGGAGGTGACAACCCTGTCGCCCACCCCCTTGGATCCGCCAATGCTATCTTATCACAATATAAGATCAGTTCTCCTGCTTGCGTATCAGTTCAACAATAATCGTTTATATCTATCAGCATAGTAGATGCCCAAACACGGTTAAATATTGAAATAAATACTGATACAATCTATCTTGATATAAAAAATGCTACAAAATCTGGCATTATCAATTAGAATAAATAAGTGTAGTGCATAACGAGAACATAGTTCCCTATGGTTATCTCCATGCCATGTGAAATATAAGCACACGAATGTTGAATTATTAATGCTGGAAGCTCTCAGGGTTTCATGCTTTTGCGTCCTTCCTTAAAAAAAAAAAAATAAATACATAACTAACACAGGATAACAGTTTCAAATGTTCATCATTTTCGAACTAAATCAATAGAATTTATCACTTTAACTAACTTTTTACAAGTGAGACGTTATCAGAATGAACAAGTCGATAATCTCAAATTCCTTTCATCTGACTACCAAATGATAGTTCATAAACTCCATCCTTTTCACGCCTTACACACAGGTCTCCTTTTTTAATTCTACTCACGATTTGCATACTTCTTTCAGCACATACTGACTCATTCTCATTTACTATCACTAACAAAACGGGTGTCCTATAATCTTACTCGTGCGGAACAAACATGAGACAACTGTTCCCAGTGTCATGACGTTACGCTATCTCACAATTAAAATAATATATATACACACATATAACAATACAAGGACCGTCGGTTTCATGACGGTGTACGTCCAAATAATAAATAACCTTGTAATCTGGTTTTTGCTTTCCCAATTTGTTAAATCGGGAAAAGCAAATGATGCGAAAAGGCTTTCTCCAAAGGAAATTAGGCCGACATTAAACTATAATTAGCAACGAGTACGACTTAACGGTCAATGCATTTAAAGCATGGGTTTCGTTGACAAATAAACGTGGCATTTGTAATTTCAATACAACTATACTGAAGAGTTTCCTAAGTGAAACGAAGCATTACTGGAAAAAATGACCATGAGTTCTTCGTGACTATGGATTTGTGTTAGTTTTCATGTTAAAAAAAAGTTTCAAGAACATTTTCGTTTTTCTGCTCCTAATTGTTTATTAAGTGCACTAGAAAGAATAAAGCATTCAAGAATTAAGTATCAAACATAAGTGACTCAAACATTTTCAGATTTGTATCTATTGATTAATATAGTACGGGTAGAAAGTACAGCTTGCAAACAATAATATAGGTAACCAATCTAGAGCCTCCGCATTTCGGTAATGTATTATCATTTTTATATAACTTGCCCTTCTTCCAGCGCTGTCTATATTGCAGCCAAGAAATATGTACAACCTACATCTCCTAGATCTGCTCCTGCAAGTGCAATCTTGATTTATTTATTCTCATAATCATTTCCTTTTTCCTGTGTATTTTCCTATCCAGCTGTTGTAAATTTTAACGTATTTGCATTTTGTCAAGTCAGTCCTATTGTATGGTTCTGAAACATGGAGATCAACAAAAACAACAACCAAAAAGCTACAGACTTTCATAAATGGGTGCTGGTGTAGAATAGAAAGATTAAAATGGTATGATAAGGTTACCAACGTGGAACTGAGGGACAAGAACCAGACAAGTGCCAGTGGAACAAGAGATGAGAAGAAGACGATGGCGATGGACAGGACACACACTGAGGAAACCTGTTGATATCATTACAAGGCAGTCCTTATTCAGGAACCCCCAGGGCAAGAGATGCAGAGGTAGACCAAGAAGCACATGGACAAGAGAGCTGGAAACAGAGGTGAAAATGATGAGGAGAACGTGGAAAGAACTTGAGATGATGTCACGTGACAGGAGGACTTGGCATGTGTTTATTGAAGGCCTATGCTCCTTTGGGAGTGGAGGGTAATGAATGAATGAATTTTGTCTCGCATCTGGTTACAGTTATGGGATAGAAGACCCTGCAGATTTTAGATCGTCAAGCTGTTCTGTCAAGCTCCGCTGCATCCCATTTCATTTGTTTGTCGTTGTTTCTATAACCCAAACTATAGCCAGTAAGAAGAGAACGGATGACGAGAGATAACCCTGCCAAACTCCAATTCTTATCTCAAACGGTTCTGTAAGCTGTCCTTCATGAAAAATTCATCATTTTATGTATTCATAAATTTTCTTTATTAAGTTAATGATATTAAGAAGGGTGTAAAGAATCCCGTTACATGCCCATTGAGGCATATTGGGAATATGGTGTTAGGCACGTATTTTCTTAACCATCGGCACACTAGGGGTGACGTGGTCAGCATCTTGCCCGCCGCCTTTAACCTTCCCAGAGTTGTTCTGGTACTCAATTCATGAGGCTCGGTCGACCCCGGAGCCGTTTGTGGTCTAAAAAACCCCCCCTCAACTGGGGAATAGAACCATGGACCACTTAGCTCGGAAGCCAGTGCACTAACAACTGTGCTGCCATGGCTTTTAATGATATTAAGGGGACTCCATAATGTGTTATCAGCCTCCAAAGTGATTACGCTGGACAACAAATTTTGACTTTTTGTGTGTATCTAAGACTAACCAAGTTACCTTTATGTTGTTTGGGCAGCTGAATATGACAATGGCCGTTAAAACACCAGTTAGCTCTAGTTTTTAAATTATCTTTAAAACAAGTTTTACACATTTGCACATACATACCATATGATAATAATGCTCATAGCGGAAATGATTCACAGCGACGCCTTTTTGCCTGTCGCTTGTAATGAGTTTCTGGAGCATCTCTCGCACGGGTCCAACAATAGTTTGTTAGCATTGCTGTATTCCATTTCCCTTGGTACCTTTTTTCGACGGTAGTGGTGCCCTGATGAAATCGTTCCCAATGCTCGTCACTGACAGCACCGCAGTTAGCAGAGAAGAAATCCAGATGGGAGTGTATGTCGTAGATTTTTTATAGGGGAATTAAGACTTGGGTTGGTCCCTTTTGAATAGATTTGAATAAGTGATAGTCACAGAGAGAGATAGTAATAGCAATAGATTTCCACGAGTGAGATGGTAGACTGTGATAGAGGCTGTCTCTGAAATCGAGAAATCTTCTCTCTTTCACCTATCTTCCACGACAGATTTAGCGGAGTCAGACAGTCTAAACACATATATATATTGCATATATATATATATAGTTCTATCCACTCAAGTGCACGCACATACAAGACGACAGTTAGACGTACAGTCGTGGGAAAACTATAACAAATGATTATATAGATATTCTAGAACGAGCTGACCAACACGCTGATTAAGTTTAAAGAGTTACAGATACATATGATTTGGGTCTAATATTTTCCCCTTTTGAAGGTATGAACTGACTTTGATAGCAGTATCTATTCTAAGGAAAAATATAGTTTAGCAACAAAATCTTGCATAAGGAAAGTTACAAAGTGAGTGAATCAAACGAAGAACATCCTTCAGTCTACTTTCACTCGGTTCTTTCATCAGGGCCCTGACTCACACAACCTTACCTACAATCGTGCGGTTGTTCGCCGTCTGGCGCAAGCCTTAGTGTACACTTCGTTTAATCTGTCTATCTGTGGATGAAGCGGTTACCCAGCTCTGCAGATATTGGTTTCATTCACCGTGTCCAGGGAGCGTCCTCTTCAAGCGATCGTTCTTTCTTTACAGATTTAAGTTAATGTCACTTATTCACGAGGTACGAGTTAGGGTTTCAGCGGGCACACAGTGTCAGAACACGAGCTTTCCCTTAATTAGGAAGATGACCGGTGGACAACTTCTCTCAACAGATAATCTTGGTTCACCACACACTTGGTCAAATAATGTCGGAAAAGTTAATGGTTTTTCTGTAATTATTCTCGCCACAAGGCAGCATGTACATTAGAGTTTGTGAAGAAATATGATCTGGCTCAAAGGCCCAGTATAAGCATTTATTCTTTAAAGAACCCGTTAGTGGGATTGGTATTCTGTCTATCTCTGAAGGCACACGCCCTGTCAGACAGGTGTTACTTGAAAAATCCACGTGGTTAAAGATATAAAATGTTTATGTTTCTCACATGTTTGTCTCTGTACTAAACGCCGGCAAAGTTTGGGTTACCCCAGTATTCACTGAATGAAGAAAAAAACACATATGAAATATTTTACATATTATGTACTCAATATAACTTACATTTTGAACTGCAAGCGTAGAGCTTGACTTGACGTTTAAACTTTCCCGTGAAATAAGTTATATATAAAAATCAATCATCATGAATTAGGAATACATACGTATTCCGTCAACACTCATGAGGCATCTAGCATTTATAAGTTAGTTTAGAAAAATTATTCTCGTCTGATTATTTAGCAGTTAAATTAAATTCATTATAGCTACATGATTTTAAGCTAGAAATTATAATTTATTTTGTTTTACCAATATAACTCGTCGACTAGAGAATATAACAGACTTATTTTAATATTCACTCTGCACCAAAAGAAGTAGCGAAACATAGGCGATTTAACACTTAATCACTCACAAAATATTAGATACTTAATGTAATATTTACCTTAACACAGAACTACGGTATCACAACGAAACTAAGAGGTTCATTTATAAGTTTAAGTATCTAGAACGAAGTGACCACGTCTACTGCAAATGGAGAATGAGTGCAATCAAGTTACCAACTCTGGTTAATATCTTAAACCAGATAAAGGCTCCTACTATTTCCAAAAACCCGATCTCTCCCCTCTCCTAACACCTACGTTAGCTTAGACGCATGCCGTAACTGCCACCAGTGCGTCTTCACACCTCCGTCTAACTATCTGACCATGAGCGCGCGTGTCAGAGGCGAAATGCCAGACACTCTGCCTGCTCCCAGCGAGTATGGCTGGCGCGATTCACACCTCCGTCTAACTATCGGACAGTGAGCGCTCACGTCAGATGCGAATGTCAGACGACCCGTCTCCACTGCAGAGGGCAATTTCACACTTCGCCGGGAGCTAGCCTGACGAAAAACTCTTGTGACAGCTGCAAATGTAGACAATTTGTCTGCTCATCATGTCTGATAGACTGAAATCCCACCTAAAATCATCTCGTGCCAGGGACTGACACGTTAGGTAATCAACTGCGTTTCTAAATGAGAAACCGAAACCAGGAGAAAGTTTGAATGGGAAAATAGTAATGTTTATAGTCGCAAACGTACGAATGAGAAAAAAACAGGAAAAGGATAAAGAGTGATAATAAAATAGAGGACACGGGTAGAAAAAAGAAGAGAATATAGAAAATTCATTGATCATAATTGTGGTGATGTGGGATGTTATAAATATTTATAGGGGACTTAGTGTACTGACTGAGATCAGCTGTGAAGGTATCTATATCTAATAAGTGTAGTGTATTATAGATAACCTTACTTGCTGCCACATATATATATATATCTCAGTCAGAATTATTCTGGAATAGTGTGATGACTACGTTGTATGTCTAGGGTATGTGTATGATGAAGTGTAAGTCATAACAACAACAGACGGATAAACAATTTAATTTATTCCACCACACTTGACAACACTGTGACACTCACATACATATAACCCTCTAAAGGATAACTTAAAGGAGTCACTGATAACTTTTCAAATAACAATATGTATTCATTGCTGTTATGAATGAATATGTGTCCTGATTCAATTACAAAGGGAACCAGGAATCACAATCAATTTTACTTACAAGTTATATGTACAGAATTTATCAATATGAATATTGTAATGACATATATTATTAAAAGTATCCTATGTGTGTCAGTTGTGTAGTAGTAATATGAGGTAATACTGGTTTTGTTTTGTTCAAGCTCTGTTGGTATTTGTCATCATGACTTCAATAGTTTGTCTTTAGGGGAACTATTATGGGAGATGTTCTCAGTTCCTGATATTAACACAATTTAATTCCCCTCTTAATGTTATTTTTACAAGGTCATTTTAAGCTGGGGTACATAATTTTGAGCTCAGCTGGCCACATCAGCTTATCTGGCGTGATGGCGGCAGGAACAGACTCCTCTGCTCGACTCTCCCCTCGGCTCTGGAGACACCTCACTGATAGCTAAATGGACCAAGGAGTATGCTGTCCGACTCTGGATTCAGCAAAGCTCTGACCAGGTGCTGCTCAATACCATCAAGACCACGGTCCCTGAAAACAAGAAGGATGTACCTTCTACTTCATAACTAATTTATACTCTCTTTTTACACTGAGCACAATACATCACAAACATTGAGTTCAGAGCGTTAGGCCAACTGTCAGCTTCATCTGAAATACTTTATACCAGCATTAACCTCCTTAATGGTTACTACGCCTCTGCACTTCCAGCATTATTTCTGTCTAATCAATAATCTAGGTGTCAGTGTACTGTTTGGCCATTCCATGCAGTTTTACTTTCCTCCGACACCTTCTGTTCAGGCTGGAGCATTATAGGCTTTATATCATGTTTGCTACTGAACTACACATATATACAGGCATAAATTAACAATTCACATTCAATTTTCATTAAAAGATACTGAATGTTTCAAGCTTACCACAATTCATGGAAACAAACACAGATACGTTGATTAGCAATGAATTCTGGCACAAAATACTGGCACAAATTCCCATCTGCTTATGTTCCAGGCTTTTATTTAACACAAATATGAGCTGGCTTCAACGCACTGTTGCTTTATCAAGCTTATTTGCACTAGTGGTCTCGAACTAACGCTCCTAAGTGAGTATATCAGCGAGTCTAGCCAATGGAGCCACGTTTCGACAAGTGTTTGAAAAAATGTTACCTTTCCACGTCTCCCCTAACAACGATAGATAGTATTTATAGCCCGACCAATCGTGGTTAGTCTTTCATTTGTTGCGCTCCAATCAATTTGGAGTTTACATGGTAGGCTATTTCTGTAACGTAAGGTTTTTTCAAACACGTTATAAAAAAATTTTATGAGCAGAAATGATTTCATGTTGTCAGGCATCCCCACTATTTTATTTTGGTTATAATTTATTAATTCCTGGACTATTTGCGTAACGTTTTACATATTCTTTGTCAGCAAGCCCTAAGGAACCCAAATATCCAAATTTAAAAGAGCTACGTGGCTGCGTTCAAAATATGCAATTTCTTCTACCTCCTGTTTCGAAGATGTGCTGTCTGGGTACTGTAATGTTTTCAAACGTAAACCCATCTATTGTCATCTTTCCTTATAAGCGTTTTTCAGATTTTAAAACCTAACTCTGGGATGGGTAATGGATTTTATCACTGTTCGTCCGAAAAAGTTAGTGCATGTAGCCTAACACGCGTGATAGTAGTAATTGTGTATCGCGTTACGCTTGTTGGGGGTGGCATTAATAGCGAGACGCGTGTTTAATTTTGCATGCGTTCCTGATTTTATTCGCCCCTCTCTCTTTCTATTTGAGTCCATCTGTTCGTTCGTTTTGGTAACGCAGTATAATTAATGTTAGGATTAATTTAGGTCATTACGCAGTCTGCCTCTCAATGTTTTTTCCAAGAAATACAGCACACGTTTCATTGAAGAAAGCGGGTATAATACAGTAAGCTTTTACTATCAACGTGAAAGCGTTACAATTTGCAGACGAAGCAGAAAACAAGGGGGATTTCGAGTACCTTCTTTGTGACAGCACTGTTATTTTACCATTGCTCTTTTCTTTTTATTAATTTTATTTGTTAGGCTTCATATTTACCTAATAATTTATATATGTGGATTAGAATATTCCACGACACCTCCCCTCTTAAAACAGACATTATATGTCAGTCCTTTATTCTATATACACATAGAGAAATTTATTATTATTTCTGGGGTTTACGGTGATTCTCATCACACGGATGGCGGCTTAAAAAATCCGCTCCCAAATTGGTTTTTCCAGATATATACTCAATGCTAAAATTATATGGAGCCAAAAGTAAAGACCATCGGAGTAACCTGGAGTTCTCATGCCTAGCCTGTGCTAGAAACGATAAAGGTTTGTGGTCTGTTTGCAACTTAAATGCCTTCCCATATAGATAAATATTGAATTTCTTTTATCGCCCATATTACTGCAAGACATTCTTTTTCGCTAGTTGAGTAGTTGATTTCAGCTTTATTCAACTTTCTGCTAGCATATGCCACTGGGCTTAATTCCCCATCCAATGCATCTGATTTCTGTAGTAGAGTTGCACCTAACCCAATATTACTTGCATCCGTCCTTACTATGAATTCTTGACTTAAGTCAGGTAATTTCAAAATGGGTTTACTTGTGAGCTTTTCCTTCAATTCTTGGTAAGTCATTTCACATTGTGGTGTCCATGTAATGCGATCTGGATGTCCTTTACGTGTCAATTCAGTTAACGGTGCACATATGGAATTAAAGTTTTTGATATACTTCTGGTAGAAACCACATAATGAGACAAAGGATCTCACGTCCTTCTTGGTTTGTGGTCTCGGGGCTTTCTGTAGTTTCTCTAAATTCTTTGGGTCAGGGGTCATGTTTCCCTGATAAACTGTGTGTCCCAAAAATTCCAATTCTTTACATCCAACGCAACATTTGGTGGGTCGGGCTGTTAAATTTGCCTCCCTAAGTCGATTAAACAGCATGTTCAGAGAGTCAATGTGTTCCTCAAATGTTTCTGTGGCTATCAGGATATCATCCATGAAATTTGTTATACAGGGATTATTCAGAGGATCCAATAATTTTCTCATCATTCTAGAGAAGACACTAGGCGCATTCTTCAATCCAAATGGCAATCTATTAAACTCATAGTGTCCTTCTGAGGTACTAAAGGCTAGGTATGGTCTAACCTCAGGCTTTACTGGAATCTGATAGTATCCTTTACTCAGATCCACTTTTGAGAAATATTTAGCTTTATTTAGCCTGGCAAACAGCTGATTTGTATCCGGCAATGGATCCACCTGTCCTTCTGTAATAGCATTCAGTCTCCTGTAATCTATACAGAGTCTATGTTCTCCAGAGGGCTTCCTTAAGAGTACAACACCGGAACTATACGAAGACTCACTGTGCGAAATAATTCCTTCCTTCAATAGATAGTCTATCTCTTCCTTCAAAGCTTTCTCCTTAGCAAACGGAATCGAATATGGTTTCATACAGACAGGTGTGGAGTCTATTAGTTTCATATCATATTCCAATAGGTTTGTATGCCCTGGTCGGTCTGTTAACACCTCTGCATGATTATTTAGAACCTGTTGCACTCTCTCTTTCTGAGTTTTCGTTAAATGTGTACTGATTTTCACCTGTGCTGCTGTCTCACATGGGTGTAATGGATATTCAAATGATGAAAGTGGTTCCTTTTTCATCTCCATGGCGATGGACAAGGTCAACAAGTGTGTCTCTTCCTGATGTTCTCTTTCCAAATATTTCTTCAGGAGATTCACATGATAGATTTTTTCTTTCCCCTTCTTATCTATCTTATAATTTGTTCTAGACACCTTCTCTAAAACTGTATATGGACCCTGCCATCCAATTTGTAACTTATTCTGACTCCCAGGCAAAAGAAGCAGTACTTTCTCTCCCACAGCCAAATTTCTGTCTTTCGCCTTCCTGTTATAATAGGCAGCATGTTTCTTCCTGGCTTGTTTCAAATTTTCATTGGCAAGTTTCCAGCCAGTTTTTAACCGAGTGGTCAGCTCATTCACATATTGGTATGAAGATGTAATGTTTTCCTCTGCCTTTTCATCAGTCCACGTTCTTAACATAGCTACATATGGACCTTTAATTGTGTGGACCTATTTGTCCATGCACCGGTATGGTCTCTTCCACTCGAAGCTCTATAGTGATGATTTTTCTTCCCAGAATTATCATTCACAAAACGACCGCTACCAATTTTTCTTTTGGGGCTTTCTCCCCACTTAAAATTCTTGATGAGAGATTTCCTCTCTACATCCTCTTCCTCCAGTTTGTTTAAGTCCGATTGAGGGATTGTCGGCTTATCCTGGGGTAAGACATCTTTTTGCACTCTCCGCATAGTGGCCATTGTAAAACAGTTAAGTGAAGCTTGTCCGTGAAAAGGGGCTTCCCATTCCATTTGGTCCACTTTATCAAATTTATATCTCTTTTTATTATCAGGCCTAATTTTGCCCCGTGGCGTGTCCGGTCCTGATCCATGTTCCCACTTGTGGGTGTTCCCTCATGTGCTATGCTACACCTTTCTACAAAATTCTCAATGTCCCATCTTGCTTTGGGCCAATAATAATTGTGAGCCACCTTTTGAATGATGGTACCTATCTTCTCATGGTCCCCATCTGGTTTCACATGTAGGCTCCTTATTAAGTCTGCCCTATATCTTTTTGGAAGAACCAGCTGTCCGTGACCTTTGGATCTAGCTCCAGTCTTCCTATACATCAACTTGTTTTTCATGTAAAAATCTCCCTTGCCTGGAGTTGTATGACAAGTTGACAATTTTCTGAAACAAGGCTTGAGTGTTTTATCCCCAGCCTGTGCCTTCCTCATCTCTTCTGGAGTGGTATCTAACATAATATCCTCCTCCTGTCTTGAGGTCGACCTGACCTGAAGGGTTGCCATATACACAGGTTTCCTTCTACAATGGTCAGTGTCATGATTGTTCATCTTACAATTTTTACACCACCTTTTTCCTTGGTTGAAAGATTTTCTTTCATCATATTTCCTTTCATCGAATTGTGGGAATTTATTTTTATTTTCATACCGTGGCCTATCAAATTGGTGCTTACCTTTGTTTTGATCCCTAGGATCAAATTTATTAAAGTTCTGTGTTGCCCTAAAGTTATCCACTTGTTTCTTTTTATTACCTGTTACCTCTGCTTGAGCTGCTTGATACCTTTCAGCAACATTTAGCAACTCACCCAGCCTCTCTGCACCTTGTTCCATGAGAAACTTTCTCAGGTCTGGAGCCATGGACTCTCTTAATTGCTCTATAAGGACCATTTCCTTAAGATCTTGGGTTTTCCCCAGAGAAGTCCATTTCTCCAAGTATGTCTCTATTCGTGCAGAGAACTGGTGATAGGTTTCACCTGACAGTAGTTTAGCATTCCTAAATTTTTTCCTATAAAATTCTGCATTCTTTTCATACCTTAACAAAAGAGCCTGCTTTAGCATGTCATAATTTTCCTGATCACCTCTGCTCATTTTTGCAAAAAACTTCATAAGCTGCCCCACGAAGTCCCTGAGATAACTTTAAGCTCCACCTTTCTCTCTCTAACCCATACGTGGTAGCTAATAGTTCATACCTATTTAGGTAGCTCTCTATATCATCGTCTTTCTCAACAAAATGATCTAAATGAAAATTCATAGCTGAGGTTGAGGCTCCTTGGCTAGCAGTGGCATCAGAGGCAAAGGGACTGGCACCATTTTCAGGAGCATGGCCCTGAAACTCAAACTCCCTTATTCGTAACTCATGTTCCCTTTGTAATCTCTTCTCCTCCTTTTCTGCTTCCCTTTCTGCAGCTAATCTCTTGTCTTCCCTTTCTGCAGCTAATTTCTTCTCTTCCCTTTCTGCAGCCTGTCTTCTTTCCTCGGCTTCCAATGCTTTAGCCTCTTTGTCAGCCTCAATCTGCAACCTCTTTGTCAGCCTCAATCTGCAACCTCTTAGTCTCAGCCTCAGCTTGCAACCTCTTAGTCTCAGCCTCTAACTTTCTTTCGGCCTCTTTTTCTAATCTTCTTTCTTCGCGTTCAATAAATTTGTCACATTCCGTAGTGACATAGGCAACCATAACTTGCCCATCTAATCCTAACTCTTTTGCAGTCTGTACAGCAGCAGATCGAAACTTGGCCAGGTCCGCCATTGTCTATCAGGTAAATTTCTACAATGTCTAACCAACAATTTAATCTCTAAATATATCTAATGGACAACACAGGCACCGTGAGCTCAACCTTATTTAATTCCACCCAAGGATACCTTTTAATTCTTATATTCCCTGAAGTGAATTACCCCCAATATTTTTAATAGGGAAAGATTCAAAATCCCAAGAGCGAGACCCCAATATATGTGGTGAAGTGGGATGTTATAAATATTTATAGGGGACTTAGTGTACTGACTGAGATCAGCTGTGAAGGTATCTATATCTAATAAGTGTAGTGTATTATAGATAACCTTACTTGCTGCCACATATATATATATATATCTCAGTCAGAATTATTCTGGAATAGTGTGATGACTACGTTGTATGTCTAGGGTATGTGTATGATGAAGTGTAAGTCATAACAACAACAGACGGATAAACAATTTAATTTATTCCACCACACTTGACAACACTGTGACACTCACATACATATAACACTCTAAAGGATAACTTAAAGGAGTCACTGATAACTTTTCAAATAACAATATGTATTCATTGCTGTTATGAATGAATATGTGTCCTGATTCAATTACAAAGGGAACCAGGAATCACAATCAATTTTACTTACAAGTTATATGTACAGAATTTATCAATATGAATATTGTAATGACATATATTATTAAAAGTATCCTATGTGTGTCAGTTGTGTAGTAGTAATATGAGGTAATACTGGTTTTGTTTTGTTCAAGCTCTGTTGGTATTTGTCATCATGACTTCAATAGTTTGTCTTTAGGGGAACTATTATGGGAGATGTTCTCAGTTCCTGATATTAACACAATTTAATTCCCCTCTTAATGTTATTTTTACAAGGTCATTTTAAGCTGGGGTACATAATTTTGAGCTCAGCTGGCCACATCAGCTTATCTGGCGTGATGGCGGCAGGAACAGACTCCTCTGCTCGACTCTCCCCTCGGCTCTGGAGACACCTCACTGATAGCTAAATGGACCAAGGAGTATGCTGTCCGACTCTGGATTCAGCAAAGCTCTGACCAGGTGCTGCTCAATACCATCAAGACCACGGTCCCTGAAAACAAGAAGGATGTACCTTCTACTTCATAACTAATTTATACTCTCTTTTTACACTGAGCACAATACATCACAAACATTGAGTTCAGAGCGTTAGGCCAACTGTCAGCTTCATCTGAAATACTTTATACCAGCATTAACCTCCTTAATGGTTACTACGCCTCTGCACTTCCAGCATTATTTCTGTCTAATCAATAATCTAGGTGTCAGTGTACTGTTTGGCCATTCCATGCAGTTTTACTTTCCTCCGACACCTTCTGTTCAGGCTGGAGCATTATAGGCTTTATATCATGTTTGCTACTGAACTACACATATATACAGGCATAAATTAACAATTCACATTCAATTTTCATTAAAAGATACTGAATGTTTCAAGCTTACCACAATTCATGGAAACAAAACACAGATACGTTGATTAGCAATGAATTCTGGCACAAAATACTGGCACAAATTCCCATCTGCTTATGTTCCAGGCTTTTATTTAACACAAATATGAGCTGGCTTCAACGCACTGTTGCTTTATCAAGCTTATTTGCACTAGTGGTCTCGAACTAACGCTCCTAAGTGAGTATATCAGCGAGTCTAGCCAATGGAGCCACGTTTCGACAAGTGTTTGAAAAAATGTTACCTTTCCACGTCTCCCCTAACAACGATAGATAGTATTTATAGCCCGACCAATCGTGGTTAGTCTTTCATTTGTTGCGCTCCAATCAATTTGGAGTTTACATGGTAGGCTATTTCTGTAACGTAAGGTTTTTTCAAACACGTTATAAAAAAAATTTTATGAGCAGAAATGATTTCATGTTGTCAGGCATCCCCACTATTTTATTTTGGTTATAATTTATTAATTCCTGGACTATTTGCGTAACGTTTTACATATTCTTTGTCAGCAAGCCCTAAGGAACCCAAATATCCAAATTTAAAAGAGCTACGTGGCTGCGTTCAAAATATGCAATTTCTTCTACCTCCTGTTTCGAAGATGTGCTGTCTGGGTACTGTAATGTTTTCAAACGTAAACCCATCTATTGTCATCTTTCCTTATAAGCGTTTTTCAGATTTTAAAACCTAACTCTGGGATGGGTAATGGATTTTATCACTGTTCGTCCGAAAAAGTTAGTGCATGTAGCCTAACACGCGTGATAGTAGTAATTGTGTATCGCGTTACGCTTGTTGGGGGTGGCATTAATAGCGAGACGCGTGTTTAATTTTGCATGCGTTCCTGATTTTATTCGCCCCTCTCTCTCTTTCTATTTGAGTCCATCTGTTCGTTCGTTTTGGTAACGCAGTATAATTAATGTTAGGATTAATTTAGGTCATTACGCAGTCTGCCTCTCAATGTTTTTCCAAGAAATACAGCACACGTTTCATTGAAGAAAGCGGGTATAATACAGTAAGCTTTTACTATCAACGTGAAAGCGTTACAATTTGCAGACGAAGCAGAAAACAAGGGGGATTTCGAGTACCTTCTTTGTGACAGCACTGTTATTTTACCATTGCTCTTTTCTTTATTAATTTTATTTGTTAGGCTTCATATTTACCTAATAATTTATATATGTGGATTAGAATATTCCACGACAATAATCTCTATGTGACAGTGTAAAGAGTGTAATTTCAAAGACATGGTACACCCTAGTCTCTCGTAGCGCTGCAAGATGGTTTCTACAAGCTCCTGGTAATTGTCAGCCTTATTGTTTCCTAGAAAGTTTCTGGCCACTTGCTGGAAGGCATTCCAAGCTAACTTTTCATCACCTGTGAGGATATCATCAAAACGCTGATATCGGAAATCTCGGAAGAGCTGACGTATCTGACAAATACGCCTTCCTTGATTTTGGCCTCACTTAGTCTTAGAAATTTATCACAAAGGTATAAAAATCCTGCCCGTGGCCTTTACAAAATTCTTCATTAGTCCAAGTTTGGGGTGGAGAGGAGGGAGCAAGATCTTGTGGGATTCTACAAGTGGTTCGTTAAGTACATTCTTTTTACTCCGGTTCGAGTGATTGTCGCTGGGGCCAATCCTTTTTCTTGTAGTGGTAAGTCCTGGCACGGCTGTCCCACAGACAGAGGAAACAGCAAAACTGTGTGTAACCATGCTGTAGCCCCATCAAAATGGCAATGACCTTCAGGTCACCACAAATCTGCCACTTATACTTGTCATAGTTGATGGTGTCTAACAGTTATTTCATGTTGTTGTACGTTTCTTTCATGTGGACTGCATACCCGAGTGGAACAGATGGTAAAACGTTACCATTATGGAGCAGCACAACTTTTAAGCTCAACTTGGACGAATCAATGAACAGCCTCCAATCGTCGTCTTTGTAGTTGATGTATAATGCTGCCATCAGACCCACTATATCAACGCAAGCGATGAGGTTATCTGTCATTTTGAAATATGGAAGCAGATCTTTTTGTCCAGCACGAAACACAGACACGTGCACATTCTCTTCTAGAAGATTCCATTGCTGCAGTCTGGACCTTAACAGCTCTGCTTAATGTTATTTTGGCAATTCCAGATCTCTCACTAGATCATTCAATTCACTCTGGGTAATTTTATGTGGCTGTGCAGACTCTTCAATAGGCACGAAATTAGGATCTCTTCATGTAGATGCTTTCACTGGTGACGGATGTCCACTAGCCTTATTATCTTCTTTATCATCCAGAGTATAAAATTATGGTGAGTCCGGAACAGGAAGTCCTTCCCCGTAAGGCACTGGCCGCATAGCAGAGGGAACATTAGGACAGGCCGATTTTTCTTCTTAGAAATACCATGTCCAATTGGAGGAGTCATGCAAAAGTAACAATCATTAAAATGGTTTGTCGGTTCCCTCCACACCAATGGAACTGCAAAACGCATCGATCGTCCTTTTCGGTTCAACCAGCAGCGCAGATTCGTTGCACAGGGTTGACAACATATGTGTGGGGCCCAATACCGGTCCTGGTCACCGATCTCACAACCAAAATAAAGGCTGTAAGCTTTCTTTATCATCGGTGTAATGGGTCGCCTTTGTGATTGCAAAGTTTTTTGTCCGCAAATATAGCAAAAATAATCCGCACTGTTCACACATTCACGAGGCATCTTGAACGACACGTATGCACTCACAGAATCCACAACACAAATGATGACAAGGAGGAAATGTGGTTGCAATGACTGCTACAGATTGAGTCATCCAATTGGCGCTCAAGGCTATCCGTCTCGTGGGGAATCGCGCGCCAGGGCTATAGAAAAGAGAAGGACTGGGTCATTCGCGTCGGGAAGGTGAAGCCTACTTACCCCCCCCCCCCCCGATCTTGAAAACTAGAGCTAATTCGCGATTTTTAAGTTCATATTCGTGATCAGCACATCCAAATTAGTTACAAATAGCTACTTTTGTCTCGGATACATGTTGGCTGTTGTCCAGTGTTATCAGTCTACACCGTCGAATTCCGTAAAAAACTCCAGACTTAAGAGATTTAAACCCTGAAGTCGTTTAAAAACAATATAAGAAGATGTAATAATTTATTCAGCGTGTTTTGTCGACTTGTCTGGATACCACATTACATTTCGCAACATTCATTGTCTCGCATACTATCCGACAATATACATTAATAGTTGTTTCACAATTTTTTTCCCACAGGAGACGAAATAACGTTACGGTCTAGAAGACAGACAACTTGAATTAAAGCTGACAAAAAAGAACATTCAGAAACCCGAATTCGTTAAAATAGTAAAGAATAGCTAAGCAATATCTACAATCATTTCGTAAGAGACTGATGCAGAGCTGCCGAAATAAAGCACTAGAGACCTTAACTTCCAGCCAGCACACTACGTTTGTCATTGATTGAAATTCGTCATGGCAACCCTTGGACAACCCATCTTGTTGGTATTTATTATCAGCTTCCTGTCGTCTGCGCAGTCATTGTCATCTTTGAGTGAGGTAAGTTAAAACACTGCCGCTCTTTTTTTGTCTGTAGAAGTGTTGATGTAGGTTAACTGTCTCTGGATGTATCGTGGTGACTATTACAATGACGTCGATGTTGTGCGTGTATTTCTGAGTATTTGTATGTATGTATGTATGATTGTATTATATATCTTTGGATATATATATATATATATATATATATGTATATATATATATATATATATATATATATATATATATATATATATATATATATATATATATATATATATATATATATATATATATATATATATATATATAGTCGCGAGAGGTTCAGATAGTATAGAATGTAATAAGGTATCCTGGATATAAAGGTGTATCAGATGATACCAGGATAGTGCCAGATAAGAGTCTGGTCTTATCAGTAATACCCCTTTCTCTGAAAAGAGTAAAGGTGTATTGACAACAAAGGTAGGGTCAAGCTGTATAAGTTCCCAGAGAAGATGGTGTTGTAGTACTCTGAGTCCTTATGGGCTACGTCTCCAGATCCTCCTCTGTTAATATGGTAATTATTATTAATATTTTTAACTCTGCTAGTGGTAATTATTTAATTAAATTCACCAACGATGAATAAAACTTAACTTAAAGAATTTAAGTAACTCTGCTGGTAAATATTTGCAATTTATTTGTACACTTACTCTTTTCTGTTTGAAAAGTTTTAAAAGAACTCATGTTACAAAAGTAAATAAATAATAAAAATGTTCAGCAAAGTCTTTCACTGTATTAAGATGTCTCTCAATATGGAGACAGTCTTGCTTGGTGGATCTGTCCCTGAATAATTACTAGTGTTATTCTCACAGTCTAATTGAAGAGCTATACTGCTAAGTTCATCACAAACTGGTTTGATTTTAGTTTTGGTGATCAAGAATATGCTACACAGTTGCCTTTGTGGGCAACTTATCTGAGTCACTGAAGATGGCTCCCTCTGATACTGGAGAGAATTGTCGGATGAAATTCTTCCAACTGGTATACTCGCGATGTCTGGCCCTCTAACATAGACCGGCACTGCATCCGTCGTAACCTCAGTAATAGATGCCTCTTATATTTGTCGTAGATTACAGGATAAAACCTGAAACGAAGTTAAACACAATCCATATATTTTTCTACAAATATCCATCTATGACACCGATGGGGACGATAGACAGTTTCAGATAAGTGTGCCAGCAGATGCACAAGATATAGTATAGTAGCATTAATCAATTCAGTTCACTGTGATCATAATTGTCTTCTACATCCTTAATTATAATTCGTTTCCCATGATCTGCCTCCATACAATAATTTGGTCGTGAATAAAACTACTAAGTAACATATCAAACTATACAGTGATCCAATTCGTTTCATCCTTCCTTATGTTCCTGGTATGTGTGTCATTCCATTTCCAAACCTACAACACATACTTCTTTGAAACAGGCGCTTTCCTTTGAAACACTACAAAGAGTTTTCACACTACTGGCCATCATTCTCAGGTGGATATTTTTGAATATTTAAGCGCCAAACACGAAGGCTGGCTTTGCCTCTTGCTCTTGCTCATTATTTAGGCCGAACCTGTAAGTTTCTTTTGTTTCACCGCAGCAGAACCCATACTGTAATTCTGTTGTTTTGCATTTTCTAACACCATCTATACACTTTTTCTTATATATGGGTAGAGTCTTCTCTTAGTCGTGGATTAATCACTAGAATTACACATAATTATATACAAATATATATACAGATTCGTTCTTACCCTCAGGCATACACACAGACGAGCCGTTAATGGTTGGTTAAGATCTGCTTTCAGGTACAGAAGGCAAAACGTTTGCACTAACACAAGCTTTCTTTTGCCGCTCGCTTTCGATTCAAATATTGTGACTGACCTGATTCGATTAAACACGCACTATTTATAGAGTGACCTCGCCCGTCTGAGGTGGTTTTCCCTACTAATGTGTTTCAAGGTCCGAAAATATAGGTAAAATTTGCCTATTGTTCAAATCAGGAAAACTACTTTTTTTTAAAATCTCCGTTATTCATGGAGCGATTTTATTCATCCAAAGCTTAAATGATACCCTGAATTATTGTTTATATATCTATCTTATAATCTTTTAGTCTCATAAGTGCATTTTATTCTATGCATAATTTAAACAGCTAAATTAAGGACTAACCTGAAGCTTCAAATGCATTCAACCAGAGGTTTCTCCCGTCCTATATTAGTATTTATAAAAGTTATTGTACCTACGGGTAGAGCAACATTCCCAGTATCGTTTTGTATACTTCTTCCATGTGGTACTTCTTTAATACTGATGTAGTAAATTGTCTTCCGATGCAAGGTTGCACAGATTGGACTTCCATTTTTATTATCGAAGGCTGTAGTAAACACTGCATAACGGAGCGCTCTGATTGGTCTGGGTATCTTGCAGTTCTTACAATGTATGGCGCGCGATATGGTCAGAGTTACTTAGAATTCGTGTTGTGATACAGACGTCACTTCACGACATATATATATATATACACATACTGTCCGATGTCTTCTCTCTTCGTCACTCTCTATGTCTTTGTCCCTCAATCTTTGCTGTGCTAATGATGTATTCCAGGCTTTCATCTTCTCATTAAACGCTCACAGAAAGCAGATGTCTTTTTCTAACATCACTAAAATACCGATATCAAACTTAAAGGTCTTTTAAATTTGGACACGCGCTTTAATAAAACCCACTGCGTTGAACGTGACCGCGCCTCGACAAAACGAGGCAAAAGTTTTATTTTATTTAAAAAATATTTTTTTCTTACATGCGGAATAAGCTTCCTTTACGCATTGGTCACTTTCATGACATCATCAGTACCTTGTTTAGCTGTCTATGGTATTTTGAATATTCTTCTGTAAAACCACACTTTGTGGCTTTTAGAGTTTTTCCCTACTTGTTCACTATTAATGTTTCAGAATGTATTCTAGGTTTATAAAACACAAGTTACATTACAAGTTTCAAAAGGATTATGTATTAAAATCCCGAACGAAGTATAACATTTTGTATTTAATGTTTCTCATACATGAAATATCGTTTTTAAAAAAATGAAAATATAACAGACGCTTCACAGTTATTTCCTTAAAGTCGAGAACCGGAAGTGACCTCTTATTTAGGGCATATCCGTTTTTTACTTTTCCAAAGAAAAAATATGGCTACTTCTCCCTCAGAAGTCCACTAATATGAAGTTTTGCTTGGGGCTGGCAACCGCATCATGAATAACAAATTGTGAAAGAAACCACTCCTGCAGGAGCATGGGACAGCTTGGTGCAGGCTTCTTACAAAGGGACCAGATACAGTGGTGGCTCCTTGCTCCATAAGCTTCTTTCAAATGGATGATAATGATGATGAGTACTTACACTGTGTGTGGCTTGACTTATCCTGACTAAAACCTTTTAATGCTGGAATCGACATTACATCATTTTGACCTGTTGTAGCCGCGTGCGAAGCATAGGCGATTTTGTAGATGACGAATATAAAGAGAACATAAAACAATAAAATAAGTAGCATTAGTTAGGTTATGTTAAATAAAAGTATTAGAGAAGTAACTAAAATTCAGAACAGATCACAATGATCAGACAGTTGTAGTAAACGACAAATTATCAAGGTCAGTTAGATTTTAGTTTGAATAAAACTAAGAGGCGAGATGACCGCACGAAGAAAATAGATTACACAGACACAACGTGTGACAAAACTGACGAGTGGACAGTCCATGGTACGTGACAGAAAGATTGCTTAAGCAGCGGTTTTAACATTTATATAGGGAAAGTCCCTAACTAAGTTAGAAGAACAGATCATTATGACCAGACATGTGAGTTGCATCAGGAGTGGTTCTCAAATTATCTGAGGAAAGTCCCCAACTAAGTTTAATGTTAATCACTATAATAGGTTTAGAATCGTTCACACGCACTTGAAATAATAAAATGTCAGCACGGTTTGACACGAGACAATGTCGGTCAGCCGGTAGAAAGTGCGTGGGAACGGTTGAAAAACAAGTAGGGGTATAAAAGGAGCAGATATGGCAGATAGAGGAGGCTCGAAAACAACCATGTAGAAGTATACTGTAGAGAGACGTTAAGACGGTAGTGATACTCTTTCGGCCATAAGAACTTCAAAATTGATAGAATCAAGTGCATTGAGATCTCTCCAAAAAACTACCAGTCTCCAACAACCACGCACTACGTTTTTCGGTTCATGGTTTTTCCAAAATTAGGAGAGGTAACGAATTTATGTACTTTGTGAAATTATACCAGCTCAAACAGAACGCCGAAACATATGTGAAAGTATAGAGAAACATTTATCTTCGTAAAAAAATCGAGAAAATTTAAAAATGGCTGTTACCAGAGCAATAGACAAGATATGCTACCAGAGAAATAGACAGTTTATGTTACCAGAGAAATTGGCAAATTGGGTTACCAGAAATGTCAAATAGATGAGAACCGCTGCGGTTGTATTTTGTAAAATTACACAGTAATCCAACTTTTCATACAAGTAAATACGGTAGAGCTCAAATGGAAGAAGACAAACAAGACTGAATTACCTCTTACTACTCTTGTGAGAAATGATTAGGAACTGTATTATTTGGCTGAACATGTGAACAACAGTTGTACCAAAGAAGATCTATGAGAAATGGTGGTAAGCCACATTCAGCCAATTAGACAGCACTACAGAACGTTTACGGGGTCTTTTTGAAACCAATACATGTAACTGTCGTGACATCACAGCTTTCCGTGTTGTAAAGTCTACATCATCGTAACCGGTATTGGTGTGCGTTCATGTTTGGTGACAATCATTCAGTTAAAACCAAAACTAGTCATCAGCAGGCTACTTAGGAGAACCTGGGAAATGAGGTTTCCATCAGCCTCAATCTCTCAAGACAAATAACAACTCAAGTTGACAACACCGTGTTAAAACTTCACTACTATACGACTCTTCAAGTAAAGACACATAACCTGATATAATCTAACATTGATACATTTTGAGAACCATCGACAAAAATAATTCTCTACTTTTTCATTGAGGAGAAAATACGTAGTCAACAGAAAAAATAATACCTGACAGACTAACCAACACACTGGATGGACTAATCTGTCATTATACTAAAACGAACGTTCAACAACTGCTAACACTAACACACTAACGACCAGACAGATAAAACAACTAACAGTAACACGGACACACTGTCTTTATCCTGGCTGTAAATTCAATAATCAACAACGTAGCAACAATAGTCGAGGAGAACCAATTGCCAAAATTTAAGCTCACAGTTGTTAACACTGTACACAGCCAATATATTGTAGTTTTTAATTACATTCTGTCTGACGGCTTAACCTGACTTAAACCCCTAGATCCTCTCTGGTTCAGAGGTCATGTCAAAGCTCTTCGATCTGTCCACGTCACTGGCAGCCCTGTCCATCTTCTCCGCCAGAAACCCATATTTTGTCGTTTCCACTCAACCTTCCCCCCATGCCTTCCACTCTGTCGCTAAATATCCAATCCATCTAGGATGTCTTCTCCTTAAAAAATGTTAAAGTGTGCATCTTCCCTGTTGACATTCTGCAGTAATATTATTTTAAAACGGAAGTTTTAAAACGGAAATAGGACAACCCTCAAAATAACTCGCTTTTTGTTAGTCTGGTATTCGGAACTGATCAAAAAAAAAAAAAAAACTAATGTCATTGTACTTGTCTATAAATGTTTTCTACACACTAATGGTGCTCTTTATCTTACATGAGTCATGCACTTACGCAACGGGAGTATAACAACAAAGATGGATTACTAGTAGGCTACTCGGAAGAGACAACTATCCCTCAAGACATGCGAGATGTAAAGATTGTAACGCTGAATAAAAATAAAGGAGACATAAGTGATTGCAGTAACTACAGAAGCATCTCTCTTCTTAGTATTGTTGATAAGGTTTTCTACCAAAGTCATCTTAATTCGACTACAAAAGTTAGCTGATAGCATATATTCAGAGTCGCAGTGTGGATTCTGAGCTGGTTGATCAACAATAAACATGATCTTTTCTCTCCGCGAGCTTCAGGGAAAATCAAGAGAGCAGAAAAGGCCTTTATGTATCGTCTTCATAGACGTCACAAAGGCATTTGACCTGGTTAGCAGGGATGGACTCTTCAAAATCCTCCTGAAGATAGGCTGCCCCACTAAATTGCTGGAAGTGATCAAGTCATTCCATGAAGACATGAAGGGAACAGTCCAATATGCAGGAAGCACCTTATAGCCCTTTGACATACGCATTTGCGTTAAACAAGGCTGCGTCCTGGCTCCGACCCTCTTCGGGGTCTTCTTTGCCTTGCTTTTGAAACATGCATAGATAAATGCAACTGGAGGAATACGCCTTCACACTAGGTCAGATGGCCGACTGTTTAACCTCGCAAGGCTGAAGGCAAAAACAAAAATCAGAAGATTGTCGTAGATTTGTGATAGGTGAATTTGTCAGACCGTCTAGTATAATATATATTAATTTATATATACCTCACATACACACACATAAGTGACTACAATAGACGCACAGACGTGAAACTATGACAAATGAAAATATAGATAAATTTGGAACGAGCTGACCAACACACTGATTAAATTTAATTGAATTTTTAATTATCAGAAGAAAATTCCATCACAACACATAAAAATTACATCGAGCATATACAAATAGTCATAAAGTCCATGAATTTGCTACAAGAATGATAGAATGGGGAAAAAAAACACAAATAGTAATACGTCTTACAAGGAGAAAGGACAGGAAAAACCTACGTTGCGGCCACAAGGCCTTCGTCAGCGACAGACAAACAAGACAGGAGGGAAAAAAAGAAAATGAGAATTAAGTAGAGAACATGAAACTATAAAAATAAGAGAAAAACAACTCCCTTGTGTCCTGTCACATGTCCAGTCACAGAAGCAAGATGGCTGCCGCTAAACCGGAAAACGGAAGTCGAAAGTACATTAAAAACAAAAAATAAGAAATAATGAAAATAAGGACAGGAAAAGAGTGAGGAAAAAAAATAAAATAAAAAAAAATAATAATAATAATATAAAGTGAGGGAAAAGCGATTTAGAAAAAAAAAAAATAAATAGATATAAATAAAAAATAATAAAAATAAATAAATAAAATTTAAAAAAAAAATTTATAAAAAGAAAAAAAAAAAAAAAAAAAAAATATATATATAAATATATATATATATATATATATATATATATATATATATATATATATATATATATATATATATATATATATATATATATATATATATATATATATATATATATATATATATATATATATATATATATACTGAAGCACATTAAAAACGCACCACCTGTATAATCCAGGAACAGAGTGTGAAATGTAAATATAAGTGTGTACAAGTTTACATATTTGGAATCTTTATTCATTTTCCTATGAATCCATGCTGGTCATTAATTTGTACATTTGATTGTTATGAAATTCATTGCATTCTGTGCAGGCAAGGGAGAAAACAAAAAATACAAAAAAATGCACGTGCGTTATCCTGCTGGAGAAGCTGCAAGTCTGGATAAATTGTGAACGCAGGAGCAACCAGTGCATCCAGAACCTCATCTCGATATGTCACAGCATTAACATTTCCACGGAAGACGTGAAGAGGCAAGCGATGGTGAAAACTGAATCCTCCCCAAATGTGAATACTGCCACCTCGAAATCGGTTAACACAGCAATCTGCAAAGCGCTCTTCACACCGTCGCTAAATCCGCATACGTCCATCTGCAAAGGATATGTTGAATCTGTTCTCGTCTGTGAATAGGACAGCATTCCACTGCAGTCTAGTCCATCTGATATGTTGCTTTGCCCATTGCAGGCGCTGCTAACGATGTCTGTGAGTCAAGTTTGGCCCAACATAAGGTCGTCTTGCAGTAAGGCCTGTATCTCTGAGTCGTCGTATGACTGTCATTCGAGAGACTTGCCCATGTCTACCCACTATTGCTCTTGCTGTTTGACTTGCCGGGAGAGTACGATTCCTTAGGTGACTCAGCACAATATGACGATCTTGCGCAGGGGTAGTAACTCGTGGTTGGCCACTCCGAAGTCTATCCCGGGCACTGCCAGTGGTTCCGTAACGTTCATTGAGACGTACAATAGTGCTGTGGTGGCAATTCATCCTTCTGGCAATGACCCGCGAGCTCATTCCGGTCTCCAACATACCAATGGCTCGTTGGCGGTCGTTTTCAGATAGTCGTGGCATTTCAAGCACATGTACTGGGTGTTTTGTCTCAACGGCCTTTTTATACCGAGTATACTGCCAGAACGCGTACACATTTTCAGGGTCATAGCTGTTGGGAATCGTGTTGCACGTGTAACTTTCATCGTTTTCATGTAGTCTGTACACACACCCGTGGGTTGAATCTTGCACTTTCCATTCCAGCAGCCACTCGCTCTCTACCTCATGGCAAACACGGGGAAAATCCATTCCCACACTTTTTTTTGCCAGCTTCTCGGCATCAGTATATATAATAGTGGTGCGTTTTTAATGTGCTTCAGTATATATATATATTTTTTAAATAAAACAAATTTAAAAAAAAAGGGTGATCACATCAAAGTAGACAGTCATATTACAATAGTTGTTCCTGGCGAAACCGACTGTTGGCGTCCGAGGAACAGGATCTGATGGCTGTCACCTGGAGGTCAGTGGCAGCGTGGTGGTCCGGGCCATTGAAGTGGATGAAGAATGATAGACCCATTGGTATGATCCTTTCCCTCGATGTATAGCCCACAGTCCTGTTAGAAGAAAAGTGATAGCCCCAAAGAGTCACGGATACATCTGCTGTAGTCTAATGATTTCCCTTTAAAGGTATGAACAGATTTTGATGCTCTAATCTATCCTAAGGAAAATATTGTTAGCAACAAAAAACATGCATAAAGAAATACAAAGTGGGTGAAATTCGGTATACCATAAAAGAGTCACTCGTTCCTGCTTTCTCTCTGTTCATTCATCAGGGCCCTGACATACATTCTTACCTACAATCTTGCTATTGTTCGCCCTCTGGCGCAAACTTTAGGACACCCGCACACTTTAATCTGTCTTTCTTTTAATGAAGCGGATCCCAGCTCTGCAGATTTTGGGGTTCATCCAATGGTTCTGGGGAATATTTTTCAGACTAAGGTTAGTGTCACTTGAATCACGAAGTAAGAATTAGTTTTTAAGCGGGCTCACAGTGTCAGAATCACGAGGTTTCCACTACTTAGGAAAAATGTCAAGTTTGTAACTTCGATCAAAGGTAAAATTCTTGGTCACACCACAATTTGTCAACAATGTCGGAAAGGTTATTGATTGTAATATTTACTTGCAACACGGGCTGAAATGTACTTGAGTTTTTCTCAGGAAGTATTAAATCTGGCGCGATAGGCTCGTTACTTCATTTAATCTTAACGTTCATGAAATGGGTACTCTGTCGTTCTGGATGCCAACGCAATGCCAGACAGGTTTTACTTTATACACCCAAGTCTTTAAGAAAAAATGTTTTAGTTCTTCACAGATATTTCTCATGTACTAAAACGCTGGCAAAGTTGGGCTACCCCAGTTTCACTGAATAAAGAGAAAACAACATACAAAATACTTATACATACTATTCCTCGGTTATAACTTACATTATAAACTGCAAGCGTAGAGCTGGTCTTATCGTTTAAATCTCCCGTGAAATAACTTATATTAATAAAATCAATCATCATGAATTAGAAATACATACGTATTTCGTTTATTACAAATAAGGGAGGGAAACCTGAGGCCTGTAAACAGTAAATTAATATGAAACAAATATAAAGTTATGTTATCAGGCACTCGCAGGAATTAAAGAAGTAGAACACCAGACAACAGAAAAACAACAGACATGAGTGGCTTACCCAGGATTTGAACACTGGACCTTCCGTGCGACAACCTGCCTAGCCATGCAAGCGAATCACACTATCCGCTCTGCCATCTACGCATCATCAAAAATGATGTTTCAATGGCAGGTCAATAGTGCGAACCATTCGGCCTATACTGCTTGATACGAGGGTCATTCAGAAGTAATGCACCACATCGTTTTTTCTCAGGAGCTGTTTATTCAAAAAGCATGAAATTGCGTCATTAATAGGCTGAACTGCCAATGGAGGACTTCTGGTGTCGTGTATTGTGGTTCGCACTATTGACCTGCCATTGAAACATCATTTTTTTGATGATGCGTAGATGGCAGAGCGGATAGTGTGATTCGCTTGCATGGCTAGGCGGGGTTGTCGCACGGAAGGTCCAGTGTTCAAATCCTGGGTAAGCCACTCATGTCTGTTGTTTTTCTGTTGTCTGGTGTTCTACTTCTTTATTTCCTGCGAGTGCCTGATAACATACCTTTATATTTGTTTCATATTAATTTACTGTTTACAGGCCTCCGGTTTCCCTCCCTTATTTGTAATAAATGTTTGTACAATACCAAACCTACCCACTATCCTGTTCTCACTGTTCTAGTCTACTATCATTTACTGGACACAGTATTAAGGTCCTAAGGGTCTTGTTGGATTCGGCCTATACTGCTTGATAGAAATACAACAGAAGTGATTGCGTCATTAATAGGCTGAACTGCCCATGGAGGACTTCTGGTGTCGTGTATTGTGGTTCGCACTATTGACCTGCCATTGAAACATCATTTTTTGATGATGCGTAGATGGCAGAGCGGATAGTGTGATTCGCTTGCATGGCTAGGCGGGGTTGTCGCATGGAAGGTCCAGTGTTCAAATCCTGGGTAAGCCACTCATGTCTGTTGTTTTTCTGTTGTCTGGTGTTCTACTTCTTTAATTCCTGCAAGTGCCTGATAACATACCTTTATATTTGTTTCATATTAATTTATACGTATTTCGTCAATACTCAATGATGAATCAGTGCAGTTATAAGTTAGTTTAAAATATTCTCGATTGATTATTAGCAGTTTAATAAAATTCATTTACAGCTGCATGAGTTTAAGCTAGACATTATAGTTTATTCTGCTTTCCACTGTAACATGTCGACTAGAGAATATAACAGACTTATAAATTAATTACTTCTGCACAGGAATCTCACTAGTAAAATGAAATAAGCATTTATCACTGAATTACTCAACACTACTAGATATATATGGAGCCGCGGTAGCATAGTGGTTAGTGCACTGGCTTCCTAGCGCAGTGGTCTATGGTTCGATCCCCAGATGAGGCGGAAAATTTTTAGGCCACAAACGGCTCCTGGGTCGACCAAGCCCCAAATGGGTACCAGAGCTACTCTGGGAAGGTTAAGGCGGCCGGCGTGATGCCGACCACATCACCCCTCGTGTGCCGACGGTCAAGATAATATGGGCCTAACACCATATTCCCAATATGCCTCAATGGGCGTGTAACGGGATCCTTTACCTTTACTTTTTTTACTAGATATATATACATATATAATATTTACCTCCAGACAGAACTACAGGCGATCGCACAACTTAGGATTTATACGCTTATATTTATTGGTAGTCTAGAAGCTCGGCAAATTGTCGAGAACAAACTAAGACTTCGCTATACAGCTTATTCCTTAGCACGAGCAACCTGTCTACTGCAAAATTTGGAGAACTGAATGAATAGTCTAAGCTACTCGTGTAGATATATGACAACGGACAAAGGATCCCACGCTATTACGAAAACCCGAAATAGCGCCGGTCTCTCTCTCTCCCCTTCTCTTAACACTTAACTTAGACGCTGGCCATAACTGTCAAAACGCGTCTTCACACCTCACACGCCATGTCTCATTTCTGAGCTATGCATGAGGGCACCGATCACACCTCACGCCGAGAACTTAGCCGAAGAAAAGTCTCGTGACAGCTGAAAATGTAGACAAATGTCTGCTCTCTATGTCTGACGGAATGAATTCTCACACTATTTCGTCTCGTGCGGGGACTGACACATTACGCAATAAAATGCGTTACTAGCAAGAGAAAAGAAACGGCAAAGTCAGAATGGGAAAATATACTTAGTCGCAAACGAACGAATGCGAAAAACAGGAAAAGAATAAAAGAGCGATAATAAAGTAGAGGACACGGGTAGAAAGGAAAAGAATATAGAAAATTTATTGATCATAAATCTCTATGCGACTGTTAAGGGATGGAGAAATTTCCGAATTCTTTCGTTGTCTAGGGTCCATTAGTTTTAATAAAGATGTGAAAGTTCTTTTATTTTGATTTGGTTTGTATTGTTAAATATTCTGGAACCCAATCTTCTTGGATACCTTTTTTTCTGTCAAACTTCAAATACTGACCGGGACTATCAACTGTTTGAATGAATCTTGAATGACTGAACAAACCTCTGTTCTTAGACGATTTGACAACAGTTTAATAATCAGTAAGTACGAATTCACAAACGTCACAATCACGAATATGGCATGAAGACTCCGTCTCTATCTTTCAGTCTAACATTATCTTGGTTCGCTTTTTACACAATGTCATTCCACTTTTCCATAGTTGATACTTTTATAATATCATTCCTTAATTCCATTTAACATCGGGGTATTGAGCGTCCCGGCATAACTAAAAGTTCATTCTATTTTTTTCCAACAACGTCGGGGGATTTGAGCGTCCCGGTATCTTTAATATTCATACATCATAATTTTCACTCCATAAACTTCGGGGTATGTCGCATCCCGGTATAACACTGTTTAATTATATCTGTTCATATAATTCTAGTTTAACATACTTCTTTGTCTTGGTAATTATCGTCCCAAAAAAAAAAAAAAAAATTGACTTCACTTATAATCCTGGCATTTTCTCATGCCTTTCAAACCAACAAAACACAAACCATCCCAAAAAAACATAAAACCCAGCAACAAAATTATTTCCACCAAAACAAAACAAACCAAACTAACCCAAACCAAACCCACACCAATACAAAACCTTCCTGTTTACATTATAAAAAAACCCACCAAAACCAACAAAAACCAAACCAAACCCAACCAAACCAACAAAACCAAACCAAACTTAAAGCATATAGCTTACCATTTTCCTCAGAAATATTTCTTGAATACACACTCCAATATACTGGCTGATACACAAGCCATTAGACACACGTCTTGACGCTATGGCGTCATATTCCATTCTCCCCTACGTCATTCCTAGATACTCATCTCATAGCGACCGCTCTCATATATCTCTCGCATTCAGTTGAGGTACGACATGGTGTGACAAAAATCCGACACTAATAAGAAGTTGCCGCGATAAAAATCACATCATGAAGCAGCCTCAACAGCGACAAAGATCACTTTAAGAAACATGTCATTCTCTGATGACGCAGCAATCGTCACTCAAAATCAACAGGAACTTCAGAGCTTGATGAATCGCTTCACCCAAGCATGCAAGGACTTTGGCCTCACAACAAGTCTAAAGAAAACAAATGTTCTGGGTCAGGATGTAGATGGTGCACCAGTTATCACTATTGATAACTATGAATTGGCAGTGGTGCACCACTTCACATACCTGGGGTCTACCATCAACAGCAAACTCTCTCTGGACACAGAAATTGACAGCAGCAAAGCTGCAGCTGCCTTTGCCCGCCTCACATCGCGTGTTTGGGGAAACTCCAAAGTCAAAACGAAGACCGAAACTGCGGTATATAACGCCTGAGTCACCAGCACACTTTTATATGGCAGCGAGACATGGACAACTTTTGCGAAGCAACAGAGAAGGCTCAATACCTTCCATCAACGGTGTCTACGCCACATCCTCGGTATTTCCTGGAAGGACAAAGTGACAAATGTCGAGGTGTTGCCACGTGCTGGCCTTCAAATCATGTATACACTGCTTAAACAGGACAGACTACACGTCCGCCTCATGGAAGATGGTCGCATCCGGAAAGATATCTTCTACGAACAACTGGCAAAATAACAGTTGGGCGACCGCAGCTGAGGTTCAAAGACGTGTGCAATAGAGACATGAGGGCACTGGGTGTCGTAGATTTTCGATAGGAGAATTAAGACTAGGTTTGGTCCCTTCTGAATAGGTTTGAATAGGTGATAGACTCAGTGAGAGTTAGTGAAAGGTAATAGAATTTCCACACACGTGAGATGATAGATTTTGATATAGTGGCTGTCTCTGAAAGCGAAAAGAATTCTTCTCTCTCTCACCTATCTTCTACAACAGTTGTTACAGCGTCAGACAGACTACACCAATATACATATTACGTATATTTCTATCACTCACAGGCACGCACATACACGTGACGACAGGTAAACACACAGACGTGGGAAAACTATAACAATGATATATATATTATCTAGAACGAGCTGACCAAACACTATTATTAAGTTCAAGAGCGATTTTAATATCAGGAAAAAATCGGCTCACAACATCAAAGAAAGTACATCAAGGAAAATACATATACACATAGTCATAAAAATTCAAGGAAATGTTGCAAGGATGATAGCCCCGTTATAGTGTTAACTCTAGGTTTAGCCCGGCCCCGTTAAGAGAACAGATGATGGCGCCCGAGTCACAGATACATAGGGTTTGAGTCTAAGAGTTTTTCTTTATTTTATCTCGTAATTATATGCACAGAGTTTGAAAAAAAAAATCTGATTTAACCTAAGACAAAAACACAAGAACTCTAGCCTTAGCAACAAATTATGCAGATTGAAAAAAAAAATTAGGACAGCAACAGGGTGTCAAAGATATAATAGTGAAAATATCACTCAAACCAGCGTACACTCATTCATTCCGCCATGGCTTCTCATACATGTACTCACGACTTTGCTCGCTGCCTCTTGGAACACACTGATTTTAGATCTTCACACAGACTAAAAAAATGCAGTCTTCTGCCAAGAAGTCCCCAGTTCCAAAAGACGTATTTAACTTGGAGTCTCCGGGAACGACTACTTGGGTGTGCAAATTTGTTCAAATGTCTGATTAAGTCACCTAAAATTATTCCAGGCGCGGGAGTTAGCAGAGCACAGTGTCAATAGCGTAGGTTTCTAGAAATGATGAATGTCAGGTCGGTGCCTTCCCTCAGTATAGGATTCACTTTAGTCACACCACAGATTTGTCCACAAAAAAATATATATATATAGTCGGGAAATGTTAGTTAATACTTGAAGTATTTCGCGCCACCAGGCAGAAAGATTACGTAGAGTTTTTTCTAGAAGAAATTAAGATCTGGCTCCAAGGTCCAGTATTTATCATTACAGTCTTTGAAAACCCGTTATTGGGATATAGTATTTCTGGCTAACTCGCGTTGCATATGCACTGTTAGACCAGTGGTACTTAAGAAACCCACGTGGTTCAAAATAAGGACTGTCTATTTCTTCACAAGTATGGAAACTACTACTAGGTGCTGGTAAAGTTAGGGTCACCCCAAAACTTTCACTGTGTGGAGGAAAAATAACACATATAATATAATAAACAGAATCTGTACTGGTTATAACTTACATTTAAACTTGCAAGCAGAGAGCTTTGCTTATCATTTAAACTTCCCGTGACGTAAGTTATATTTAAAAATCAGCAATCCTCATGAATTAGGAACACGTGCGTATTCCGTCACCATTCATGAGGCTCGATTCTAGAGTTTATACGTTAGTTTAGAAAAATACACTCGACTGAGTATTAGCAGTTAAATTAAATTCATAAATAGCTACAATTGCCGTTATAAGCTAGAAATTTTAATTTTATTCTGCTTTCCACTGAATGCTTCCCTAGAAAATATAATAGCCTACTACTTTATTTCTCTTCAGCGCTAAAGAAATAGATTAAAATGAATTAAGCGATTAAACACTTTAACACTCACAAAATCTATATATCTATCATATTAATTACCTCAACCACAGAATTACAGGTAGTCGCACAACTTAAGAATAAAAATGCTGCAAATATTTCTGGAAGTCTAGAAGTTCGACAAATTGCCGAAACAAACTGAGATACTTCGCTAACAGCTATTCTGTTTACGAGCAACCTATCTACTGTGAGTCTATGAGCGAGAATGAAATTAAAGTTTCAAACTTGGCCAATATCTTTAAAATCGGACACAGGATCCTAATCTTATTTCGCCAAGCGAAATAGTCTCCCCTGTCCGTATAACACCTTCGTCCGCTTATCGCGTGACGTAACAGCCATCAGTGGCCGAGGGCTTGCATGAGTTGCAAATCTCAGACCACCGTCTGCAGTGCGGAGTGGATTTTCACGCTAAGCCGGGTTTTTTCCTGACGAAAAACCTCATGCGTTTACTGAAATGCAGACTCTCTGTCTACTTTCCATGTCCCTCGGGTGAATTTTCACGCCCCAGGCCAGAGACCCTCAGACGAATGTCTAGCGAATGCTGTAAATTCACGCCTATCGTCCGACCAGCGCGACTGACATGTACGCAATACCACCCAGGTGCGATTCTCAGTTTTAGAGAAAGGAAAACAGGTAAAGTTTGCGAATTATATGAAAATAATATTCGCAAAACGAATGGATGAAAAATATACAGGAAAAAGGAAATACAGAGATAATAAAAGAGAGAAATCGGGTGAAAGAATAGGAAGAAGATGTAGGAAATTAAATGAATATAAACCCTACGTGACAGAGCCTCCCCCCTTTAAGATATGGAAGCACTCCATGTCTACGTTATGGAGTTTAATTTCCTATAACCGTAGCTTCGGGGTGTCTGTCTTCTTCCCTCTCCTCTTCCCCCTCCATCTCTGTCCAATTCCTACTCAAGTCCACTCCTCAAAGTTTCCTTCCCCTGGAATGTCTCATATGCGCGCTTGAAAGAGCGTCGCCGCTTCTGACATTTTTGAAAGATTTCCTGTGATAGCGGTGGAATATCCCTGCCACTATCGTCATCTTCGTCAGTTTTGGCGATCGTCAGGAGATGGTCGGAGGTTGGCACTGGTTTTTTCAAGTATCTCTTTAAGAGATTTAAATGGAAAACCTTCTCCTTTCCATCAATAGAGATCTGGTAGTTAGCCTTAGAAATCTTTTTCAGGACGGTAAACGGCCCTTGCCATCCGATCTTCAGTTGGTTGTTCTCGGTAGGGAGCAACACCAAAACTTTCTCTCCTGCTTCCAGTTCTCTCTCTTCCGCGACTTTCCTGTATCGGTTAGCGTGCTTGGTGCGTGCTCGCTTAAAGTTAGTCGTTGCTAGGTCCCACCCTAGTTTCAACCGTTCCTTTAAAACCGACACATATTTACTGGCTGAGACAACTGTCTCATCAGCCTTCTCGTCTGTCAGAGACTGAAGTAAGGCTTCAAGCGGGCCCTTAATGGGTCTGCCGAATAACAGTGTAGCTGGCGGAAATCCTGTGGAAGTATGAGGAGATTCTCTGTAGCCAAATAATGCTGCAGGAATACAGAGATCCCAATCTTCAGGTTTCACTTGTGCCAGCTTACTTAGCATCATGGTGAGGTTTCCATTAGCACGTTCCACGAGCCCATTTCCGGCCGGAGTATAAGGCTTAATGTGGATGTGTTGGGTCCTCAAGATCTTAACGATCTCATCCATCAACAGGTTTCGGTATGGAGATCCGTTATCCGTCAACACTTGTTGAGGGAATCCCAACCGAGTGAAAATCTGCACGAGGGCTTCTGCGACATGCTTGGCATCTGCGCATGTTAGCGGGATAGCTTCTGCCCATAAAGTGCATGTATCGACTAAGGTCAGGATGAACCTGTTCCTTCTTTTAGTCCTTTCGAAAGGTCCTAAAATGTCGATCACAACCCGTTCGAATGGTGTTCCCATTATTGGCATTTCACCCATGTGGACTGGGGGTGCTCGTTGCTTGGGTGGTACACGTTGGCACTGGGCACAGGATTTGACATATCTGATAATATCAGTATTTACTCCTGGCCACCAATAATGAGTGGTTATACGTTGGTTTGTGGCGTTCTGTCCCATATGTCCGCTAAAGGGAAGAGAGTGCCCCATTTCTAGGATTTGGCTTCTGTACTGTTTCGGTACTAGGAGCTGGTTGTAACCTTGGTCAGGCTTGCCCGTTCTCCGATAAAGTACGCCATCCTCAGAAAAAATGTCCCCGTGCTGTTTTGGTTCCTTCGCCATGGGCAGTTTCCTAAAGCAGGGTGCCAAGGTAGGGTCCTTGTATTGCGCTTCTTTAAGTTCCATAGGTAACAAATTTGGCGCAGGCTCCCGTTCCTTCTTGGTTTGCCCTCTTATAGTTACTGCTGCCACAATCGGCTCTTCCGGTTTCCCAATACACACGTATCTCCCGCCAAGTATGACTGGGTAGATGGGATCATCCATAACAGCCGCTTTGATCACACCTCTGACAAAGTCAGAGTGTATCTCCACCAATGCGATGGGAAGCGCTGTAGGTGCATCACTCTTACGAACTCCACAAAGTTTGACGGTCTCTCCTGTCTCTTGACCGGGTTTAACCAGGTTTCTGGCAACAATGCAATCGTAAGAAAGCCCCGTGTCAAATAAGCAAGAAGTTTGAGAACCGTTCAAAATAACAGTATCTCGCGTTGAGGGTCTATCCCCAACAGGTTTGGAATCACTGTCAACAATTCCGCCTTGCGAGACTGTCAATAAGCATCCGATGCGTTTCGGCTCGGTGTGCTCGGTCTGATCATATGTCCCGTGCTCAGGGGTTCTCCCTTTGCCACCTTGTCCTTTCTGGCTGCGCTGCCATGTAGGGCGGTCGGGTTGATCAGACTGTTTGGGGTGGTTGGGGTACTTGTTCTTGTAGAACTTGGATTTTTCAGGAGGGGGGTTTTGAGGTCCAGTTTCTCTGTGGTTATTTTGGTTAGAAGCCTGAGAAGATTGCTCTAGGTTATGTTTTCGAAAATGCTCCTCTGTCGGTTTCCGCTTTGTGGCCGGTAGTTCAGCCAGCGCATTGTGATAACGCTCAGACTTTTCCAAAATGTCTTCAAGTTTTTCTGCCCCCTGCTCAGCGAGAAATCTCCGGGTATCAGCAGACAAAGTGTTCTTTATTTGTTCAGTTAGAACAAGTTCCTCAAGACCTTCATAGGTAGAGGGGAGCTGCGAAAGCTCAAGGCACTTTGTTAGATATCCCTTAAGACGAGATGAGAACTGGTGAAAAGTTTCAGAATTCTCTTTCCGGCTGTTGCGAAACAGTTGCAAAAACTTGCGAGCGTTCATTTCAAAGCGCTCCAGTAACGCTTTCTTCAACACATCGTAGTCGTCTTGTTGGCTACTTTCCAGCTTAGAATAAACATCATAAGCAGAACCTTTTAGGGCCTGGGAAAGTTTCATGTTCCAACGCGACCTCTCTAAACCGTACAGAGTTGCAATTTTCTCAAATTTTTCTAGCCACGTGTCAATCTTCTCATTTGGACAAGGGAAAGACTCAAGGGTGAAAGACATAGCGTTGAGTTGAAGAGATTGAGTGTTAGAAGGATCAGTTAAGGAAGAATGAGGAGAAGACTCTCCATTGCTGGAGGTAGAGGCAGCGCCAAGACTTTGGACTTCTAGAGCCTTAAGAGCCAACTCATGCTGTCGTCGTTGCTCATTTTCTCTTTCCAAATGCTGTCTCTCCTTCTCTCTTTCCTCCTGCTGTCTTTCCTTCTCTCTTTCCTCATGCTGCATCCTGCGAATTTCCATTTCCTCGTCCATTTTCTTCTGCTCTCTAGCTTCGGCTGCTTCTTTTTCCTCTTTAGCTTCAGCTGCTTTCCTCTCCGCATCATATCTCTCAAGTTCGTCTCTGACAAATGCTTTCGCTTCCTCTCCTTCCAGTCCCTCCTCTCTCGCTTCGTCCCTGAGGAGTTGTCTAAGTTTTGCCCTCTCGGCCATATTATGTCAGTGACTGAGACTGTTTGAGAAAGAAAATAGGAAAAAGAATAACCTGGTTCCTACGACTTACGAGAAAAAAATTACAAAAAAAATCAAAAGATGATATATTTAACCCTGGGATACCTCCTCCAAAATAAAATCTAACTATCGCTGCTATTAATCGGCAATAAAGCACTCAATGCAAAACAATGACTACGCCAAATAAATGGTAGTTAAGATTACAACTGAAAAATAAGTTGCTACAGTGGAAAAGCAAAAGAATATTGCAAAAATTAAAGAGAAAAATAATCCCTTAATTTTTAAAAATCCACTATAAGTTCGCCCCTGAAGTCAGATCGGGTAAGGGAGGGAATTAATCTGGACAAAAAATCCGAAACACACTCCTTAACTTAGTTCAAACGCCGTTCTGCCTCAGTACACAGTGAATGTTATACACTCACCACTTTACCAGCATTAGTATTACAATCAGCAGTAAACATATATCCCGACAAAATAAACCTGTAACCAAAATGTATATTATTCAAAGATGCTGTGGAAAAAAAAACTTATTAGTTTGTGTGGTCAGCACGCCCGTAAACAGATCGCTAGTCTAGGGGGTAATATTTTTTTAAAAGATACACAGTCACAAGACATCACACTCTTACTCTATTACAGAATACAGAATCTTAAGTTCAAAATCCAGATAGACGAGTCCACATTTGTCGTACTCGTCTTCCTATTCTAAGTTCAAAAATCCTACGGACGAGAACCCATTTGTCGTAGCTCGTTGCTTAGGATTTTGGGTTCAATTATCCCGGACGAGCCCCCATTTGTCGTAGATTTTCGATAGGAGAATTAAGACTAGGTTTGGTCCCTTCTGAATAGGTTTGAATAGGTGATAGACTCAGTGAGAGTTAGTGAAAGGTAATAGAATTTCCACACACGTGAGATGATAGATTTTGATATAGTGGCTGTCTCTGAAAGCGAAAAGAATTCTTCTCTCTCTCACCTATCTTCTACAACAGTTGTTACAGCGTCAGACAGACTACACCAATATACATATTACGTATATTTCTATCACTCACAGGCACGCACATACACGTGACGACAGGTAAACACACAGACGTGGGAAAACTATAACAATGATATATATTATCTAGAACGAGCTGACCAAACACTATTATTAAGTTCAAGAGCGATTTTAATATCAGGAAAAAATCGGCTCACAACATCAAAGAAAGTACATCAAGGAAAATACATATACACATAGTCATAAAAATTCAAGGAAATGTTGCAAGGATGATAGCCCCGTTATAGTGTTAACTCTAGGTTTAGCCCGGCCCCGTTAAGAGAACAGATGATGGCGCCCGAGTCACAGATACATAGGGTTTGAGTCTAAGAGTTTTTCTTTATTTTATCTCGTAATTATATGCACAGAGTTTGAAAAAAAAATCTGATTTAACCTAAGACAAAAACACAAGAACTCTAGCCTTAGCAACAAATTATGCAGATTGAAAAAAAAATTAGGACAGCAACAGGGTGTCAAAGATATAATAGTGAAAATATCACTCAAACCAGCGTACACTCATTCATTCCGCCATGGCTTCTCATACATGTACTCACGACTTTGCTCGCTGCCTCTTGGAACACACTGATTTTAGATCTTCACACAGACTCAAAAAATGCAGTCTTCTGCCAAGAAGTCCCCACTTCCAAAAGACGTATTTAACTTGGAGTCTCCGGGAACGACTACTTGGGTGTGCAAATTTGTTCAAATGTCTGATTAAGTCACCTAAAATTATTCCAGGCGCGGGAGTTAGCAGAGCACAGTGTCAATAGCGTAGGTTTCTAGAAATGATGAATGTCAGGTCGGTGCCTTCCCTCAGTATAGGATTCACTTTAGTCACACCACAGATTTGTCCACAAAAAATATATATATATAGTCGGGAAATGTTAGTTAATACTTGAAGTATTTCGCGCCACCAGGCAGAAAGATTACGTAGAGTTTTCTAGAAGAACTAGAAGAAATTAAGATCTGGCTCCAAGGTCCAGTATTTATCATTACAGTCTTTGAAAACCCGTTATTGGGATATAGTATTTCTGGCTAACTCGGGTTGCATATGCACTGTTAGACCAGTGGTACTTAAGAAACCCACGTGGTTCAAAATAAGGACTGTCTATTTCTTCACAAGTATGGAAACTACTACTAGGTGCTGGTAAAGTTAGGGTCACCCCAAAACTTTCACTGTGTGGAGGAAAAATAACACATATAATATAATAAACAGAATCTGTACTGGTTATAACTTACATTTAAACTTGCAAGCAGAGAGCTTTGCTTATCATTTAAACTTCCCGTGACGTAAGTTATATTTAAAAATCAGCAATCCTCATGAATTAGGAACACGTGCGTATTCCGTCACCATTCATGAGGCTCGATTCTAGAGTTTATACACTCGACTGAGTATTAGCAGTTAAATTAAATTCATAAATAGCTACAATTGCCGTTATAAGCTAGAAATTTTAATTTTATTCTGCTTTCCACTGAATGCTTCCCTAGAAAATATAATAGCCTACTAATTTATTTCTCTTCAGCGCTAAAGAAATAGATTAAAATGAATTAAGCGATTAAACACTTTAACACTCACAAAATCTATATATCTATCATATTAATTACCTCAACCACAGAATTACAGGTAGTCGCACAACTTAAGAATAAAAATGCTGCAAATATTTCTGGAAGTCTAGAAGTTCGACAAATTGCCGAAACAAACTGAGATACTTCGCTAACAGCTATTCTGTTTACGAGCAACCTATCTACTGTGAGTCTATGAGCGAGAATGAAATTAAAGTTTCAAGCTTGGCCAATATCTTTAAAATCGGACACAGGATCCTAATCTTATTTCGCCAAGCGAAATAGTCTCCCCTGTCCGTATAACACCTTCGTCCGCTTATCGCGTGACGTAACAGCCATCAGTAGCCGAGGGCTTGCATGAGTTGCAAATCTCAGACCACCGTCTGCAGTGCGGAGTGGATTTTCACGCTAAGCCGGGTTTTTTCCTGACGAAAAACCTCATGCGTTTACTGAAATGCAGACTCTCTGTCTACTTTCCATGTCCCTCGGGTGAATTTTCACGCCCCAGGCCAGAGACCCTCAGACGAATGTCTAGCGAATGCTGTAAATTCACGCCTATCGTCCGACCAGCACGACTGACATGTACGCAATACCACCCAGGTGCGATTCTCAGTTTTAGAGAAAGGAAAACAGGTAAAGTTTGCGAATTATATGAAAATAATATTCGCAAAACGAATGGATGAAAAATATACAGGAAAAAGGAAATACAGAGATAATAAAAGAGAGAAATCGGGTGAAAGAATAGGAAGAAGATGTAGGAAATTAAATGAATATAAACCCTACGTGACACTGGGCATAAATCCAGCAACATGGGAGGATGAAGCTGCCGATCGCACCAAGTGGCGATGGTCGCTACGGCGCCACCTCAGATTGGGCGAAAAGAAGCGCTCACTGCAAGCAGAAGAGAGGAGAAACGTCGAAAAAATAAGCAGCTGAGGGTTGTCACCTCAGGGGCGCATTCCCATAGTCGGTTAGGACTGAAAGGGCTATTATTATTACTCGGAAGGCAGTCACACGGTGATGCATTCTCTCTCCGACACGTTGTAACCATTCTTTCATTCCATCTTTTCTTAATCTTTAAGCCCTACTTTCCGATCATAAAGCCATGCTGGCTCTTGGACTGTGCGAGTTGTGCGGACTAACCGGGTGTCAACATTTGGCGCGCCGAAATTTTTTTAAATGTTTGCTGAAATTACAGTGAGATCCAACTCAGTAGCATGAAATTGTCTCTCGTAAGTCTCTCATAAGGAGGAATGGTCATAAGTAGCTCTAAAACAAAATCCATGGTGATATCACGAGAAGAAAGAAGACATCAGATTAAGCTGGGAGAACAGGTGCTGGAGCAGGTCGACCACTTTAAATATCTCGCAGCTATTATAGACCAACAGGGAGGCATCAAAGAAGAGTTGGCCACTCGAAAAGCAGCAGCTGGGAGACTTTTTCAGGTCATAAATCGAGGATTTCTCAGCAAGAGAGAGGTTGGTAAGAAAACGAAGATGGCTGTATACCGCTCCACCTATATCCCAGTCTTGACATATGGATGCGAGTCATGGGCAATGACTACAACCCATAAAAGCCAGATCCAAACCTCACAAATGAGGTATCTGAGGAAGGTGGTTGAAGTAACAAGAAGAGACATGGTCCGCAACCAGACGATACGTCAAGGCCTAAAATGCCACACCCTGCAGACCCAAGTAGAACAGTCCCAACTAAGATGGTTTGGCCATGTCTGCAGAATGGGAGAAGATCGGCTACCACGACAAGCATGGGAAACAAAGAGCCAGGGATCCAGACCCCAGGACGACCCACAGTCCGCTGGGAGGACAACATTAGACAATCTTTGAAGGACCGAGGACTAGAATGGAACCAGGCCAAGGAAGAAGACAGCCGATAGGATAGTCTGGCGCTCTCTCTTCCAAACCTCTACACCTCACGGTAGAAAGGGAACGACTTAGTAAGTAAGTCTCTCATAAGAGAACAATACAGTACTGCACGGTAGGGGGACGCCAAAACAGACCTAGAACCACTTTGAAAATTCTTAGGGCCGATTAAGCATATAGCATGTAACGTGGGTAGCTTTAATCAGTATAAGTAATTCTTTTATTATTTTTATTCTTTTAATTATGAGTTATATCTCTCTTCTACCCAAACGTATATTTCTTTGGTCTGTAGTGTATCAATCTTTTTTGGCCTCTTTATCTGCTTTTTCGTTTTCTTCTATACCAACATGTGAAGGTATCCTCTACATCCTCTTGTATATAAATGTTTTTGCCAAAAATATCGCCTATGCTAGATATTATTCTTTAATGTCCCATTTACTCGGCCCATCTCGTAATGCTACCATCCCAGCCTACAGCCCTGCCTTAGTTTTGTTGTTTGCCCTCTGTTATCATCTCAACGATATATAACTTTATACACCAAAAATATTTTATATGTCTAATTTTGTCTTCAGTGTTACAAAGGGACAGTCTTCTCGCATAGAAGCGATTCATCGGCAATGAATTTTTTTTTAAATCGCTAAATGCCTCACAAATGTATTTTATTGATGATTTATTATACCATAAACAAGTTGAACAAAGCATTTCACACACTCACATATCAGTCATAGAAAGACTCGCATAAATATACAAAGACATACGCGAGAACGCACGAACACACACATATACAGTTATCTTTATGATAATACGTCCATAGACAAACATACAAACACGCAAATATATACACACCCATGTCAAAGCACAGCATACGAACACGCACACGAGCCTAAATAAGGGACAAAAATGTTTATAATCTACAAAATAATGGGCATACAATGAAAGTCCTTGTACGTCCTGCGGCACATAACAAAAAACAACTCAGCTTATTCACACTAAAAAGAGAAAAATGTGTACAGAAGCAAGAAATATTATTACCAACCGTAACGTCACATAAATTATGCCTTTTTGTAACAAACTGTGTAACTTCAAAGTGCGCATACCTTTTAAATGAATTCGATAAGTCATTATCATTACGAAACGGTGAATTGGAGATGTTATGTGCGCGTGTGTGTCAATTCATTGCTGGTTAATCGAAGTGGTCTATTGTAGATACTGGGGGTCAAAGGGCAGACAAAGAAAGTATAGGCCTACTGATCCTCAGACAATTCGTAAGCGCGAATAATTCGAAGTTGTGCACGTAGCTGGCAATCTTATTATTTAAAACAGATTGCTTCAAAAACTGCCGCTGCAGCAGCGCATTACGTGCTTCGATACAGGCTTAAATGTAGGGCCGGATTAAGCTAGTACGAGGCCTGTAGCATATGTTAAGAAAGGGGCCCTATATTTAAAAAAAACACAATATGTATTTGAACACATACATTTTTAATTTTCATAGTAGTTATCATTATCAAAAGTAACAACACAGTCAACATTATTGTTTAAATATTAATGTTTACATTTAGCATGAGCAAATTTGTTGATGATATAGGATGTATCAATTTCAGGCAGAAGTTTATGTTCAATGCTCATTAGTGTAAGATTGTTCAATATCTTTTGACCCATGGTGCTCCTTAGTTCATTTTTAATAAGTTTCAGTTTTGAAAATGATCGTTCTCCACTGCAGTTGGTTACCATTAGTGACAAATAGATGCGCAAGGCGATTTCTACATTTGGAAAACAAGACTCCAAAGAATTGTCAATTATCAAACGGTAAAACTGTAACTCTACAAGGTCTAGAGTAGTGCCAATATAAGAAGCAAGATCAGTTTTCAACAGTTTTGTAAACTGCACAAGTTCTTCACAAAGACTTTCTTCCAGATCTTCCGGATATGATTTAATAAGATTCGATGATCTCGTTACCAACTCTTCAGGTGTAAACGACAGTAACTGACGAAGGAATCAAAATACATCATTCAACTTTTGATAAGCTTTCTGGCGTTTTGACAAGGCAGAGAGCAAGCTATCAATAAGGACAAGAAATGTTCGGCTTTTAAACTGCTGAGAAGGCGATTGAGATTCAACAAGTGGATCAAGTGTGCTGGAACCACTGAAATCATCATACTCTCGATTTCGTTTGTGTTTTCTTCGAGTTTATTTTTGATAATGTTCACACTCAGTCAGATCCTTGAACTTTTGCTCTATGTCTGCAAAAGTAGACCGCATAGCTTGAATATACCCCAGCAGGGATTCATAGAGTGCACAAGCTGTATTCAAATCTTGGTCAGAAGATTGCAAAGAAGCACTGGTCATTTGAAAACGCTGTAATACTTGATCCCACAGTATGATCATTATTCCTGTTTCTAACTTCATCATGGTTGAATGTAGACCACGAGCCTGTTGACGACACTCTGCCTTCTGATCATTGTTATCTGAAATATCATCCAAGACTTGTTTTATTGCAGAAAAGCTGTGTAAAAGGGCTTTTGTTGCATCTGCCCGAACGGACCACCTGGTATCTGACAGTCTTTTCACAAAGGGCAAATGGGACTTATTATGAGTACCGCCAGCACATAATGCAGTAGAAAGGAGACCGCACCGGTAGGTAGAAGCAGAAAAGAAGGTGTACATGCTTTCAACAAATCCAAAGAAAATGACTGCTTCTTGACAACCTTCAGCAGCACATTTTCCAACCAAATTTAGTGAATGTGCAAAACACGGAATGTAATGCGCAAACTTATTCATCTCTTTAATTCGTGCTTGTAATCCTATAAACTTGCCAGTCATGTTGCTGGCGTTGTCATAACTTTGACCACGGCAGTCTTTAATATCAATGTCATTTGCCTTTAAAACATTAAGTAGACTTTTAGTAAGCTGTTCAGCACTATGACCTTCCATATCCAAAAATGTCACAAATCTTTCAACTGGTCCAGATGGCAAAACATAGCGCCGAGTCAAAGTCAGCTGGTCCATACCTGGAGTAGAATCCAAAGAAACGGAATAATACTTGTATTTCTTCACTTCACAGAAAATGGGATCCAGTATGCTGGATCCAATCAGATTGATGAATTCCTCACACGTTGTTTTAGATAGATATGATGTATGTCCAAATCCTTTGTTTGCATGAGTACTTATATGCTCTGCCAGAAAAGGGCCAAACTTGGCCAGTAATTCTAACAACCCTAAGTAATTCCCGTTATAAGGGTACCCAACAATTTCATCACTGCCACGAAATGAAAGGCCTCGTTCTGCTAAAAACTTCACAACTTCAATTATTCGCTCTAGAAATTTTTGCCAATACTTTTCTTGAATGTCCATTTGTTTCACAAGTTGAGAATCGACACGTTCACCTTTGTTTTTACGCATCAACAGTGAAATTAAAGCTTGTCTATGTGAGGAGCTTTCTTCATGTCGACGCAATAGATTGCTTGCATTTTTCCAGTCATTAAACCCTTCCACAGTAAACTTTGATGAACATTCTGAACTCATAAGCTTGCATGGGAAACAGAATAGGCGCCCTTTACTTTCTGAATAGCATAACCATTTTCTTGCATGTAGCTTGTTTGTAAGTTTATGAATATGTGTAAAACAAGACTTCTGACAGTATCGAGTTTTCTTTTCAGTGTCATACAATCGCACGGATGAAGAGAAGGCACTATCAACATGTTGACATTTTTCACTTCCCTTGGATATCCAATATTCACGCTCACAGTCATCTATATTGTTCGGCCAGTCACCAATATCATTAGAGTACTTCTTCGTTTCACTTATTCTTTCACATTCAGACTCAGTGTATACTGGGTTTTGCTGTATGTTTTCTGCTGCACAGCCTGCACTAGTACTAATTGTTCCTGTACTTCCAGCTTCAGCGGTTAGAGTACCACCACCATGAATATCAAAATATTCTTTCAGCTTACGTGTTTTTGATATCACAAGTTGATCTCTTCTTTCTTTTTCTTCCTTCCCTTTACGTTTTTCACTTCCAGAAGCATAATTACGTCCAATATCTCTGTGTCTACTGCTCATTTTTTGAGTTTTCTAACCTTACAAATCAAGACATTTTAATCAAGATCGAAAGAGAGTGCGAGCACGCCGTATACCTCAATTAAAACAGGAAGTTTCCGTTTCCTAAATTCTAGTTTTTATTTTTAATGCAAATTCATTTCACAAAGAACGAAACAAAATTAGAGGGGCAGTCGCCTAGAGCCAAAAAAGTGGCTTCCGTCCAAACGTGACCAAATTTTCAACGCCACTTAAATGGCTTCCGTCCGCAAACAGTTAAGATAAAAATAATGAAGAGTCACACTAAGTCACCCTCTTATGCTCTTTCTTTCACAATTTCGTGACACCAAATGAAAAGGTGCTAAAGATGGCATAAATCACAAGATCATTAATTTAACGCTCGTATTAGAAGATGACCAAAAAATTATGTACATATTTATTGGCGCGGGGCCCGTAGCATATGCTACTTTTGCTACTACGTTAATCCGGCTCTGCTTAAATGCTATAGTCACTCTACGCCCCGTAAGAAGTGAAAAGGAAAAAGAATTCGAAGTGGGAGATTCTCTGAACGCTTCTCTGAGTATACAATATTAAATAAAATGCGTTTTCCAAACTACTATGTCTGTTATGTGTGGACATGCACCATAATATAACCGATAAATCTAGTTTATAAGTTGAATGGGGTGGTGTAGCAGTAGAAATATTGGCCACCAAAAAATGTTGGAGTAATTATTTTGTAGTCACCAAAGTGTAGTGGTAATATTACTACTGTAGACACCAGGGAATGTTGAAGACTGTATGGAAGGGTGTCTCGTGTCTGGTAGGTTGTCTGATGTGTTGATAGAATATAAAGGTCCACACAGGACTACAGTACACAGGTCACAAGGACGTCACTTTGACTCACGACGAGGAAGTCAAGTAATGGTAACAGCTGGTTACGTTTCATGGATTTATTCACGATACAGAACAGTAGACGTTCATCATCATATACAAAGTCAGTACGATACTTGACGACATACAGCATAGCAATGGTGAATAATATAATTGGCATCAACACATCATAAACGACTGTAGATATATTTCGGTGTTGAAACCATCATCCTTTTCTACTACAGCCGAGATATATAGATGTAGGAGATTAAATCAACTCTCCCTTTCTGACCCCCCAGCAAGACAGACATATCTTCTGGAGTACATCAGGCAATGTCCTCTAAGTTCCTTTAATAGCAAAGGTGTGAAACCTTGACCGACGTGATACCGCCGGAGCAACAGAGTTCAACCAACAGATAGCCCTTGGGGCATGCACCAACCCGATGCATAAAAGACATGGTGATTCGTGAGCTGAAACTTCTCCTGACAGTAGACTCTTAACAAGGAGACTACAAAATGTCAATCATAAAAGCTGGCGACAAATAATAATCATATGAAGAGCAATTACCTTTCTTCAGAAATAAACACCACAACTCACACGCCTCCAGGCGCTTAGAATCACAAGGGGAAAATCATCTGTAGATACACTAACAACTTGAGAGGACTTCCATTTTCCCCGTCAAAATGAACACGGACGCTGAAACGCGTCTCACTCTGATCAGAACCACTGTTCGACTCCTGGAACGGAAGTCTTTTTCAAACCACCTTAAATTCGACACATGCGCAGTAGCGCTTGACCCCTGAGTTCAACTCAAACGGGACGATGTTGGACACATACCAAGCAAAGACACTGACCAAATCGAGCCTTATATGGTCAGGGAATAACCATCAACTCAGGTTGCAAACATTCCAAGAAAAGCTGACCCATTCGAGCCATATAAGGATTACAACCAGACATAAATCTAATAATAGACCGTCAGGTTAAGACACAAGAGAAGGTAACAACAATTGTACAATGAAACCTCAGCTAACCAAGAGTTATGCACCTTAGATTACAAAAAATTAAAGCGTACAATCAAGACAGGTAAATATATATATTGACTCAGAAAAATCTGTGCGTAACAGGCGGGCCTCGCCAAAACGGGACACAACTTCTAAACAGAAACAAAGAAGTACTGACTAATAGACTGTTTAACAAAACATTGTTAATGAATATTTTGTTCGAAATAAGTTCAGATTCTTTAAGTAACATGCCTAGTGGTGTAGGCGATCATTCGTCACCAGTATATCCAATCTCCTGTACTGTTTAATAATTATTTTGATGACGTCTGTTCATGCCATGATGTCAAAGTTCCCAGTGTCCTCTCTCTCTCTCTCTCTCTCTCTCTCTCTCTCTCTCTCTCTCTCTCTCTCTCTCTCACACACACACACACACACTCTCTCTCTCTCTCTCTCTCTCTCTGTCGTCTTATGTCTTGTTTCAGTACAGCACAAACACCAAATTAAGATTATATGAGAGCTGTGTACTTTCTGTGCTTCTCTATGTACGGAATGCTGGAGAGTAACAGAGAAGAAAATGTCGAAACTATTCTCCTTCCACACAATCTGCCTAAGGAAAATTCTCTGAATCTTTTGGCCGAATACTATCAGTAACCAAGATTAGTTATGTTCCCAAATCATTTTCTAATGTCATGTGTATTTTTAAAGGATTATTCTGCCCTGTTCATTATTGATTATGATAAAGTCCTGTAAATGTGTGTAACTGTTATACCTTTACAATGTTGGGATTTTACTTTGTTTTATTGCATTGATTTTTTTTTTTTAATAATTAATATTGAAAATGCATGTGTAGGATAAATGAATTGAGTATGGGAGACGAGAGAAAGGATGGGCAGAATGTTAGACAGGCCTGCGTGCCCAATTCTAAACCATTTGAAGATAAAGTTCGTACGTTCGTTCGTTCTATCTGATTCTGCTCTTGAGTTAGGGACAGCAAAGAAAAACATGGAGTTCCTACTCACTCAATAGCAGACTGTTCAAATATTTCAGGAGTTCCGATGCTATGCTACCCTAAGGTGATGATACTCGAATTAGTGTCTGATTTACTGTATAGATGTTTTGGATTTGTTTATTGGTTATTTTTTCTTCTTATTTTCATTACGTTCTTGTTTGCTTAAACAAATACTTTATTTTGATTATGATTGGGTAATGTCATTGCATGCTGTTATATAACCTTTATAATGTTGTATGCCTTTAATGTAATGCTTAAAGTAACATGTGGGAATGACAGGGTATAGTATGCAAGATAAGTGAGAATGGAAGGGCAGAATGTTAGACGGGCCTGCGCGCCCAATTCTTAAATCTTTGAAAATAAAGTTCGTTCGTTCAATCTTCCCTGTTGTCACGATATACTCCAGCTTCATTCTTCTCACAAAACTCCAGAACAAAGTGGGTGACTAGGCCCAGGAATTTAACATGCGGTAACAAATTTCACATTTTTATTACAGTAAAATTCCCGTATTTTACCTTCCTCACTCAGCGCTGTTGTTCTACAATTACACTCAGCCCTGGACTAGACAGTGAATATTCTTACTGGCACGGGAGATACAGTGATCACTAGTCAGCGAATATACTTACCTGGCATGGGAGATGCCGTGATCATTAGACAGTGAATTTACTTACATGGCACGGGAGATACCGTGATCACTAGACAGTGAATTCCGAAATACAAGGGGATTTACCAGTGTTGCCATCATTATAAATCCAAGTATTCGAACACGCAGATCGAAGCAATTATATATACTCGTAATTCATTCTATTTTACAGTATCATCAACAATTAATTTGAATTTTTGTTTTTAAGTGGTTGCTTTGTGCCCTAGTGCGTTCTTAGTGTGTTTAATAGGTAATCCGGTTCTGCTTCTGGGCGGATGCGTTTCTCAAAGCTCGATGTAATGGTAAAAAGTAGTCCCATCGCAGAAATTGCTGTAGGGGAGTGAAGTGTTAGAGACTACGCTATACTAGGTCCATCATGACAGATAAACAATTTAATTTATTCCACCACACTTGACAACACTGTGACACTCACATACATATAACACTCTAAAGGATATCTTAAAGGAGTCACTGATAACTTTTCAAATAACAATATGTATTCATTGCTGTTATGAATGAATATGTGTCCTGATTCAAATACAAAGGGAACCAGGAATCACAATCAATTTTACTTACAAGTTATATGTACAGAATTTATCAATATGAATATGGTAATGACATATATTATTAAAAGTATCCTATGTGTGTCAGTTGTGTAGTAGTAATATGAGGTAATACTGGTTTTGTTTTGTTCAAGCTCTGTTGGTATTTGTCATCATGACTTCAATAGTTTGTCTTTATTGGGACTAGTATTGGAGATGTTCTCAGTTCCTGATATTAAAACAATTTAATTCCCCTCTTAATGTTATTTTTACAAGGTCATTTTAAGCGGGGTACTTAATTTTGAGCTCAGCTGGCCACATCAGCTTATCTTGTGTGATGGCGGCAGGAAAAGACTCCTCTGCTCGATTTCTCCCCTGGGCTCTGGAGACACCTCACTGACAGCTAAATGGACCAAGGAGTATGCTGTCCGACTCTGGATTCAGCAAAGCTCTGACCAGGTGCTGCTCAATACCATCAAGACCACGGTCCCTGAAAACAAGAAGGATGTACCTTCTACTTCATAACTAATTTATACTCTCTTTTTACACTGAGCACAATACATCACAAACATTGAGTTCAGAGCGTTAGGCCAACTGTCAGCTTCATCTGAAATACTTTATACCAGTATTAACCTCCTTAATGGTTACTACGCCTCTGCACTTCCAGCATTATTTCTGTCTAATCAATAATCTAGGTGTCAGTGTACTGTTTGGCCATTCCATGCAGTTTTACTTTCCTCCGACACCTTCTGTTCAGGCTGGAGCATTATAGGCTTTACATCATGTTTGCTACTGAACTACACATATATACAGGCATAAATTAACAATTCACATTTAATTTTCATTAAAAGATACTGAATGTTTCAAGCTTACCACAATTCATGGAAACAAACACAGATACGTTGATTAGCAATGAATTCTGGCACAACTACTGGCACAAATTCCCATCTGCTTATGTTCCAGGCTTTTATTTAGCAAAAATATGAGCTGGCTTCAACGCACTGTTGCTTTATCAAGCTTATTTGACTATTGGTCTCGAACTAACGCTCCTAAGTGAGTATATCAGCGAGACTAGCCAATGGAGCCACGTTTCGACAAGGGTTTGAAAAAATTTTAACTTCCTACGTCTCCCCTAACAACCAAAGATAGTATTTATAGCCCGACTAATCGTGTTTAGCCTTACATATCATTCCAGCCAATCAGTTCAAATGTAACTTGTGGCCCATTTCCCGTACAATGGTGGTGTAAAAAAATCTACCACTGAGCGATTCTGATTTTGGGTGTTGTCTGACAGCACCATCATTTTATTTTGGCTATAACTTGTTAATTCCTAGACTATTTGCATAACGTTGTACATATTCTTTGTCAGCAAACCCTAAGGAACCCAAATATATATATTTAATAGAGCTAAGTGGCTGCGTTCAAAATATGCAATTTCTTCTACCTCCTGTTTCGAAGATGTGCTGTCTGGGTACTGTAATGTTTTCAAACGTAAACCCATATAATGTTATCTTTTCTAATAAGCGTTTCCCAGGTTTTTTAAAACCTAACTCTGGGAAGGGTAGTGAATTTATCACTGTCCGTCTGAAAAAGTTAGTGCATGTGGCCTTACACGCGTGATAGTAGTAATTGTGTATCGCGCGACGCGTGTTTTGTGTTGCACGTGTTCGGCTTTATGCCTCTCCCTTCTCTCTATCCTTTAGTCCATCTGTCTTTAGTTACGCCGTGTATAAAATGGAATGAATGAAATATTAAAATTAGGTCATTGTTCAGCTTGGTATCTCAATGTTTTTTCCAAGAAATACAGCACACGTTTCATTGAAGAAAGCGGGTAATAATATAGTAAGCTTTTACTATCAACGTGAAAGCGTTACAATTTGCAGACGAAGCAGAAAACAAGGGGGATTTCGAGTACATTCTTTGTGACAGCACTGTTATTTTACCATTGCTCTTTTCTTTATTAGAATTTATTTGTTAGGCTTTATATTTACCTTATAATTTATATATGTGGATTAGAATATTCCACGACAATCATCAAGAGGTGGGATGGCTAGTTCTCTTACTCGCCGCCTTTATCTTCCCTAACTCAAGAGCAAAGTCAGGTACCGATTTACAGTTGGGTAGATTGGAGCGTGTCGTGCAATAGAAGATGAAGACCACTGAACTACTGCGAGCATTGGCGTCACTACGGGGGTGCGGACCGCACCGGGTGACACCATCAGAGGGGGTGACACCAAAATGACTGTCTATAAAATGTTTGTGCAGTGTTCAGCAGAAATTTATTATTTTTTTATAAAAATATCCCTGTAGTTAGTTATAACCACAAAAACATTTTTCGTAAGCCCAGCTTACATGTACTGTATCAATATACCTACGTTTTTACTTCGAAATCTATTGTTTTCTTACCGAATTTTCACTTTAACCACATGAAACTATGTAAATGTAAATACATTTAGGCTGTGCGTGTGATATTGTAATTTAAAGGTATAATTTTAATTTTGCTAGTTGTTTATGTCACTACTATCGCCATTACATTCAGTGATAAACGGGAATTACGATTTACGAGTAATATTAGTACAAAAAACATTACTAAGGATTCTGTATGGTCTAGTACGGGAGGAGGTCCATGAGGGTGACACCATGAGTTACCGCACTGGGTGACACCAACCCTAGTTACGCTACTGACGGCGAGGTTTACAACGGGAACATTAAAGTTGAAGTAACGCGTAGCACAAGTCCTACATTTACGTCACAACATAAATAATTTTATCAATGTCAAAATATAATGGTTTAATGTCGTAACAACTAACTAAACGTAGAAAAACGTGGGCGGTTTTGTGTCTTAAGTAGCTTTGTTTAAACTCCTACCGTAAGCTCGGCTGAATATTTTCTTCATTGCTTCATTTCTAGATACATTTTTTATCCATTTCTGTTAGTTGTCTTGTATGTGGTATCCTGAATAAGATTTGCACGTTCGAGTCGTCGATTGTTGCAATGTCAAGGTAATGTACAACTAATATGGCTCCATTTAGATCCAGGGGGTCGCTGATGGAGTTGGGAAGAAAAAGGGCTGCTGCTCCATTAGATGTTTAATCATCATCATCATCACCTGCTATCTCCACGTCGAAGATCGGCTGCAATGGATCCCCAACGTCATCTGCCTCTTGTCTAGATGGTGCACTCTGATAGACTCTGTCCTGCCCATCTGTTGATGTTATCTTCCCACTTATAGTGCTGCGTTCCTCGTGCACGTTTGTCTTGACTCTTCCTTATATTACAGTTGACATTCAAAAATCCGGCAACCTCCGGACCTGAGGAGTGCCGGAATGTTGAAAATGCCGGATTTTTTGTTATATATGCTGTATATATTTATCAGAAAATGACTATCTGTACAGTCCTTTAAAGAAAAAAAAATTAAAAACTAAATGAAAAGAAAATGAAATTTTCATGTTCATCAACTAAATAAAACAGTTCTACAGAATTTTAGTTCAACTGAATAAAATAGTTCTACAGAGTTTTAATTCAACTAAAGTCATAACATAAACGGCTCCAGAAAAAGTGGCGCGCCAACGCGGTAAATTAAAAAATGCGCTCTGAAATCCATTCCGGAGATCTGAAGGAACCGGATTATCGATGGCCGGATTTTTGAATGTCAACTGTATTGTCTTCAGTAAGGTGGTATGTTTGTTTCTTTTTGGTAGCGATTAGTAAAAGGCGACTTATATCAGGCAGTGCGTTGAGCAAAGTGTTAAAGACACCATCGCTGCAAGAGCATATCATTGGTTTGGTGCAGGTTCCTGTAAGGTGGCCAACTGTAGATGTAGCTCCATGCTCCTTACAGAACATAAGAGGAAATTATAATATTGAGGACAACTAACATGCGTATCTGGTTTCCATTTTGAAGTGGCCTAATTTACAGTCGTGAGTAATTAGATTTGGGGAATTACCTCTTGAAGATTGGCTAGAGTCAAGCCAATCAAGTTTGAATGTTTATCTACAAGCCAACCAGTGAGATATAACGACCTACTTCAGAAACACTGAGCTCTCTAAATATCTACCTTAATATAAATCACGTCTGTGTTCAGATGTCAGAATATTTGGAATGTGGAATAATTACATCATATATGTAACTTTAATCTGTGTCGGACGATCTAATTCATGGGTTCTCAGCCTTTACTTCTCATGCCCCCCCCTCCCTTCTGAGCCCCATTTACCTCCTTGACCCCTTTATAGTCGCTGTTAGCTGGAAAAAATGTACTTTATAAGAAATATGGCACTTACCACGGCCCTCTAGAAATATAGCATTCCCCTCCCCCGAGGGCTATATCACCCACGTTAAGAACCACTGATCTAATTCATGCAGTTTCATGCACAGAGAAGTGGAAAATTCAAAGTAAATAAAACTCTACCAAGTGTTAACTTTTGTCGAAGAAAACATTGCGTTCATATCTTATACAGTTCACGAGTAATTAATTTTAATATGCTAGCTTGTGGGTTTTCCCTGGGAACACGGGAAAAGTACATTTGAACCTAACGATACTGCGCTTTTACATGCCGGAGAGAGAGGCTAGTCCTAAATATCCGACATATATTGGGTGTCACTTATTGGGTGTCAGCGAGTGTAGATGGACGGGGAAGGGCATAAAATATATTTCAGAAGAAAAAAAGCAAATTATATACTCTGGTAGTAATGATAATCGTCACACAGAGGGAGTAGCCATCTTAATGACACAGAAAGCAGCAGCATCGCTTATCAGCTGGGTACCTATCAATGAGAGGCTAATATTAGCTAGATTTCAGACACGATTTTTCAAGCTCTCAATTGTACAATGTTATGCACCAACTAACGACGCTCTTGATACCACAAAAGATGACTTCTATGAAGCACTTCTAAGTACCATCAACACAATACCCAAGCATGACATAATAGCAGTCATGGGCGATTTTAACGCCAAAGTAGGTGACAACAACGATGGAGTACAAAGATATCTCGGTACTCATGGCATAGGCTGTATGAATCAAAATGGCGAAAGACTTCTAGAACTTTGTGAAATATCAAACCTCGTTGTGGCAGACACCATCTTTCCACATAAGAATATCCACAAGATAACATGGAATTCACCTGATGGCAGAACTAAGAACCAGATAGATCACTTCTGCATAAGCGCAAAATTTCGCTCATCAGTTCACGACGTCAGAGCATACAGAGGTGCAGAGATCGGAAGCGATCATAACCTCTGCATAGCTAAACTGAGAATTAAACTGAAGAAGTTATACCAACAGAATAAAAATAGAAGAATAGATGTACACAGACTGCAATCAAATGATATAAAGGAGGAATATAATGTCAAAATGAACAACTATTTCGATGCTTTAGGCAAAATTGACAACGATATCACCACCAAGACAATCGATACTAAATGGGAACAACTGATAACAGCAATGACAGAAGCAGCAGTAGCGACCACCGGATACCTAGTACATAAAAAGAAAAAATGGATGAGAGAAGATACTTGGGATAAAATACAAGAAAGGAAAACAGCAAAACTTAAACTACTAGCGGCAAGTACACATAATGCAGTTGAATCTTGCAAACTAACTTATAACTTGTTAAATAAAGAAGTGAAGACAAAAACTCGAAGAGATTAAAGACATTTCATCAATGAACTGGCCGTAGAAGCTGAAAATGCTGCAAGAACTGGTAATAGTAGGTGCCTTTATCAAATTACAAAACAACTATGTCACCAGCCTACTGCTATGGAAACACCTGTTAAAGGTAAATTAGGGAATTCAATACCAACGGAAAAAGAACAAATGAAGAGATGGGCTGAGCACTTCATGGAGGTGCTAAACAGACCACCACCAACAGTAACACCTGATTTTAATAATGAAACACCCACAACCACCTTGCCAATAACTTGCGATGAATTCACGCTGGACGAGATCAAACAAGCCGTTAAAAGATTAAAAAATTTTAAAGCTGCTGGAGTTGACGAAATTTCAGGGGAAATGATTAAAGCAGTTAATGACAACAACCTCTTGAGAATTTTAGATATTATAAATGAAGTATGGAGAGAAGAACAACCACCACAACAATGGAAAGACAGTATTATTGTAAAGTTACCGAAGAAAGGTGATCTATCAGACTGTAATAACTGGCGTTGGTATATCTCTATTATCAGTACCTGGAAAATTATTATGTTGCATGATGTTAGAAAGACTTAAATTGCATGCTGACGAAAAGATCAGAGAAGAACAAGCGGGTTTCAGGCCGAAACGATCATGTATTGATCAAATATTCACACTAAGAACAATTATAGAAGAATCAGTGGAAAGGCAATCGCCACTTATTATCACCTTCGTCGATTTTCAAAAAGCCTTTGATAGTCTACACCGCCCATCATTGTGGAAGATACTTACAATCTATGGTTTTTCCAACAAAATATGTGAATATAATCAAAGCGCTATATGACAATGCAAGATGTTGTGTTAGAACAAATAAAGGGAATACAGAATGGTTTACAGTAGAAACAGGGGTGAAACAAGGCTGTATTATGTCACCACTACTTTTTGGAATAGCTATTGATTGGGTTATGAAAAACTATACCCACAATGAACAATTTGGTATAAAATGGACAAATAGAAAATTCCTGGGGGACCTGGATTTCGCAGATGATGTAGCATTCTTAAGTTCAACACCAAGACAATCCCAAGAAGCAATAAATAATTTGTGTCATCTCTCGGTTAAAATAGGTCTCCAAATAAATGCCTCTAAAACTAAAGCTATGAACTTTTCTAACGAGACCTTTGATATCATCTTGAACGGGGAAAAACTACAGAAAGTTGAAAGTTTCAATTATTTAGGCAGTAAAATGACTCAGGATGGTGACACAACAAGAGAAATCCATACTAGAATTGCTTTGGCAGCTAGCGCCTTCAATAGATTATCTAACATTTGGAAATTACGATCATTGAATATACATACCAAGCTTCGTCTGTTTAATTCAAATGTTATCTCAGTGTTAACATACGGCTGTGAGAGTTGGAAAATAACAAAATCATTGGAGAACAAGCTGAATACATTCGAGAACAAATGTCTTAGAAAACTCATGAACATCGGTTGGAAAGAATTCAAGACTAATCGACAAATAAGAGAAGACTCTAGGCAGAAATATGTCTCCGACTATATAAGGAAAAGACGATGGTCATATATCGGTCATGTCCTACGAATGCAAAACAACAGAATACCAGTACAGGCGCTCACTTGGGTTCCTGAGGGTAAGAGGAAAAAAGGAAGACCAAAAGAAACACTCAGAAGAACAATAATAAGAGAAGGAAGAACGTTGGGCCTAAATAATGTGCAAGAGCTAAGAGGAGTGGCGTCACAACGAACAACCTGGAGAGCACTGGTTTCTGCCTTATGCGCCGTGTTTGGTGCTTAAAGAATTTATTATTATTATTATAAAATCAACGACATTAGCCAAAAGAAATATGATTCAATGGACCTTGATAAGACAGCTTGACCGATCTATATTCTGCAGACGACCTGGGTCTTCTATCCCATAAAAAATTCTTTTTTTTTTCTTTTTTCCACTTTCCTCAACGAGATATCTACCGTATCATCATCCTTTGTATCTACTGGTACATCATGATTGATCATTTGCCAACATCATGATCTATACCGTTGAATGTAAAAAAATTGAAGAAGTGATTCGTCTTAGTAGCACAAAAGACACAGAAAATGACCGACGTTGCGGCCACAAGGCCTTTATCAGGGAAAGGAAAAACGTAAGAGCTAAGTAGAAAATATAAAAGAATCCAATACCATAATTCCCGCCGTAAGTACGTCGGTCGGTCGGTCGCATCCTGCACGCCGTCATTTGCGCAGTTTTCTATTTTCGAGAGAGTGCATTAACTTTCAACCACAGCTAAGTGGTGCAACTGTGGTTGAAAGTTAGACAATAATTGTATTGCTTGTCTTATATGTACTCTCCCGAAAAAAGAAAAGTGCGCAAATGACGGTGTGCATGAACAGTTTGATTATGCAAAGTCAAGATTTTAAAAGATGCACGAACAATTACGAGACATGTTGTCATAAAAGAAATGTTAGTTATTAAGTCAATTTCGGTCCATTAGATCATTATCACTGCTCCACATGTCACTTAGGAAGGTTACTCCGTGTCTTCATATTTAATACATCCATGTAATTTTCACTACAAATATCTAATGACGGTCGCCTGCAATGAAAAAAACACCCTATATACCCCAATTATAACCAAACTTTCAGGTTGAACAGGGTATTACAGCAGCATAGTAGACGAAAACAACAACAACAACAACTGCAATGAAATGACCAAAGTAGTAATAGTACCGTCTGTAATACATGTAACAGAAACAACACACTATAATTAAAAACCTGTCAATTTTGACGGGTTATTGCTAGTAAATTAATAATGAGTAATACCCGTAAAATCGACTAAGGCCTAGCGTGTCCTTCTACCAGAGAGCTCCACGAGAATATAAAATGGCTGCCGCGTCCGGATGTAAAATGTAAATGATAAGAAGTGAAAGGAAACAAGAAACAGCCGACATATAATAATAATAATGAATTAGGAATGGGGTAGAAGAAGACATAATGTGCAAATGGAGACAGGGGGAAACAAGGAAAAAAAATGTCTTATATATAAACGGCCATGAACATTTCACATTTTAGAAGCACTGTAAGAACTATGGACAATTTTTTTCATGTCGACTAAATGGTCATTCATTCATAACCCTCCACTCCCAAAGGAGCATAGGCCTTCAACAAACACATGCCAAGTCCTCCTGTCCCGTGCCATCATCTCAAGTTCTTTCCATGTTCTCCTCATCATTTTCACCTCTGTTTCCAACTCTCTTCTCCATGTACTTCTTGGTCTTCCTCTGCCTCTCTTGCCCTGGGGGTTCCAGAACAAGGACTGCCTTGTAATGCTATCAACAGGTTTCCTCAGTGTGTGTCCTATCCATCGCCATCGTCTTCTTCTCATCTCTTGTTCCACTGGCACTTGTCTAGTTCTTGTCATCAGTTCCACGTTGGTAACCTTGTCATACCATTTTAATCCCTCTATTCTACGCAAGCACCCATTTATGAAAGTCTGTAGCTTTTTGGTTGTTGTCTTTGTTGTTCTCCATGTCTCCGAGCCATACAATAGGACTGACTTCACATTTGAGTTGAAGATTCTTATTTTCGTGTTGGATCCGATTTCTCTTGATCTCCATATATTTCCCAATGCAATGAAAGCTCCTCTTGCCTTTTGTATTCTTATTTTGATATCGCTGTCTGTCCCTCCAACTTTGTCTGTATTACTGCCAAGATATGTGTATGATTCTACATCTTGAATTGGTGTTTCTTCAAGTTCAACCCTGTTATCATTACCTGCATTTATTCTCATTATTTTTGTCTTTTCCCTGTGTATTTTCAGACCCAATTGCTGTGACCTCTCATCGAGTGTTTTCAATTTGTCCTGCATCTGATTACGGTTATGGGACAGAAGAGCCAAGTCATCAGCAAAATCCAGATCATCCAACTGCTTAGTCAGAGTCCACTGGATTCCATTTCTGTTGTGTGTTGTCGATGATCTCATAACCCAATCTATTGCCAGCAAGAAAAGAAATGGAGACAAGAGGCATCCCTGTCGCACTCCTGTTCTTATCCCAAACGGTTCTGTTAGCTGTCCTTCGTGAAGAACTCTGCATGTCATGTCTTCATATGTTTTCTTTATTAAATTAATGATCTTCAGGGGAACTCCATAATGCCTCATCAATTTCCAAAGTGATTCTCTGTCTACACTGTCAAATGCCTTTTCGTAGTCCACAAATCCGATGTATAGTGGTGAATTCCATTCCAGACTTTGTTCAACTATTATTCTCAAAGTGGCTATCTGGTCTGTACATGATCTGTTTTGTCGAAAACCTGCTTGTTCATCTCTCAGTTTCTTGTCTATGGACTCTTTTAATCTCTCAAGGATAATCCTGTTTAATACTTTTCCTGGCACTGATAGTAACATTATTCCTCTATAATTTGTGCACTCTTGTAAATTTCCCTTCTTAGGCAACTTAACCAGATATCCTTCCTTCCATTCTGCTGGTATCTCTTCCTTTTTCCAGACTTTACCAAGTAATTTATATAACATCTCTGTAGCCGTGTCGATATCTGCTTTGATGGCCTCTGCTGGAATGCCATCAGGTCCCGACGCTTTTCCCTCTCTTAGAAGCTTTATGGCTTTCTTTATTTCTTCCTTCGTTGGTCTTTCACCGTTAATTTGTAGCTCTTCTTCTGCTGGCTGGATGTCTGGCGGGTTTTGTGGAGCTGGTCTATTGAGAAGGTCCCCAAAATATTCTGTCCACCTCTTCATTTGCTCTTGTATATTGCTGAGCAGTTTCCCATTCTTGTCTTTTATGAGGCAACTTGTTTGCTTGTATTTCCCTGTTAGCTTCTTTGTGCTGCTATACAGTTCTCTCATATTTCCTTTGGCTGCAGAATCTTCTGCCTCTCTTGCCAACTCCTCAATATACTTCCTCTTGTCTCTTTTGATACTTCTTTTTACTTCTTTGTTTGCTTCTGTGTACACTTCTTGAGCCTTGGCTTTAGAGCTTCTAGTTTTGCTTGTGTTTAACTCTGCTTTCTTGTTTTTTCTGTCTTTTATCTTATTGATGGTTTCTGTTGTTATCCATGCTTTTTGTTGTCTTTCCCTTTTCCCCAGTATTTCTTCACATGTCTCCTTCAATACTGTTTTGACCTGCTGCCAATAGTCTTCTGTATTCTCTACATCTTCCAGCTGTTGGAGCACTTGGAATTTGTTGGATACTGTGACCGCAAATTTGTCTCTTGTTTCTTGATTTCTTAGCTGTCCTACATTAAACTGTTGTCTATAATTTTGCATTGTTGCATATCTCTTGAGTTTCATTTTTACTTTGGCTATCAGAAGATGGTGATCTGATGCCACATCTGCTCCTCTATATACCTTTACATCCTGCAATGATGATCTAAACTTCTTGTTTATGCATATATGATCAATCTGATTTTCTGTTCTATGGTCTGGTGATATCCATGTTGCCTTGTGTATTCTCTTATGTGGAAACATGCTTCCTCCTATAGCCAGTTGATATGAAGCACAGAAGTTTGCGAATAGCTCTCCATTTTCATTCATTACTCCTAGCCCATGTTTTCCCATGACTTCTTCAAATCCAGTGTTGACTGTACCTATCTTTGCATTCATGTCACCCATCAAATTGTGATGTCTCTTCTTTTTACTTTATCCATAATTTCCTGTAGTTTAGTATAAAATGCTTCTTTCACAGACTCTTCTTTGTCATTAGTTGGTGCATAACATTGGATGACATTTACATGAATTTTCTTTTTAGCTGTTTTGAAAGAAGCTGTTATTATTCTGGGTCCCACAGCTTCCCATTCAATTAGTGCTTTCTGTGCTTCTTTAGATAACATAAGAGCTACCCCTTCACTGTGGTGTGAACTTTCGTCTTCATGTCCTGAGGACAGCACCAATTCACCTGTGATGAGTTTCTTCCTGTCTACCCCCTTCCACTTTGTTTTCACACATTCCCAGAACCTCGATTTTGTATTCCCTCATTTCTGCTGCTACTTGCGCCACTTTCCCTTGTTCGTTTAATGTCCGAACATTCCAGGTGCCAAATCTGGAAGTTCTCCTAGAAGAAAGAAGGTTAGTCAGCAACACAGACTCCTTTCGGCTTTCTCTGTGTTGCATCATACGCCTCCCCGCGAGAGGACCTTCCCCTGTCTTGGATGGCTGTGTTTTATTTTCTTTATTGACTTGTCCATATTTGTTGAAGTTTTTTGTGGTTTAAATTTTTTTTACAGGATGGTGTAACCGGCCCCATGCCCAACCCTCCTTAGTCGCTTTTTACGACATGCTTGGTAGGGGACAGTGTTACTATTGGCGACGGGTTGCAAAACCCCCTTTCGGGATTTGGAACTTGGATTAACTCGAGTCCTGGCGAGCAAATTTGAAAAGAGTGTCGTACTACCAGGGACTCCCCACCGGGCGGCTCCTGAGCCGACCCAGCTGCAATGGGTACCTCCCCGGTAACACACGGTCAGAGGCGACTTTATTTTTTTTTTCACTATAAGGAGGCTGCAGTTTCCGCTTTAAAAAAGCAAACTGGGGTAAAGAGGAGTGTGAATTAGCAGTTATAACGCAACGATTAAAAATTATGACTTCTTCAAACATATAACAGAATAGAAAAGTTGAAATCCTATGTGTGACGAAATCAGTTGTGCACTTTTCATAACTTTCGTTCTCTTTGGCAGTATCAATTCATGTCTTCATTTTCCTCACCAATCATCCTATTATTTGGCATATTTTATGCATTTACATTTTTTGCTCTGACCACTCCCTAGACTTGTTTACATTTCGCCAGGTGAATCGTAGTAATACAAAGCTAATTAGACAGGTCAGTGGATAATACTTTATCACTTAAGTCGTCTAGCCACCTTTGATAGAGACGGTCATTGTTGAGACACATTTGGTCTCTACCCATCGACGGAAAGAGATCCGTCTGGGAGATGTACGCGTAAACAAGGTGATATATCTAATCGTTTCCGCTGGACCATCTCTGTATCAATATTACAGATAACCTGTCAGAGGAGACAAAATGGGCGGAAGGTATTAGTCAGGAAATAATTTCACCGATGTGTTAGTGAGTTTGTACAAATACAATCGGAAGTACTACTGGCATATTTGAAAGAGATCACGAGTTTACATTTTAAAATATATATTTTAAAACACGCGGGGGATAGTAAGGATTAACTACCCCGACCCACATAATTCTAAAGAGCTTACCATTGGTTTAATTCGGGAGCCGGAATAGACTTTGGTTTCATTGGCAGGTTGGTCTAAAAATACAATCTGGGACTTGAACTGAAAAATGGAAAAATAATCTAGCGAAATCGGAGACACAAATCAGACTGCATCGTAACGTCAAATTAGCAACTCACAGTAGCCAGAAAGGATCGGACAAAGTATTCCAGAATTAATAGTGACAGATCAAATTATTTTGGCGTCTTTATAATTTAACAGAGAACCCGCATTTTTAAATACCAAGACTGGAAACTTAAGGAATCAGAGCACCAGTCATAAGAGGAATACTAAAGTTTCCCCGACCAAGTGTTCGAAGCAACTAATCAAAGTTGCTGTGTCCATTCTACTGTCCCAGGAGATTGTTTATCCCATTGGGTTTGTGGTTCGAAGCTATAAGACGGTTCTTCGTACCAGACCAGTCTGAAGTAAGAATCTTCGCCACCATCTTTGTGATTCAAGAGCTGTGTTCAACACCAACTACCTACAGTGTACACGTTGTGAAGACACCCACCTTGACATAAGGAGTGAAGTTAATCTAGACGCTTCTAGAGAAGAGTTCTAATCACAAAAAGCCTGACAACGACCCAGTACAGTACTCAGCAAGCTAAGTCTTTTGTAAAAGGCACGCAACGGACACTAATAACCACCAGTCCCCAATTAAGTCTCAATGAAGACACATTTTTTTTTAAACCTCCTAAAATCATTTTCATCCATATTTATTTAAATTTGTTAAAGACTAATTGATTATTAAATTTGTTATATGTTATTTTACAATTTCGTAGTTGATTCAGTTCTTATAGATTAAAGGGCGCATGTATGATCGGTAATCTGTAATATATATACATGTATTTGCAGCCATAGAGCTACAATTAACTATAAAAGAAATTTCGCTGGATTAACTCAGCTGGGGGCTCGAACAAGCCAAACCATTGGTTAAAACTTCACAAAAGGTGCCGGATCTATAAGCTAATAGTGCTCTGCCCTATGCAGCATTGTTCTTGACTTCTGAATTAACTTATGAAATCGCCCTTGAGATAGAAGCGTCATTATCCTTCTATTAAGAACTCTGCCAAGAGTAAACTTGTGCGAAGGTAGACACCTTTGAAGACCGATTTTAGATACTCTTGAGTTTGGCCACTGGTGGACTACTACTGCAGAGCAAAGCGAGGCACATCCCGTGACAGTATGACAAGTTCACCTGTGTGGAACTGATAGGAAGAACCAGACAAATACTCGTAGAATACGATTAGTGAGAAAAACGCTCATGTTGGGTAAAACAGACACTGAGTAAACCTGTGTATAACCTTACAAGAAAGTCATTGTACTGGATTGCCCCCGTTAGGAGAAATAGAGGAAAATCGGAAAACACGTTGAGAAGTAAATTGAGGACAGACATAAAGGGCACAAAGATGACTTGGAAATACTTTAAAAAGGATAGCACAGTGCAGAAAAATATTGCTTGATTTCGTTGAAGATCTATGCCCTACTGGAAGACGAACAATAATGATTGAATGAGTGACATAAATAATGAAGGACTAACTAGTAATGACAAACGCCCTGAGTTGAAGCCGCGGTAGCATAGGTGGACTTCCTTTTTACGGATGAGGTGGGCCCGCAAACGGCTCCTGGGTCGACCCAGCCCCAATTGGGTACCAGAGCAACTCTAGGAAGGTTAAGGCGGCCGGCGTGATGCTGACCACATCACCCCTAGTGTGCCGATGGTCAAGAAAATATGGGCCTAACACCATATTCTCAATATGCCTCAATGGGCGTGTAACTGGATCCTTTATCTTTACCTTTAACTACAGGGTGTTTATAAAGTCGCTGTGCAGTGAATTTGAAAAATATTTTAGAAATTATGTCACGAATGATGCAAATTTACGTCATGATATTCTGTGTTCCAATGCTGTGTTCCACAATCCCGTGTGCAGCATTACACAACAAGCCCCAATTGAAAACCACATTTCTGGTGACGTAGTCTCGCCCGGGCGTAAATTTCACTGCACAGCGACTTTATAAACACCCTGTAGTAATGACACGCAGTTATTTCTGAGTGTCTAGTTAGATTATGCCAGTGAAATACCAAAACAATTACTGAATAATGAACTAGTACTGACAAAGTGTTACTTTAGAGCAGGGGTTCCCAACCTTTTCTATGCCCCGCACCCCTAGGAAATGTTTGATTAATGTTCGCACCCCTACAAAAGTAATATCACGTTGATAGCTCAGTTGGTTAAGCGTGAAACTCTTGACCTTAGGCTTCTTTGTCGCGCCCTCTGAAATGCCATTTTGCACCCCAGGAGGGGAACCCCTGCTTTAGAGTGCCTTCTTATTAGAACACTTTAACACTTCTGCAGTCTCATAATTAGTAGAGGATTATTTACTACTGACAAAAATAAACGTCTTATTCTCTTGTTAACACTATAGCCACGTAATTAATGATAGACAGTCTATTACTGACACACACTTGTGAAAAATCTTGTTAGATTAGTTTAGCACTAAAGCCACGTAATTAATGAAAGACAGTCTATTACTGACAAACACGTGTGAAAAGTCGTGATAGATCAGTTTAACGCTATTGCCACGTAATTATTGATAGACCGTCTATTACTGACACACACTTGTGAAAAGCGTTGATAGAGCAGTTTAACACTACAACCACGTAATTAATGATTGACAGTCAATTACTGACACATACTTGTGAAAAGTTTTGTTCGATCAGTGTAACACTATAACAACGTAATCACACACACACACAACTATATAACATAATTACCGATGTATGTTACGTCGGTCGGTCTCACTCAAAATAGTAACTCGCGCCAGAAAAAAAGTGCGCAACGCACGGTGTGCAACTTGCGCGGCGTGGGTGTTATATAAAACAAATACTTTGGTTTTATTTTTTTTTTTATTCTTTCAAAAAATTAGTAGCGCTCGACAAAGAAAAAGTGCGTAAAAAGTGGTGTGCATGAGCCCTCACCCGATGTACAAATCACGAAAACTTGAAAGTTTTTGTTAAAACCCCTTATTATCAGGGAACATTCTTTGAAAACAATCCATGCACTTTCACACGAAATGTTGTCATCAAAGAACTTTTAAATTGAATCTAAAATAACATAATTCTCGCCGTGTGTACGTTGGTCACAGCTGAGGCATGCAACCGTGTTGAAAAATTGTACTGTTTCCATTGTATACTCTCCCGAAAATAGTTACAATCAACAAAGAAAAGCGTTCAAATGACGGTGTTCATGAACAGTTTGATTACACTGTATAATTGAAAGAAACTAAAAGCACTCTAATCATGTACTTCTATCTGCTCATCCGGGATCGGAAACAGCACACTATAACTTAAAACCCGTCAAGTTCGACGGGTTATTGCTACTTAATGATAGTCTGTTACTGATACACACTTGTGAAAAGTCTTGTTAGATCAGTTTAACACTTAAGCTACATAATCAATAAAAGACCATTGATAAAGCTGGTTTGCGTGTGTTAATAATCAATTGCGTATATAAAGAGCATCTATTGATCAAGCAATATATTGGCCTAAGCCCCATTAGCATGTAAATTTTATTTTTTTTGACCAATATTTTATTGTCCCACCTCGGTTAGCATGTTTTATTGACCAATATTTTGAGTTCCTTATGATCTCCATTTATCAATGTCAATAGTAATTTTCATACAGAAAAGATTCATCGTGCTTGAATAAATGTCAATAAAAGGCGTAGCAGCCAAAACCCAACTTTAACGTGATTTGATTCTTGATAAGTCCTGGGTTTGGTTTTGAGTCCACATGGATACAGTTTATTTAACGAAATGACGAAGACATCCATAATAATTGATTCATACAAAGTACATAGTATTGCATTCAAAATATATATTACCGTCAGTGTCCAATTCCTTAAATGTTGTCAGAACATCAAGGCGATGTACGCGCTCTGCTGTAATCCAGTCAGACGATAATGAAACGCCTGTTTTTGACGAATATATATATATATATCATACACTGATCAAAGATCCTTCATCCAATGGTTATATACTAACCATATATATATCATTATCCATTAACGAACAATGGACTGACCCGGCGTCCATAAAATAAATTATAATTCGGCAATATGTAGCCTAACTCTGGAAGGATTCAAAAACGCGTCTTCATGGCGTGACGGTCAAGTAATAATGGGTGCCCTACATTCGTCACTAAGCGTGACCATATCAAGGCTTACACGTCACAATCCGACCGTGCGGATCGTGTTCACTAAACCATGAAGTATAACAATCATTCTACATTAAATCTCTTAACACCAAAATGCGCACTGCCAACTATAGCAGACGACATTGTTAAACATGTCGTAACAATTCCCTACCCGACGGGGGAAAAAATCTATTAGATAGATTTTTTTGAAATATTTTAATCAATCATCTCAAAAATTTAACAAAAACCCGACATATGGCCTACGATGTTCTGACTAGAACAATTTCGTGGTCATGTCGATACAATATCAGTCATGTAATATATGAATTATTATATTAACTAAAAGAAATGTCAGTCGTCAATAAATAATTATCTAATTAACTCAAAGTCTGTATTGAATAAATAATAATGTGTTGTGTCAGGAAAATTATCAGAACTAATGAAAATTAAAATAATTAATCATTTTATGTGCATAGGGTATCAATCTAATTAAAATTTAATTAAAGAAACTGTTGCATACATATTTTTGAATGCACGGATTACAAAAATGCGATATGTCTATTTAATAATTTATTTGTGTACGAAAATGCTTCCCTTTGGAAAGCGAGATAATCCATGAGTGATTTATACGTTTGATTCGGCGTATGAATATTGACGTCATGTCAGTTCTCGTTTGTTAGGGCCAGAAAATAGATTGATCTTGTTCAATATGTTAATGGCCTGAATTTATATGTATTACTTGTCTAGTACAAGAAGATTCAGTTTTATATTGTATATCTTCGTATGCTAAGGTCGGACTATAGCGAACTCTGGCGGAGGTATCCGTTGTCCTAGAGAGTTGTAGTGAGTTCCGAAGAAGACGGTCGTAATGGCCGGTTGTGTATTTTGTAAGGGCTGGTCCTGTTAAAGGTTTAAAGTGAGTTATGGATGATTTTTCCATAAGGAAGGAATGTCTCTGCAAGTGTGTGATGTCAGAGACTCTTCTCATGTATTTCATTATGTTTGAATTCGGACTCCAGGTAAAGCCAGACCCGTTTTTCCTTTGATGATCTCCTTATGGTTAGACCTAGATGAAACATCGTATTTTCGAGCATCGTTGGTCGTTTAAAGATAGATTGATGAAGATGACAGGTTCCATCAGCGCTTATGTCTTTGTGAAGCAACCTTCTGACTAAGGGACTGTATGGAAACTATAGGAAATCCTATATATTCAAGTTATGAATTAACTGTGGCTGATAATTATCCTTCTGCTGGGCGAGTGAGCGAAAACTCAGGGAAGGAGGCCATTTTGTATTCCTGTCATCATTATGGATCACTGTCCAAAGAACGGATCATGAATTTTACTATTCAGACAGTGGCACGGAGATCTCATTAAGATGAAAACCCCTACTGTGGTTTAACTTTGTCATTTAAATATTTGACATATACAGCTGGAGAACTTAGCCCAGGAAAAGGTTCCTCCAGTGAACCCCTTTATATGTTTATACACACGTACCCACTGATGCGTTCAGTCAGTTAGGGGATACGGCAATAGTACGCCAGAAACTGAATGACTTTATTATATTGAATGCTGCACGAAATGTACTACTATTCTGCTACCTAATGATTTGCTGTGTCAACATACTCATGACTGTATTCCGTGCTGTCCAAGTGTGTGCGTCCTTATTAAAAGCATAGAAAACGTCAACAGCGGTTCCTAACATTTTTGACTTGCCTAAGAGTGTAAGTGAAATAGTATCAAGTGTCAACTACATCGAACAGTACACCATTCGCGTGTTTTCCACTCTCACTCCATACATATACAATCTTGCGTCGGTTGAGTTGACCTTTGTTGTACTTGCCTGTCTCATGTGTAACGAGCAGGAAGAATACTCTACCCTTTACAGTGATGACTACCAGTACCACCTGGGGAACGATTACTTGACGGTGATCCCATAGCAGACACTGCCTTGCTGTCTTTGCCTTCCCTAACTCAGGACTAGAGTGAGTTACCCATTTACAGCTGGGTAGACTGGAGCATGCCTGGTATCATCAACTCAGTACACTACAGTGGACTTTACAGTAGTGGCCAGTCAAACTACAACATCCTACAGTGGTAGGCCAGTTTCCTGGGTCCAGCCTTCGCAGTCTTGATGATTGAAGTCACCAAGTATAACAAGAACGTGTATTTTGGCAAAATGTGACACACATCAACACCAGTAGGAACTATACAGTCGATGTCAGCTTGACCTGTTCTGACAAGTGAAATGAATCTGGGTCAATGCTTGTTGACATTTTTTGCAGTACAGAGCTGAAAACTTTGAAGAACATAAACTGTTCGGTTGTTACAGTGTGTGATTACACTAGTCAACAAATTTTCAAAAATTTTTTGTACCAGAAATTAAATATACCATTTCTTATTGATTTTGACATGCTGATTTCAAATATCATAATGAAATTCACCAATTGGCTCTTGTTTTTTTTTAAATGATGAATTTACATTACAGTAATACAAATAATGTATGCTTGTTTAATTCTCTGGGGTGAACAGCTAGTCTTTCTACTTTAGCATTATAAAAATTGTGGTTACATACTCAATTAATTGATATTTCAACATAAAATGATAGAAAAAAATAAAAACATTATTTAAAGTTCACATATCATGTTTTAAAAAGGCACATTTGAACCCATTCCGTCATTATTCAGTCGCTGTTCAAGCTCTCTTTGCTTGCTTCTTGTAGTCAATCGATGAGGTGTCTCTTGTCACAGTCCAACAGTAATCAGCAAGCATTGAAGGGCTCCAATTGCCTTGATACCTTGTCTACATAGCAGCAATGTCCTGGTGAAATCGTTCACCATGCTCATCACTGACCGCTCCACAGTTTGACGTAAAGAAATCCAGATGAGAATCAAGAAAATGAATTTTCAAAGACATGTTGCAGCCAAGACTCTTATACTTCAGAAGGAGATTTTCTACAATTTCATTGTAATTATCACATCTGTTGTTTCCAAGAAAATTGTCCACCACTGACTTAAATGCTAGCCATGCTGCTTTTTCCTTGCCATGCAATACGCAAAGAAACTCGTCATCATGAAGAAGTTTTCGAATTTGCGGACCAACAAATACTCCCTCTCTTATTTTAGCTTCACTCAGTCTTGGAAATTTTCTGTTTTCTCCATTGCCTTGACAAAGTTTTTCATGAGACCCAGCTTAATGTGCAAGGGTGGCAACAAAATCTTGCTGGTGTCGACAAGTGCTGGGTTCTCAACGTTCTTACTGCCAGGCTGCAATGACTGCCTGATTGGCCAATGTCTTCTGATGTAATGGTCACTTTGTGCACGGCTATCCCACTCACAGAGAAAGCAACAGTACTTGATGTATCCACCCTGTAGTCCAAGCAAAAGAGCAACCACTTTTAAGTCACCGCAAAGTGACCAATGATGATGATCGTAGTTTATACACTTCAAAAGCTGCTTAATGTTTTCATAAGTTTCTTTCATATGAACTGCGTGACCAACTGGAATTGACAGTAACACATTACCATTATTCAACAAAACAGCTTTAAGACTCATCTTGGATGAATCAATGAAAAGCCTCCACTCTTACGGTATGTAATTGATTTTGAGGGCTGCCATTGAACCAGAAATGTTGTGGCATGCAGAAAGGTCACCCTCTTTGAAAAAGAATGTAATAAGCGGCTTCTGGCGGTTCCTATACACAGAAATTGTAACATCTTCTGCCTGGAGATTCCACTGTTGCAATCTGGAACCCAAAAGCTCCACCTTGTTCTTCGGTAAATTCAGATCTCTTACAAGATCATTCAGTTCACTTTGGGTTATTAAGTGTGGTTTAGTGGATGTAGTTTGCTCAAAATCTGGGTCGCTTGAGGTTGATGGTTCAGGACCACCAATGTCCTCTTCTTCATCAGTGGAAGCAGCTGAAAATGATTCTGGCACTTTGGGAACTGGTAGGTCATCGCCATGTGGTACCGGACGTATTGCAGAGGGGATGTTTGGATATTCCAGAGTCCACTTTTTCTTCTTTGATATGCCTTTCCCAATTGGAGGGACCATGCAAAAGTAACAGTTGTTGAGATGATCAGTGGGCTCTCTCCAAATCATTGGGACTGCAAAAGGCATAGCTTGCCTTTTGCCAGTCAACCACAGTTTAAGATGTGCTGCACATGTATTGCAGCATATGTGTGGCGCCCAGCTCTTATCTTGATCTCCTATTCTGCAGCCAAAATACAAACTGTATGCCTTCTTAATCACTTTAGTTATATTTTGTTTTTGTGATAGAAATGTCACCTCACCACATATATAACAGAAATTATTAGCACTGTTCACACATGTCCTAGGCATTTCTAACTACGATACTTTTGATAAGGACAAATGCACTAACTAATGGCAAAGTTTTATCAGTGATAAGATATTTATACATAAAGGTGATGTAATCATAGGTAGTATTGCATCATCAACTTCTAGTTACATTTTTATTGGTCAATACAAATAATTATGCAATCGCCCACAACAGTTGCGTCATATATATAAATTGACCGTAATTAAATAAACTAGTAGCATATATCTTGAAAACTAGAGCCAATCAACATTTTTTAATGTCATTTTCGTTTTCAGCACAGAAAATTAGTTAAGATCAGCTATTTTCATTTCTGGTACATTTTGGTTGTTGACTAGTGTTACCTTACTAAAGAAGAACATAAGTGTTGTTATTTCATCGGTGGATCTTCTCATGCTCAAAAAAAAAATTGAATAATGTAATAAGATAGTTCAATAATTTAAGATTGATTAAAAGTGCCAGTTTATTTTGATTAAAAGCTGTGCCATTAAAGTGAAAGCTGAGCATACTTTGCAACACATTCTATCCACAACACATATATTATATTATATATGCATTTATGCTATTTATGTTTACATGTTTATATGTATTTATGTTTGTATATTATTTGGGTGTATATGTCGCGGGCCTGGTTGGGAGGAGACTAATATAAGATTTCCCAAGTGACATAGGGCTTATATTAGCGGTCTATAGGGAGCGATTTTCTTTATTGGAAATATGCTGGCAACATCGGGTGCTATTTCTGTTAGTTGTGATGAGGTGTTCTTTTCTTCATTGTTTTTGTTAATAATTTTGTGTTCCTTAGTTTTGTTTGATTTGTTTGCATTTGTTGGTCTACCCTTTTCTATTTTTGATTTCTATACACAATTTATGTTTATACACTGTGGCGTTATTTGTCTTGTTGATTTCATTGCGGTTATCGTCACAGATTCTGTGATCATTTTCTTTGATTTTTTCTATTTGATTTAATTAGATTTCTGCAATTATTTTCATATTGTCTTTTCTTGTTTGTCCTTTGTAATGTCTTTAGTTGACATATGATATATGGGGTATAGTTGAATACACTTACATTATAGTACAGACCAGTACTTTATGATCATTGATTACACTAAGAAAGTGTACAAGACCTTTGTAAGGCTTGTCTCCCACAGTCATTGGGATAGAAAATATTATTTTCCACAGGTACTCAAGTGATCATTGATTACATTAAGGAAGTATACAAGACCTTTGTAAGGCTTGTCTCCCACAGTGTTTGGGATATACAGATATTGTTTTCCACAGGTACTCAAGTTATCATTGGTTATATTATAAACAAGATAACCATACAAGTTTTTCACTAAGACTAAGTCTATAGTATAGACTTGTGTCCCATTGAAGTGGGATGAGGTAATTTATTTGCTTTTTCAGGTTACTGATTTAATAAGACAGGATGTCAACATTAGATTACTTTATTACACAAGGGAAATCCCTTGATAAGACTGGCAAAGAATTAGAAGAATGGGAAACTGCTCAATTCTCTATGGTATTGAAGGCAGAAGAAAAAAGATTAGAAGCTGCTGCTGAAGAGAGAAAAGCTGCTGCAGAGGAGAGAAAACTTCAAATAGAAGAAAAAAGATTAGAAGCTGCTGCTGAGGAAAGAAAAGCTGCTGCAGAGGAGAGAAAGCTTCAAAAAGAAGAAAAAAGATTAGAAGCTGCTGCTGCTGCTGCTGAACAAAAAAGATTAGAAGCTGCTGCTGCTGCTGCTGCTGAACAAAAAAGATTAGACAGAGAAGCTGAAGCTGAAAATAAAAGATTGGAAGCTGAACAAAAGAAATTGCAGATGCAGGTAGAAGAAAGGAGATTTGAGGCTGAACAGAAAAAAATAGACAGAGAAGCTGAACAGAAAAGATTAGACAGAGAAGTTGAGGCTGAACAGAAAAGAATAGACAGAGAAACTGAACAAAAAAGATTAGACAGAGAAGCTGAGGAGAGAAAAGCAATAAGAGAACATGAGTTTGAGTTAGAGAAATTGAAATTGACAAGTATGAGTAATGTTAATCAAGCATCTAGTGGTAGTGGTAAACCCTTTACTTATAAGGTCAAGGTACCAGCGTTCAACTCCGCCAGTGACGATATAACATTCTGGCTTGATAGATTTGAACGTGCATGTCGAGCTCATAATGTGGATAAATCACAGTATGTAAATCAGTTGTCTGAAAATCTGAAAGGGGATTCTCTGATTAAGTTAAGTTTGGTTGAAGAGGCCGACAAGGATAACTATGATGTTATCAGGGCGGCCTTGATAAGGAAATATCAGCTGTCAGAGGAGGGTTACCGTCTTTTGTTTAAAACAATGAGACCTGAGACAGGTGTGGAATTCTCTGAATTTATTTCGAAAGCACGACTTACACTTTCACGTTGGATTGAATTATCCAAGACACAGAAAACATTTGAGGATCTTACGGATTTATTACTTAGAGACAAGATCATGTCTTCAGTGAATAAACCATTCCTAGAATTTTTGCATGAGCGTAAACCCAGTACATTAAAACAAATGGAAGAATATTGTGACCAATACGTCACGGCACACCCTGACGTAACTCTTAGCAACACTAACATTAAAGAGGGTATGCCAGTTGCGTCAGCAACTCAATACAATAACAATTACTCACACAAGTCCCAGGGAGCTCAAGATAAATCTCACAAAAAGGTTAATTGGAATGGTTATCAAAACCAAGGTAACCACTCAAATCAAGGTTCTTCTTTGAAGAACTGGAATCGGGCTGATAGTCCTCGATACAGGGGTGCCCATAATTATAGAAATTTCCGCAAAGGGAGTAACTATAGAAACTACCCGAGTTCTTCATGGAAACAACAAAACCAACATTACAGGGATACTCATTATAATGAGTATGATGATTACGATCATGAATATTATGATTCAAACCCAAATAGGGGTTATAACAGAGAAAATAATAATTACAGAGGCAATTATAACCGAGGTAGATCACAACACGAAAGACATGGTAAATCTCATTACCAGGCTATCTCTGCACAACAAGAGTTACATGAGGCCGGTAGTCAGAATAATGATAAAAAAGACTCAAATAATGTATGATGTTCTGCTTTTGATTTTGGTAGAGCATCTCAGTGCTCCCAATGCAAAACATTATTCGATCCAACCAAAGTCTCTACTTTAAGATGTGGTCATCCTCTCCCTGCTCTTCCTGCGTCAGTCGCGCATGATGGAAGAGGTGCTCTGGTCTTCAATAGAGGTCTAGTAGATGGTACTCCGGTATCAATTCTTTTAGATTCGGGGTGCACAACCATTGGAGTGAGGCAGTCACTCATAGATCCTTCTCGAGCCACTGGCAAAGTAATCAAATGCGTAACATTTGGTGGCACATCATTGTCAACATTGCTACTCCCTTCTTTACAGGAGATGTGCACGCATGTCTTCTGCCGAATCCGATCGCTGATCTTATCATCGGTTGCATTCATGGAGTGAGAAAATGCACTCCACAACAAATTTCTGCTTGGGAAAATAACAATATGCAAACTGCTAATGCAGTAGTTACTAGGGCTCAAGCTCTTAACATTCTGCAATCTTCGCCTTCTGAAGATAATGATGCGCAGATCCAAGATGATCCCTTGGAAATTTCTCGTGATTCATTTATGAAACAGCAGGAAGATGATCCTACTCTTAAAAAATTCTTCACGTTACCAACAAAAGGTGATCCAAATAAAGATACAAATCGTAAATCTTGGATAACGGTGAAGAATGGCGCACTTGTACGTATGGTACAAGACTCCGCTAAGTCCATTCATTCTCAAATTCTTATGCCCAAAAATATGAGAGTTAAAATCTTACAGCACGCTCATGATTCTCAGTGTGTTGGGCATATGGGTTTTTCCCGTACTAAATCGAGAGTTCTGGCTTCTTTCTTTTGGCCTTTTGTGAACAAAGACATACGGATCTATTGTCGATCTTGTAAGGTATGTCAAGAGGTTAAATCCAAAGGTCCACGCCATGCTGCACCTATTCAGGCTGCAGATATTCCAATTCGACCATTTCAAAAAATGGCAATAGATATCATTGGGCCATTTAAAATAAAGTCTGCTAGAGGACACCAATTTATCTTGACGTGTGTTGACATGTGCACACGTTGGCCAGAGGCTGTTCCTCTAAAGAGCAAAACTACTGCTGATATTGCAGATGCTCTGTGGCTAATATTTTCTCGTCTGGGATTTCCAGCAGAAATATTATCAGACCATGGTACCCAACTCATATCGGATACCATGTCTAAAGTAATGTCGACTCTTAAGATAGAGAGATCGCTGAGTAGTATTTATCATCCTATGTCCAATGGGATGGTAGAACGTCTGAATAGAAATCTGAAAAACCTACTAGGTAAGATCACTGAAGATCATCCTCAGGATTGGGATAGGGTTTTACCCGCGGCTCTCTTTGCATATAGAGAGGTCGCCAACGAACATACAGGATTTTCTCCCTTTGAACTTGTCTTTGGCGCGAAACCGCGAGGTCCTATGTCCTTACTTCATGATCTTATAACTGCTGATAATATTGTCGATGACACAAAATCCTCTTATGAATATGTCATCGCACTTAGACACAAGATTGTTGAAACATGCAAATTGGCAACTGCTTCTTCTGAATTTGCGAAACAGAAGGCAAGACAGTTTGACAATAAAAAGAGATGCATGCGACAACTTTGTCCACTTACGGAATTCCATGAACGTCCGGATTATTTACAACCTGTTTTCCAGGCAACGGACGATTCTCCAGTCCAACACGGGCATTACTCATCACTGTCAGTAATACAGGATGAGGAAACGAGTTTCTCGGATGTGAATCTTCCTTTTCCGATGATTCCTCTTCATTCTAATGAATCGTGGAAAGATGTTACGGTTTCTCCCGACTTATCTCTAGGAGAACAGAAACAAGTTTCTGCTATGTTACAACAATTTCAGGATGTCCTTACTGACATTCCTGGTCAAACTGATGTCATTGAACATGACATTATTCTTACTGACCATAATCCTATAAGAGTCAGACCGTATCCTATCCCGATACATTTTCAAGCACAGGTTGAGAAAGAGTTGGATGAGATGATAGATTTAAAAATAACACTGACAAACAACATTTTTCTTTCTTATATAAGAATAAGTGTTCTTAGGTCAATTTCTTGCGCTGATTTCAAATCTGAAATCCGTTTATCTCTATCACGTCGGGTTCTTAAGATATTTGTGAATAAATATATTTTTGGGAAACCGTTATTTGCTCCGTTTCATTTTTACTATATAACTTATTAAAAATTAATAAAAAGCAACATACCTCTACTTTTTATACTGCTAAAAGATGCATGACATATGTTACGCGATTTTTTCAAATAGTTACTGTATTTTGAAATAATTCTGAGCAAAATATGGCTTCTAGAAGTTGTAGAAATTCGGCTGATCTGTTCTGTTACGTGTGCGGATATTTTACCGATCGTGTTGACCAGAAAAACTTTACACCATTATTAAAGATAGCATATGAACTTTATTTCGATTCGAAAGTTGATGATGCAAATAAATCTTGGAAGCCAAATGCGGTTTGTTCGATACATTGGCAGGTTGGTTACGAAAATCGCCGAAGCAAAAGTCGATGCCTTTTGGAGTGCCAGTAATATGGCGTGAAACATACAAATCACACTACTGATTGTTACTTCTGCTTGACAAATATCCATGGTTTCACTTTTAAAACTAGAAAGTCTGTGGTTTATCCAAATATTGAATCGGTTTCGAAACCAGTGCCTCATGATCCAATCACGTGTCCGATCCAAGTACCACCAGAACAATATCCGTTGGACGTAAATGAACCATCAGAAAGTGATAGTTTACCTGCTTTAGAAACTAATTCTGACTCAGATTACATACCGGTGAATGATGGGTTTACTTAATTAACCATTCAGAACTTTCAGATCTAATACGTGATCTCGCTCTTACCAAAGGACAAGCGGAATTACTCGGTTCGCGACTCAAAGAATGGAATCTTTTAGCGCCCAATACTCCGATATCTAAATTTCGTCATAGACACAGAGAACTTGTTCAATACTTTGAGATGGATGATGACATTTGCTATTGCAAAGATGTAAACGGTCATGAGCACATAGTCAACGAATGGCGATTTTTCATCGATTCTTCCAAGACTAGTCTAAAAGCCGTGTTATTGCATAACAGAAATTTTTTTTTCATCAATTCCAGTCGCCTACTCTGTTCATATGAAAGAAACTTATGACAATATGGCTATACGTTTGGAAAAAATAAAGTACAATGACTACCAAAGGCGGATTTGTGGAGACCTAAAGGTCATTGCAATTCTCACGGGCATGCAGACTGGGTATACTAAATTTTGTTGCTTCCGATGTGAATGGGACAGCCGCAACAGACAGGAACATTATGCAAGAAAGGTGTGGCCTATCCGGGATCGTATGCAGCTCGGGCATAAAAATGTAATACGCGAGCCATTAGTTAACAAAGACACCTTCATTTTACCACTGTTACATATAAAGTTGGGGCTCATGAAGAATTTTGTAAAAGCGTTAGATAAAACGAGCAAAGCTTTCACTTATCTTCGAGAAAAGTTTCCGCAAGTTAGCGATGCAAAGATAAAGGAAGGTATCTTTGTAGGACCTCAGATTAGGAAAGTTATTGCAGACAAACAATTCGAGAACTTGTTACATGGTAGTGAACTTCGCGCATGGATGGCATTCAAATCGATCGTCGATAACTTTCTGGAAAATCACAAATCTGTCGACTATGTTGCATATTGTTAAGCAGTGCATAGATGCATACATAATTATGGGCTGTAACATGTCCCTCAAAATCCATTTGCTCGATTCGCATCTTAACTTTTTCCCTGACAACCTTGGCGAAGTCAGCGATGAACATGGAGAATGATTCCATCAAGATATCGCCGTAATGGAGTCACGTTATCAAGGACGGTGGAGTGTGACCATGCTTGTCGATTATTGTTGGATGCTTCATCGCGATGTACCACATGCCATTCACCGACGAAAGTCGACTGCAAAGAAATTCAAGCCTACATAACTGTTATACTTCTTGTACGAATGATGTTGTAATACGGTATGCGTTGTTAAAAAACTTCAATTGCGTATTTCTAGAGATCCCGACCTGATAGAGAAAAACGGTTTACAGATTTAAAAACAGCGCATTAAAATTGACCAGAAAAACATAGAAATGTTAGAGAAAGAAAAAAAAAGTTTTTTTTTGTTAGTCAGTGTAATTGAACCATCCACAGACAGTCCGATGGTTATGTACGGACTCAAAGACAATAAATACCTTTGCGTTGATCGCAAATTGAACCAAGTGACGAAATTTGATGCTGAACCTATGCCTTTACTAGAAGAGCTACTTACAAGACTATCGAAATCTCATTTCTTCACTAAACTTGATTTGTCTAAGGGATATTGGCAAGTTCCACTCGCCGAACACGCCAAGCCGTTTACTGCTTTTTCGACACCTAGGGGTCTATTCCAATGGAATTTCATGCCTTTCGGTCTTATGAACGCCCCTGCCACATTTGTACGCATGATGCGTCGAATCCTATCTCAACGCTCAGATGTCATTGCGTATCTTGATGACTGTAAATCAACGCGATACGCGATTGCTCTTCAGCCTTTTCATTTTTCGGTGCGAGCTATCCGTGGATCAGAAAATGTGATGGCAGATATCTTATCTAGATGCCCACATGATTCCACTTAACCGTCAGATCTTGATATTTTTACAGATCTAACTCTACTACATTGTTTCTATACTAAAATGTGTATACATGCGTAATGTATCATATATATTGATTGTATCACTACGTAGCGGTTCATTGATGTATATTCACCGCTGATCATTTGATATTTTGTTTCGTCTTTGATAATCATGATGTTAAAATACCTAAGATGAAATTTTTGGATAAACTAGTGTAGAAATTGTGGCATTGCCAGTATTGTAGGATGCGTTGGTGACACCTCTCTGGAAATATTTATACTCAGAGAAAAAACTTTCTCTGGTTCCTGAGATATATACTCACTTGTCGTACCATAGGACGACTTAGCCTTATATGAGGCGTTACATTTGTTTGGAATGCTTATCATCTGCGCATTGTTCGTCGTGCGTTGTGAGCCTATTGTATGTTGCTCCTGGATGTATTTTTAAAAAAAATGTACCATTTTTTTCCCGGGGGGTGTGGTAATCTGTTGCATACATATTTTTGAATGCACGGATTACAAAAATGCGATATGTCTATTTAATAATTTATTTGTGTACGAAAATGCTTCCCTTTGGAAAGCGAGATAATCCATCAGTGATTTATACGTTTGATTCGGCGTATGAATATTGACGTCATGTCAGTTCTCGTTTGTTAGGGCCAGAAAATAGATTGATCTTGTTCAATATGTTAATGGCCTGAATTTATATGTATTACTTGTCTAGTACAAGAAGATTCAGTTTTATATTGTATATCTTCGTATGCTAAGGTCGGACTATAGCGAACTCTGGCGGAGGTATCCGTTGTCCTAGAGAGTTGTAGTGAGTTCCGAAGAAGACGGTCGTAATGGCCAGTTGTGTATTTTGTAAGGGCTGGTCCTGTTAAAGGTTTAAAGTGAGTTATGGATGATTTTTCCATAAGGAAGGAATGTCTCTGCAAGTGTGTGATGTCAGAGACTCTTCTCATGTATTTCATTATGTTTGAATTCGGACTCCAGGTAAAGCCAGACCCGTTTTTCCTTTGATGATCTCCTTATGGTTAGACCTAGATGAAACATCGTATTTTCGAGCATCGTTGGTCGTTTAAAGATAGATTGATGAAGATGACAGGTTCCATCAGCGCTTATGTCTTTGTGAAGCAACCTTCTGACTAAGGGACTGTATGGAAACTATAGGAAATCCTATATATTCAAGTTATGAATTAACTGTGGCTGATAATTATCCTTCTGCTGGGCGAGTGAGCGAAAACTCAGGGAAGGAGGCCATTTTGTATTCCTGTCATCATTATGGATCACTGTCCAAAGAACGGATCATGAATTTTACTATTCAGACAGTGGCACGGAGATCTCATTAAGATGAAAACCCCTACTGTGGTTTAACTTTGTCATTTAAATATTTGACATATACAGCTGGAGAACTTAGCCCAGGAAAATGTTCCTCCAGTGAACCCCTTTGTATGTTTATACACACGTACCCACTGATGCGTTCAGTCAGTTAGGGGATACGGCAATAGTACGCCAGAAACTGAATGACTTTATTATATTGAATGCTGCACGAAATGTACTACTATTCTGCTACCTAATGATTTGCTATGTCAACATACTCATGACTGTATTCCGTGCTGTCCAAGTGTGTGCGTCCTTATTAAAAGCATAGAAAACGTCAACAGCGGTTCCTAACATTTTTGACTTGCCTAAGAGTGTGTGTGAAATAGTATCAAGTGTCAACTACATCGAACAGTACACCATTCGCGTGTTTTCCACTCTCACTTCATACATATACAATCCTGCGTCGGTTGAGTTGACCTTTGTTGTACTTGCCTGTCTCATGTGTAACGAGCAGGAAGAATACTCTACCCTTTACAGTGATGACTACCAGTACCACCTGGGGAACGATTACTTGACGGTGATCCCATAGCAGACACTGCCTTGCTGTCTTTGCCTTCCCTAACTCAGGACTAGAGTGAGTTACCCATTTACAGCTGGGTAGACTGGAGCATGCCTGGTATCATCAACTCAGTACACTCAGTAGTGGCCAGTCAAACTACAACATTCTACAGAAACTAAATTATCGTGTCACAGTAAAGAAAAGGGAAAAGTAGAGACAAGTAAAGTGAAGAAAAGAGTAAAGTATAAGATTAGTTAGTGAGCTGTGCATAAAATTAGGCATGTGTGTAGAATAACTACTACCTAAGTAAGTTAATTAACTAAATAATAATATATAACATATTATGTAAACATATTTACTAACTATATATACCATTTATCACATTACTGATATATCTACGTAGCTTATTCAATTGTGTGAGATTATTTTGATTTCATATTTTCTTTCCTTTATATTACATTTTTTTCTCACATTTTTTATCATTATTTTATTAATTAATTCAATAAATATGTAACTTAATAATGTTGGAAATGAAGATCCAGCCGTTGTCATGTCCCTATTGAATGAACGGTGAGTTTCATTGGAAAAAGAAAGTTAATAAATTTCCACTGTGTTCCGTGTAGTAATGAATTTGAACTATGACAGCATTCATTTAGTCAGTTCGATTCCTGTTTTAGAATGATGGCAATTTGATTATAATATTCTTCTTGATTGCATCATAACGAGTTGGAGGATGGGTGGACACAAACCAAAGTCCAACCTCTGAGAACGAAATCTCGACGTATGTCTATCGGCTATAGTCATTTAAATTGAAGACTGCGCATATAAGTTATATGAGTGCACATTATTCGCTAAGCTATTATTGTGCATGTAGTTAGAAACAATTTCCTCGTTGACGTATGCAATTATTTGAAAATTATGTATTGTTCAATATTTTTGTGACTTTATGGACCATCGTTACTCTTTAATTGCCTTCAGTAGAATGATTGGAAAGTACATCAGCGACCACATTTTCGGTTCCAGAGATGGATTCGATGGTAAAGTCAAAAGGTTGCAAAAAAATTGCAAATCTGGCTAACTTCGGACTTTTATGATTGGATCGACGTAGTGACGCGACAGCCTTCTGGTCAGTCTGTATTACAAAGGGTGCGCCCAATAAGAACTTTTCAAGTTTAGTGATCGCCCAAACCACTGCAAGCAACTCCTTGTCAACCGTGGAGTACTTAGTTTCTGCCGCTTTGAGTTTTCTTGAGATATAGAGGGTTGGATGGAGTATTCCCTCATGATCTTGAAGCAGACTCGCTCCAAGTCCGTAGTTGCTGGCATCTGTGCGGAGTATAAACCTTTTAGAAGCATTTGGCAACCGTAAAATCGATGGATTCGAAAAAATACTCAAGATACTTCGAAAAGTTTTGTCGCAATCGTCAGTCCACGTCACTTTCATTGGCATATTTTTCCTTAACAATGATGATAAGATAGCCGTAATGGATGACAAATTAGGAACAAATCTACTATAGTATTGGACAATACCCAACAAACTCCTAACCTGCTTCTTGGTTTGAGGAACTGATAAATTTAAGATTTTAGATACATTACTGGGGACGGTTTGGATACGTCCGGCCCCAACAATGTGTCCAAGAAAAGTTATCTCATGGAACGCTACTTGTATTTTTGTAGGTTTAGCGGTTAACTTGTTTTCTCTTAATATTTCCAAAAGAGATCGAAGTCCGGAAAAATGTTCCTTGTTATCGTAGATAAAACAACACAAGTGTCACCTATAGAAAACCTACAAGACCTAAGTCATATAAGAATAAATGACCCATAAAGAAAAGAAATGATGACTGACTATGCTGAGTCATCAAAGATGTGACGAACAGTGTTACTGTAACCTGTTATCTGCGTGGCGCAGAATCAGGTACTTATTGTAACTTTAGACAATGGTGTTGAAAGTCAGCACCATTATCACGCTCAATAACCATCCGAGCATCTCTGTTGTTACGAAATGTAACCACAGCTTCACCATACCTGTTGTTGGTAGGTGGCAACAGACGCACAAACTTAACGTCTGCCGTGTAATTAAAGAAATTACTAAGTGCCTGCCATGTAGTATCTTGTGGCAGATTGCGCACTAACACAGTGCGAGAATATGCACTTTTACCCATGTAAGTAATATCATTGTCACGAAACTGTGAACACTGACGATTTGTATATCTGGTCTTATCCAGAGAATTAAATTTACCTTTATCCCTGAGCAATAATTTTATTAGATGAAGTATCATCATAACTGAAATTATGACGATATCTATTAGTATTTAAGGCAGTATGTTTCCTGCATGTCGTAGACACTTCCTTGCTGTGCAAAGTAAAAACTTTGCCGACAGACTTATTAGTCTGAACTTTATCGTACAAGTTCATTCTCAACTCACTATTATTTCTCTTTTTAGTGAAGTCATTCCCATCGTAACCCAATTCAGTATTTTTCTTAGAATCAATTTCAATATGATTCTGTCGCCAAGATTTATTAATTGAATTGGCGATATTATCATGTCGAGGGAAGGTGTACCTGCCTCGAAATGATTTTCTCACATTCACCGGAGTTGTAATATTGACCTTGGTCGAAGTATGTACAGGGACATCATAAGATGTATGAATCACCTTGTCAACTTGAGTGACAATTGGTGTGCATGTAGTGTCAGTATTAACTTTGATATTATCCTTATTATTATTTTGATGGAGAGTCTCATCATTCTCCTCTTTTTCATAAATAGTACAAAGACTAAAATTTGAAACTGCTGTGCCAAGCATGTATTAAGATTCTTGGCACGTAATGTAGCCATAGCAACGACGGCGTTAGTATTGCCATAAAATTGCAAATTTTTCCTTTCCCATTCATTAATATCTTCTGGGGTGCAATCTCTACTGCCGTGAATACGACCCACCATCAGATCTGCAATTGGATTTTTCAGCATGCATACTTTAACATTACCTGTAAAGAAAGGTGTGTTAATATAAATAATAGCTGTGGGGTAGTACTCAATGGTACCACCAAATGTCATGCATCTGACATATTCATTAGTTGCACAACTTGGATGTATCAGTGACTGTCGGACTCCAATAGTGGGGGAACCTGAATCTCTCAACACAAAAGCTATAGCACCATTAACTATCCCTCTGTTAAATATCAGAGAGCCTGTTCCATCATTAGCTGCGAGACCAACTTCTGGTAGAATGTGTCCGCACTTCAATACTGTCTCTTTTGCTTTCTGAAAAACAAGATTACATTCTGGGCAACTATTTGCCACGTTATAATTAACAGCATAACATGTGGACGAAGATTGTTTTTGTTTATTGTCATGTGAAACCCCTGGGGTCGTACTAGTAGTAAGTGCCGCCCCTGTATTGTGATCATAATGTGAAGGTCTACGTGATTGAGACCGACGACGGAAATAGTTATGGGAATCATTTCGTTGTCCCTAGATGGCTGTTATATCTGGGTCTAACGCCTTTATTATTGCTATCCCACCTGTTACTATTATTCTTAGAATTAGAATTATATTGTCTATTTGGATTAGGAATATATTGACCCTTATTGTAACTGAACTGAGGTGACGGATTTCTATATTGCTGCCTATCTCTGTTGAAATTATCATTATTGTTATAGTGTTTTTGTCCCTGATTATAATTATTATTGTATCTTCCTCTGAAATGATTTTTATCTAGGCTGTGTGATCTTGCTTTGTTATATTTGTCGTGATAAGACATATTGGATGCTACTGGTAAAGGTTCTCTCATTTGCGAATTCGAAATGCTCACATTAGGATGTGCTGTACAATAATTGATTGCCATTTCTTCTAAATCAGCAATAGTAGATGGTTTTCGTTCTTGCAAAAAGGCAAAGAACGGTGGACTAACCGAGGATAACACTTTATCCCTGAGTAACAAATCAACTAATTTATCATAAGATTTGTTTACTCTTGCGAGTTCCACCCATCTGTTAAAGGTATTGCGGATATTCGCAATGAACCCAGTGAAGTCTTTATTTGATTCTGGTAGAAGCGTTTTAAATCTAAGTCTACAGCGTTCCTCATTTAAATGAAAACGTCTCAACAATAAAGCTTTTATTGCATCATAATTTCCTGCTATTGTAGGATCAACATTCTCCGTTGCGTTTAATGGTTCACCATCTAAAAATTCGTTTAGTTTTAGTGTCCATGCGGATTTATCCAAGTTATTTGTTTTGCATACCTGTTCAAAACGTGCTAGGTATGAAGCTAGGTCGTCAGAGTTCAACTTAAAATGTGGTAATTTAAAGTTATAATAACTTTTGTTTTGGTTGGATGAGAATACATGCTGAGAATTCTCACCCTGGCTCGCAGTAGCGCCTTGTGCTTGAAATTTTGCTGTTTCCAACTTAATACGCGCCAATTCCAATTATTGTTGCCTTATTATTTCTTCTCGCTTCATTTTATTCTCTTCTTCAATTCGTAACATTTCGTCTCTTGCTCTTTTTATGTCTTCTTCTTGCTTAGCAATTTCTCTTTGCTTTTCTAGTTTGAGTTCACGTTCTTCTTCTTCTTTTTTCAATGCAGCCTTTTTCTATCTCTTTCTTTTCAAGTTCTTCTTGTTCCTGCTTCAATGCAGCCTTTCTCTCTAGTTCCTCTTCTTTAGCTATAGCCAGTTCTCTTCAGCAAACTGACGAAGTTCTGGTCCTTTGTACCCAAAATCTTTTCCCATTTTAACAAATTGGTCAAGAGTAGCCATTTTGAATCAATGATATGTTTACTCAATCAAATATTAATCATATATATATGACAAAGGATGAATACTCAATATAACCCACTATAATATTTTTGTACTATTAGTTGTAAGTTCAACAACTATTATTCCTAATAATTTATATCAATATTACTTACTTACAACAATATACCAATGTGTTATAAATTTATTTATTTATGATGCTGAATTTATTTCATGCATCCACTAATCTCACTTATTATTTATGGCATCCGACGTACATAACTATATTACTCAATTATGTATTATAATAGTTAATATATTGTTCTAATTTAATCACCTATTCATGTCGTGTTTACTAAAGAATTATTAAATAAAAGTTATCCTTCCTTAATATTTCATCATCATATTATGTCTTCCTGCCCTAGTCATAATGAACAATATGCCTCAATAGCGTATTGGACCACTAGTTCAACCTGATAACATCACTCAAGTCATCACATAATTTAATGAAAATTAATCAAATTAATTTACTATCTTAATAATAAACATTTTAAACTATTATAATTATATTATTATTTTCCGAAATGAATAAATACAATGCAAATAATTAACCAAAGCTTTACAAAACAGTAGCACTACACAAACGTGACAATTTTACAGATATAAATGATTCTATTAACTAAGCATACAAGTCGGAAGTCACCAGATAAGGTCAAGGTAAACCAAAAATCGAGATTAAAACTGTACACTTAAAATGATGACGTAGACATGGACTCATATAACGGTTAATACAATATATATGAAAATAAAGATAGCAAGATTTGAGAATGAACAAGATAGATTACAAACGTGCAACGAGATTAAATAAAAAGAAACTTAATACAACAAAATACGACAGTTATTCACAGAACTGCACAGCTAAAACATTTAGTATCGAAATCTTGCAATGTCGAGCAGAACAGTTCCCTGGTTAATTTGTTAGGGGTTCCCGTACAGATTGCAAAACTTCAATAAATCCCTAAGAACGACTGAAATCTCTGTGGTCAGTTGTTCGCGACATTCCAGAGGTTTCAGCTCCCTCGCCAACCAACCCGCTGACATCGACATGACTACATAAATACATATAAATGAAACTTTAATGAATAACATTGTTAATATGCCTATGAAAATGGCAGACATGGACTCAACATTTGCATAAGGCACGAAAAGTACTTATCTTTAGGATTTCCGAACAATTAACAATAAGTCAACATGCGCCAAGGAACTATGGATATAGCATGTATTAATGATGCCTGTTTGACACGAATTCTTTCGGTTGTTGAGGCTTGAATAATTTTTTCCATGTCTTTGACTTTAGCGTGACTTTCGTGATCGTTCGACGGTTGCTAAGGGCGTGACGTCATATTCGTATGCGCAAGAAATGTCACTGTAAATCGAGGGGATGTTTTGAAAATTCGCTTAGATTGTAGATCAGTTCTTAAACGTGAAATAGAAATTCCACAAACCACATCTGGCCGCCAGTTGATAAAGCTGGTTTCTGGCTTAATCATTATTAGTAAAGGTTCAATAATTATATTGTCCCAGCTCAGTTAGCATGTTTTATTGACCAATATTCTGAGTTCCTTATGATCTCCATTTATCAATGTCAATAGTAATTTTCATGCAGAAAAGATTCATCGTGCTTGAATAAATGTCAATAAAACGCGTAGCAGCCAAAACCCAACTTTAACGTGATTTGATTCTTGATAAGTCCTGGGTTTAGTTTTGAGTCCACATGGATACAGTTTATTTAACGAAATGACGAAGATATCCATAATAATTGATTCATACAAAGTACATAGTATTGCATTCAAAATATATATTACCGTCAGTGTCCAATTCCTTAAATGTCGTCAGAACATCAAGGCGATGTACGCGCTCTGCTGTAATCCAGTCAGACGGTAATGAAACGCCTGTGTTTGACGAATATATATATATATATATAGATCATACACTGATCAAAGATCCTTCATCCAATGGTTATATACTAACCATATATATTTCATTATCCATTAACGAACCATGGACTGACCCGGCGTCCATAAAATAAATTATAATTCGGCAATATGTAGCCTAACTCTGGAAGGATTCAAAAACGCGTCTTCATGGCGTGACGGTCAAGTAATAATGGGTGCCCTACATTCGTCACTAAGCGTGACCATATCAACGCTCACACGTCACAATCCGACCCGTGCGGATTGTGTTCACTATACCATGAGGTATAACAATCATTCTACATTAAATCTCTTAACACCAAAATGCGCACTGCCAACTATAGCAGACGACATTGTTAAACATGTCGTAACAACCATCTATTGTTAATAAACATTTACTTGCTGGGTCCTCTCGTTAGATCAGTTCAGCGCTATGGCAACATAATCAATGAAAGGACGTCAACTGTTAACAAACTTTTATTTATGGGAGTTTCATAACTACATTATTTTAGGACTGCAGTCAGTTAATCATCATCATCATCATATATGTCACCTCCTTGAGAAGCGCAGGTCCTCAAAAAAATTGACAAGCTGTCTTGTCCTGAGCCATCCATTAAGTGTCTTTTTGTGCGTCTATGCCTTTCATGTGTGTCCCCAGTTCTCTTCTTCGCGTGATTTTTTTTATCTCCCTCTATTTCTCTGACCGTGAGAATTCCAGGACAGGAACTGCCTTGTAATGTTATCACCTGGGTTTTTAAATCAGTATCATATTCCGTGACGTAATGAAGGTCAATAATTAATGAGATACCATACACAACTGAAAAATAAACAAAAATGAGACACAATGAGAACTGAGAGACAAACATATCCAGGAAACAAACAGAGCTGACAAACACACTCAACTGAGAGACAAACATATCTGAGAAACAAGCAGAGCTGATAAACACGCACAATTGAGAGACAAACATATCTGAGAAACAAGCAGAGCTGATAAACACGCACAATTGAGAGACAAACAGATCTGAGAAACAAGCAGAGCTGACAAACACACACACACAACTGAGAGACAAACATGTCTGAGAAACAAGCAGAGCTGATAAACACACACACACAACTGAGAGACAAACATGTCTGAGAAACAAGCAGAGCTGATAAACACACACACACACAACTGAGAGACAAACATGTCTGGGAAACAAGCAGAACTGATAAACACACACACACAACTGAGAGACAAACAGATCTGAGAAACAAGCAGAGCTGACAAACACACACACACAACTGAGAGACAAACAGATCTGAGAAACAAGCAGAGCTGACAAACACACACACGCAACTGAGAGACAAATATGTCTGAGAAACAAGCAGAGCTGACAAACACACAGAATTCAGAAACAAAAGAACTGACAAACAAAGAGCTTACAAGTAAACAGAACTGAAGAATAACAGGAACTGACAGATAAAAAGAACCAAAAACAAATAGAACTGACATACATGAAGAACCAAAAACAAAAAAACTGACAAAGAAACAGAAATGACACACAGAGCTGAGAAGCAAGCAGAACTGAAAAACAAACAGAACTGAGAAAAAAAAAGAACTGTTAAACAAACAGAACTGAGAAACAAACAGTTTACAAACAAACGAAACTGACAAACAACTAAGAACTTACAAACAAGCAGCTTACCAACGAACATAACTGACAAACAAACAGAACTGACAAACAGAACTTAAAAACGAACAGAACTGACAAACAAACAGAGCTGACAAACAGAACTTAAAAACGAACAGAACTGACAAACAAACAGCTTACAAACAAACAGAACTGATAAGGAAAAAAGATCTGAGAAACAAAACAGAACTGACAAAAAAAACAGATATGCAAGAAACAAACAGAGCTGACAAGGAAACAGAACTGAAAACTAACATATCTGACAAACAAACAGAACTGATAAACAGAAATAACACACATAACTGACAAATAAGCAGAACTAACAAACAAACAGAACTGACAAACAGAAATAACACACAGAACTGACAAACAAACAGAACTGACAAACAAACAGAACTGACTGATAAACATAAATAACACACAGAACTGACAAACAAGCAGAACTGACAAACAAAAAGAACTGAGTGTTTTACATAACTTCAAAATATTTAAAATCCACTTGTCCTGAAATTATGTGTACCACATTATCTGTCTATCACTGCCATACCGTGTATGGTCGTCAGCGTATTTGGCTTGTAGGATCAACTGCGGCATTGTTTGGTTGTATTCATTTGACGTTACAAAGTCGACCAGACATGACAACGTCAGAAAATCAAAAACACAATCACAACTATACAACCTGCATGGGTCTGCCCCCGTTCTCGTCAGCAATACGAAAACTTCATTTAAAATTGACAGTTGTTAATTTTCCTTTTGATTAAAGCCATGTTTAATCGATAACATTATTTAACACTTCAAGGCTTGTGCAATGGCCAGGAAAGCCAACACGAGTTTGATCTCCGCGAACAGGAGCCATTCTCGAGTACTGGTGGCAGGGGCGATCAGGAAAAGTTTAATTAATCCGTGTAAGCTACACCAGCCACGGAACAAAATTTTCAATGCGCTTGATTAAAAATAATCCTGGTGTGCAAAAATTATAGGCTGTGTTTTAATTTGGAGATGTAAGTTGTCAGTGATGGATTTTTTAAATTAAGCAAGTTCAACGATTGTATGAGAGTTTGATTATGAGATTTATAGCTTCAACTGAAAGAAGTTCTGAGATTTACTAGAAGTAGATTTGCGATGACTAACTGCAATATAATCCTGAAAAACAGTTTCTCCTATATCAAACCGCCTAATCAATCAATTTCTCAATCAATTAACAAACCCGCCTAATCTATCAATCTCTCAATTAACAAATCAACCAATCAATTAATTCTTTTCACCTCCACGCGAAGGACAGGTCCTTGTTAACAACATGCCAAGCCCTCCTATATCCGTTGAGTGTTTTTCCGTGTATTTCTTTTTACTTTCATATCTCTCTCCAGTTCTCTTCTCCGTGCGTTCTTGGTCTAATTCTACTTTACGCACTGTAGGAATTCCAGAAAATGGACAACCTCTTAGTGCTATCAACTGGTTTTCTTAATACGAGTCTTATCAAGCGCCAATGTTTTCTTCTCACCTCATGTTCCAGAAGTGTTTATCTAATTCTTCCCACCAACTCTGTATTAGTGATCTTGTCATCCTATTTTCAATCTTTCTACTCAGAACAAACACCCATTTAAAACAGTCCGTATCTTTCTGGTCACCATTTTTGTTATTATCCATGTTCCACAGCCATACAATAGGACTGATTTGACATTTGACTTAAAGGTTCTTTACATATCTTCTTTTCCCCATACCTATCCTAGTGCAATAACAGTTCCTCTTGTCATGTTTATTCTAATTTTTATATTACTGTCTGTCCCTCCAAAATTGTCTATATCGCAGCCAATAAAATTCCATATCTTGTATGATTCCACATCTTGTGGGGGTATATCTACAGGGCGGTGTAAAACGCACGATGTAGTATTATAATTTATTGGCAATCGTAAACAGGAAAAAAGTTATTGTATTTCTTGGTCCACGATACTGCGCTTAATTAGGGCAAATTAACGAGAGACGAACATGTACGCATCTACTTCATCCCTCCACAGAAGATGTTATGAAACTGCAAACATCGTGTTATAACAGAAGGCAATATGGTCATCGGAAGGAGTCCACACATACTTCAGTAATTTGTTACCGTCGCTCTTTTGTACTTTATTTTCACGTTTAACTGTTTTCAGTAACAGTGATCTAGTTCAGTCATTGTGTGCTGGAAGAAAGGATCACTTGTGTACACATGTGCGGTGTATGCACCATAGATGAATGTACGCAAGATGTACCCATGCGAATATGGAAAGTAGAACTTGTGTTACCTAGGCTAACGTACGACCATGTTTTCTCGGCGTTTTGAAAAATTCGTTAGTTTTCAGATTCACCAGAAGGAAAGACCTTCACCAATCTCATGCCATGACTTCCTGTCTCGTGCCATCAGGTCAAGGTCATTCTATGTCTTCCTCACTATTTTTATGTATGTCTCTAGTTCTGTTCTCCATGTGTTTTTCTTTTTTCGATCTACCTCTTAATTTAGTAGTCCTCCATTTCTGCTGCCACATGCGCAGCTTTCCCTTATTTGTTTAATATACGAGCATTCCAGGTACCAAATCTGGAGATTTTCATAGACGAAAAATGATTGAGTCAGCAGCCTAGACTTCTTTCGGCTATCTCTGGGTCGCTTCATGAACCTCCTAAACCGAGGATCTTCTCCTGTTTTGGATGGCTGAATTGACTCAATGTCTTTAGTTGATTTTTCCATATTGTTTGTTGAAGTTTGTAATATCTTAAAGCTTCTACTTGCTGGGTGTAGTCGGTCCCATTCTAGTTTGATGAAACCATTCCTGGTTTTCAGCTTTCAGAGTATTTAGAGTTTGGAATAATTACAGTCTATATGTAACTTTTCAGCTGCGGTAGCACAGTGGTTAGTTGCATGGCTGTTGAAGTGGGCGTTCATGGCTGTTGAAGTGGGCGCAAGAGGGCTTGTGGCTGCATCAGTGTATGATCTATTGAAACTGTTGGGGCTGAGGGGACAGTCGAGAACAAGGGCACTGAAGAGACTTAGTGAAACTGCCGAAAAGGCATCAGGCTGGCTGTGGAACAACCGCAATGGGCAATGGAAATCGTGACAATAAACGCTGCGGTACAGAAAACTCCAGGAATTTTTCTAAGTCCACAATACGCTGAGTTTTTTTGGTGTACTAGTGAACGGGCTGTGACTGAGGGGCAACAGGCGGTGTATATTATAGGGGTGTCTGTCAGAATTTCAGTGGCGAACGCGCAGTGGCTAGACTCGTTGGCTTCGCGATGGTGTCTCAGTGTATGCGACGGAACGAACGGAATAATTTGTCTTCTCTGTTACTTTCACAATTGCCTCCACGGCTGGCGGAGTTGTCGATTAAAGTTGCAACCATAAGTGAAATGGGTTCATTTTCGATACAAGACAACAGGAGGCTGAGACGCTTAGGAGTCGTGAGCCCGCCCCCCTTAGAGTGTAAAGGAGTATATTGGGCCGAAACACTTGTCGGACGGGGGGACTTTTTCTGATGATCAGATTGCTTCCTGTTGTATCGCTCTGTAAAGAGTTTCCTATCATCATGGCTTCCTAGCTTGGTGGTCTATGGTTCAATCCCCAGTTGAGGTGGGATTTTTAGACCACAAATCGACCCAGCCTTATGAATTGGGTACCTGAGCAACTCTGGGAAGGTTAAGTCGACAGGCGTGATGCTGACCCCTAGTGTGCCGATGGTCAAGAGAATATTGACCTAACACCGTATTCCCAATATTCCTCAATGGGCGCGTAACAGGATCCTTTACCTTTTATACGTAACTTTTATCTCTGCCACACGATCGGCGTCCTGCAATTCCAACAAAAGAGTAGTAAAACATTTAAACCAAGCTATATTTTACCGAATGTTCACTTCGCTTAAAAAGAAAAATGGTCGCGTTCCTATCTCATGCAGTTTACGGTTAGAATTAATTTGTTTACGCTAGCTAGTGAGTTTGCATTGGGAATGAGGAAAAAATTGCTATAACACTAGGGACATCACGCTTTTAAATTCCGGAGGGAAATGGTTAGTTCGAAATTAATCTGGCTTTAAAATTCTTTCTCTTCTCCCCTTCGGTCTTGGAGATCTACCAAATCATCATACGCCATCTACCGATAGATCGGGATGTCCGTGGTCTAGAGGATGGGAGGAAGGGACACAGAAAATATAAATCCGCAAAAATAAAGACAAATGTACACCAAGGCAGAGTCAAACAAGTGGAAAGAACAAGCGCCAGTGCTTGACAGGACATTTATTCAGGAAACTAGCCAATAGCGTCACAAGGCATTTCTTGTTCTGACATCCCCAGGATTAGAGAAATAGTGGAAGCTGAAAAACACGCGGAGGAGGGAATTTGTGACATGCATGAACAGCATGAAGAAGATGTGGGTGGAAACATCATAATCGGATGGAACAGAACAACCAGACTTAGCTTAGTTTTTTTTTTTTTTTTTTTTTTTTTTGAAACTTTACGATTCAAACACAGAAGAAATGAAATGAAAGCATGGATGACACCAAGGTAAGGTATATTAAGACAATCAGGTTGTGACCTATAGTCAGGAGTCAGGTAATGCTCAGGGTAGAAATTCAGGGCATAGTCGTAACAGATTATAGGAAAACAACAACGCCGTGCATATTCAATGATAAATGCACAACCTTCTGCAAGATGCCCGTCCAGTCACGTGACTCTGAAATGTCAAAACTCGATATTGCTAAAACTTCGAAGCTTCAGCGTAAACAAGAACTATTTTCGCCGAAAAAAAATAAAATTCGTTTAATACATATCAAATCCGCCACTCTGAAAACGCCGTCCAAATGTCAATTTATTCAGGCAGATTCGATGGGACTCCTCGCATAACCTGGTTCCGGTGAGAAATGAAAACTATATAACCAGTATTGACCTTGCAAAATCTGAAGTAATGTTTGTTTGTGATCTTCACTGCATAAAATGTTTTTATTTACCCAAGTCGAAACTTTCGACATCGCGGGTAATTTAAACTTGGCGAATTGCGACCAGCTAAACGAGCCACTGTCACCGCAAAAAATTTGAACTCGGGGAAATATGATAAGTGGTTGATGGGACCATATAATTTTACTATCTATCTATCTATCTATCTATCTATCTATCTATCTATCTATCTATCTATCTATCTATCTATCTATCTATCTATCTATCTATCTATCTATCTATCTATCTATCTATATACCTACCTACCTACCTACCTACCTACCTATCTATCTATCTATCTATCTATCTATCTATCTATCTATCTATCTATCTATCTATCTATCTATCTATCTATCTATCTATCTGTCTGTCTATTTAGATATCTATATATCTAGCTGTCTGTCTATCTATCTGTCTGTCTGCCTGTCCGTCTGCCCGTTCGTCTGTCTATCAGTTCGTCCGTCTGTCCGTCCGTCCGTCCGTCTGTCCGTCCGTCCCACTTAGGCAACAAAATGGTCCAAAGTATCAATAACTACTATGGCGAAATGAGACATATGTACCCCTCATATTCTCTTTAACCTCATAATTTAATCATTGTGATCGTTTTGCAACTACAGCACAGTTTATTGTATAGTGTATCGTATATTGTATCGTATATTGTATTGTATATTGTATCGTATATTGTATCGTATATTGTATTGTATATTGTATCGTATATTGTATCGTATATTGTATCGTATATTGTATTGTATATTGTATCGTATATTGTATCGCATATTGTATTGTATATTGTATTGTATATTGTATCCTATATTGTATCCTATATTGTATTGTATATTGTATCGCATATTGTATTGTATATTGTATCGTACATTGTATCGCATATTATATTGTATATAGTATTGTATATTGATTGTATCGTATATTGTATCGTACATTGAATTGCAATATTGTATTGTATATTGTATCGTACATTGTATCGCATATTGTATTGTATATTGTATCGTATATTTTTTAAACACTAACTGTCAACATTCATTATCATCATCACCATTATCCATCACCTACCTAAGGCGTACAGGCCTTCAACTAATATGTCAAATCCTCCTGCCCTGCCCTGCCCTGCCCTGACCTATCCGCTCTAGGCCTTTCCATGTCTTCCCAATCTCCTTCATGTCTGTCTCCAGTTTATGCACCCCATGTTTCTTCGGACTTGTCACGTCCTCCCGTGCTTTGCAGTAGTGGTCCAACAGTGGCCAAAATTCAAGAGTACCTAAATGGGTCGTCAAAGATGTCTACCTTCGCACAAGATTACTCTTGACAGAGTTGTAGATAGAAGGGTGAAGAAGCTTCTATCTCAAGGGTGTATTCACAAGATAATTCAGAAGTCAAGAACAATGCTGCATAGGGCAGAGTAATTGTTAACTTATATCTGTCCGTCGCCTTTTGTGAAGAATTAAGCAATGGTCATAGCCCGTTCAAGCCCCCAGCTGGTGTAAATCCAGCAAAATTTCTTTATAACAATTAGCTCTATGTATGTAAATATATGTCTTTATATATATATATATATATATATATATATATATATATATATATATATATATATTAATGTCTTGCTCATACGTATGCTTTCACACTTATAATAACTGAATTAACTATGAAAGTTATGTTTTAAAATAACATGCAACACATTTAATAACCAATTAGTTTTAACAAGTTAAAGTAGTGATGTAATGATGGTGAATTTTAAATAAAATTTCTCGTCATTGAGAAGTGGTTTGATGATTTAAATTTAAAATTAAACTTTTATGTCCGTTTGCTGGTGCCTTTTACAAGCACATAACTGGCATAAGTGAGTCCTGTCGCCTTTTGTTTCGTCAATTCTTTTGTGATGACGATACTTCACAGTCTGATAGCTTCGTTCCTCGAACGATCTGATAGCTCAGTCCGACGATCTTTTAGACAAAATAAAAACAAATGCCTCTGCTAAGTATATTTGTGGGCTGCAAATTAACAGGCACATTGTCTCGCTGTCGATCACTGGCCCAAGACAGTATACATGTTGTTAGATGTGTAGTGCGAGCGTATGATGAATTGAGTGTGGGTGCGAATGAAGACGCGAATGTGTTTAGGCTCGTATAGATGTAGATCCTGCAACCCATACTCTCACATGCAGTAATCAAGGATGCTTTGACACTGCAGGCATGTTTCAAGACATTTATTGACGGGAACACACATAATATCAACAGGAACAGTCAGTGTAACAAGGTCATGCTGACCTGACATCGATAGGTATACATTTGGCATTCAAAAAGGTAAACATCAGAATAGACGTGCATGGTCAATAGCAAAGTTCTTCAATAATGACAGTTCGTAACGTCGCCCTTGGCGTCTCTGACTAAACGCGTCAGATGCCTTAGTTACTATGACACACAGTGTCAACTTGGCACTCCCCGCCAATTGCACATATCAGGCTGTAGTATAATAGCCGAAAGCACAGGCCTCGTTCTGACGTCGGCCGTGTACTTCTGTTAAATAGGTTATCATCAACCCTGCAGTAATACTTATTGTAGATAGAAGTTCCGCCAATCTGCGGCTCCCACAATATATCTTCGTCACTGGATTTCTGGACAATATAAGACTAACAGTCTTGGATGGCTACCTCGAGCACAAATATATAAGTTCTGAAATGGCGGATCAGTGAGCTGCTGTTCACCCTAGGTAATCCTTTACATGTTCTGCCACCGAAAAGCGTAATAATGCATAAAGGTCGGTATTACCTGGCAAATGAATCCTCAGAACATCACAAGGAATTCTGTCGTCATCCCGACGCACAGAGATTCACTGGGGAAAACTGCCATAGCAGTTACTTCGAAGATTCTCCCCGAAAAACAATGGACTCTTGGTCCCTTCAGAAAAACAGGACCTCCCGGCTTCCCGGAAGTATATCTCACTCCCGCTTAAAAAAAACCTTCCCATAGGCCTACGCCGAACTGTCAACCTCTGACCCTAAAGGTCAAACACAATGAATGAATAAACAAGGGAAGACAACCCCTAATCAACCTGACATCGCAGGTAAAGACACAATTATACTTATGATACAAACATAAGCAAATAACTTGACAGATGACTCCGTCGAAAATGACAGCAACATTACTACCACCCCCCCTGTAAAAAAAAAAAAATGCAATTTTTTTTTTTTTTAATATGTTCATGAGCAAGATAGCACCAGTATCACTTCTGTGCTCATGCAAACAATGAACCTAATATCAGGTACAATAGAAGAGGGTACAAATCATCTCCCAACATAGGAGAAAATATTTCCTTTAAGCCAAACAAACTAAGGGATACCATTCAAGAAACCTAAGTTGCTGGCAATACCAATCATATATCAAACATTACTAAATAATATAATCATAGCAATATACAAATGTCAATGCTATTTTAGCAACATATCACTGATGGATGGACAAAATGAAATTTGTTAAATTATCTAAACATCATCCAAATACATTTGTATTACAACATATTATGATATTAAGGACAGACCTAAGTCTGAAAATATATCAGGAAAAACTAGGACACAAGATTTAACTGGAATCATGTGGGCATCTAGACAATATGTCCGCCATCACATTATCCGAACCACGGATAGCTCGCACCGTGAAATGGAAAGGCTGAAGAGCAATAGCATAACGAGTAGATCTCGAGCTCTTCAAATCCTTACTTTGCATAGCCGTAAGAGCTTTTTGGTCGGTTTCCATAAAGAAATGCGCGCCCAGAAGGAACCTTTGTAGCTTAAGAATGGACCAAACCATAGCCAACAATTCACGGTCCAAAACCGAGTAATTCCTTTCTGCCGCATTCAGCTTCCTAGAAATATACATTACAGGATGCAGAGTTCCTGAATATTCCTGCATTAGTGCCGCTCCAATCCCAGTGGAAGAGGCATCACTACGAAGGACAAAAGTCTTATCAATCGTCGGTAGTCTTAAGATAGGATGAGATGAGAACAAATTCTTAACCTGATCCAATGAAGATTGGCATTCTTGGGACCAACGCACCATATTAGGAGAACCTTTTTTTTCAATAACGTTGAAAGTGGTGCCATAATGGAGGACAGATTCTCAATGAATCTTCCATAGAATTGTATCAATCCCAAGAGACTACGCACTTGCTTTTTTGTCTTCGGAACCGAGATATTTAATATCTTTGAAATGTTTTGGTCCTCTGTCTTCAACAGACCATGACCAACTCGATGACCTAGGAAGGAAATTTCACTAAACCCAACAAAAGCTTTAGAGGGTTTAGCAGTCAATCTATGCTCACGTAGAGTAGATAGCAATTCCTTTAGACCCACATAGTGTTCTTCCCAAGTATCGCTGAAAAGACAGATGTCGTCTAAATATGCAATGACATCTGCACGATCTGATAGAATTCGTCGCATCATGCGCACGAAAGTCGCTGGGGCGTTCATAAGCCCGAAAGGCATAAAATTCCATTGAAACAGACCCCTAGGTGTCGAAAAAGCAGTGAGAGGTTTGGCGTGTTCCGTCAGTGGGACTTGCCAATAACCTTTCGACAAGTCTAGTTTAGTAAAGAATTTAGCTTTAGAAAGTCTAATAAGTAGATCATCTAATAACGGCATAGTGTCAGCATCGAACTTCGTAACTTGATTTAATTTGCGATAATCAACGCAAAGACGTATGTTATTGTCTTTCTTTCGAACAATAACTATCGACGAAGAATAAGCTGAAGTGGATGGTTCAATTATTTGTAGTTGAATCATTTCATCCAATTCTTTCTCGACTTGTGCTTGAAAATGAATAGGTATTGGGTATGGTCTTACTCTGATCGGATTACGATCAGTAAGTATGATGTCATGTTCTATGACATCTGTGTGTCCAGGAATGTCGGTAAGGACATCCTGATATGATTGTAACGTAGAGGATACTTGACGCTGTTCCTCAAAAGACAAGTTGGAAGAGACTGTAACGTCTCTCCACGATTCCGTTGAAGTAAGTGGAATCGCAGGAAGAGGTAAGTTCACGTCAGAAAAAATAGTTTCCTCATCCTGTATAACGGACAGGGATGAGATGTGACCATGTTGAACTGGAGAGTCGTCCGTCGCCTGGAAAATAGGCTGTAAATAGTCTGGACGTTCAATAAACTCTGTTAGCATATTTATATGGAAGGTTTTATGCCTTCCATCCACATCGACAATATAGTCGACATCAGAAATTTTCGAGACTATAGTGTATGGACCCTTCCAAGAAATGAGAAGTCTATTCTCTCTTGAGGGCAGTAAGACATATGCTTTGTCTCCAGGACAAAGTTGACGTAGGCGTCTTTTCTTATTAGCAAATCGCCTAGCTTTTTCTTTCGCAAATTCGGAAGATGAAGTTGCTAACCTGCACGATTCGATAATCTTTTCTCTAAGAGCTATAACATATTCATATGACGATTGTGTATCATCGTCAATATTATCGGAAGTTATCAAATCGTGTAACAAGGACATTGGCCCCGCGCGGTTGCGCGCCAAAGACAAGTTCGAAAGGAGAAAACCCTGTATGCTCGTTGGGAACCTCTCTATAGGCAAAGAGGACTGCAGGTAAAACCCTGTCCCAATCTTCAGGATGATCCTCCGTTATCTTGCCAAGTAAGTTCTTTAGTGTCCTGTTAAGACGTTCTACCAATCCATTGGACATTGGATGATAAATACTACTGAGAGACCTTTTAATGTCTAGCGTAGCCATTACCTGAGACATAACGTCCGAAATTAACTGAGTGCCGTGATCCGACAGTATTTCTCCGGGGAATCCCAGACGAGAAAATACGAGCCAAAGAGCATCAGCGATATCGACAGTTGATATGCTCTTCAGAGGAATAGCCTCTGGCCAACGCGTGCACATGTCCACGCAAGTGAGGATAAATTGGTGTCCTCTGGCTGACTTAATTTTGAACGGACCAATGATGTCTATAGCCATTTTCTGAAACGGCCGAATCGGAATATCTGCAGCCTGAATAGGAGCAGCATGTCTCGGACCCCTAGACTTGACCTCTTGACAAATTTTGCAAGATCGGCAATAAATTCGGATGTCTTTATTCACGAATGGCCAAAAGAATGACGCAAGGACTCTAGTTTTAGTTCTGGAAAAACCCATGTGTCCAGCACACTGAGAATCGTGTGCATGCCGAAGAATTAAGGCTCTCATACACTTAGGCACAAGAATTTGCGAATGCATAGACTTGTCCGAGTGTTGTACCATTCGTACCAATATACCATTCTTCATAGTAATATACGATTTGTGATTCGTATTTTGATTGGGATCCCCTTTCTTTGCAAGAAGGAAGTATTTCTTCAAAGAAGGATCCTCTTCTTGACGTTTAACAAACGAGTCATGGGAAATCACCAAGTGCTCGTCTTGGCTATCAACTTCATTACTATTATTAGATGAAGTTGGGGGATTAAGAGCTTGAGCTCTTGTCACCACTGCATTGACCGTTTGAATGTTTTTTTTCTTCCCAACTAGAAATTTGTTGCGGGGTGCATTCCTTAACCCCATGAATACGACCGATTATAAGATCCGCAATAGGATTAGGAAGAAGACATGCATGGACATCTCCTGTGAAGAAAGGAGTGTCAATCCTAATAATAGCAGTAGGATAGCTTTCCATAGTACCACCAAATGTAACACATTTGATTGTTTTTCCAGTGGCACAGCAAGGATCTATCAGAGACTCCTTAACCCCGACGGTAGTACATCCCGAATCGAAAAGTACTGAGACTAGCCTATCATTTATTAGACCTTTATGTAAGATGAGAGATCCTCTCCCATCATGCGCAACTGTAGCAGGTAGAGCAGGAAGAGGGTGACCACAACTTAGCGTAGATACAGTTGATGAGTCAAACAATGTTAAGCATTGGGGGCATTCAGTTGCTCTCCCAAAATCGAAAGCACAACCAGTGATAGCCCTAGAGTTACCACTATCATTTACTGTATTACAGGCTCCATCAAACTCTTGTTGCGCAGAGTTTGCCTGTTGGTAAACCTAGGTCTACCTCGATTATCATTTCCCCTGTAATTATTTCGACTATCATTTCCCCTGTAATTGTTATCATATTGCCTATTGTAATCATCATTCCGGTTTGAATCCCGGTTTCTAAATTCACCATCGTCATAATCTTGACGTCGAGAATGATTACCTCGAAAATTTGAATAGTTATTATTTGGATAGCCTTTGCGAAAGTGTCTCAAATTATTACCACTAAAATTACGAGAACTACCATCTTGTCTCCACTGCATAGACGAAGAACCATCATGTGTTGGATTACTCCGCTTCTGAGTGTAATTTTGATTACTTCCCCTATTCCAATTTTGTTGAGCACCCTGAAATTTTTTTCTGAAATTAGGGCCATATGGTGTTGCCGAAGCAGCTGGCAACCCTTTTTTCACTTTAGAATTGCTAACTGTAGCATGGGGATGTGCTGTGGCATACTGACAACAGTATTCCTCCATTTCTTTTAAGTTTTTAGGCTTACGCTCATGAAGGAATGCAAGAAAAGAATCATTAACAGATGACAAAACCTTATCTCGCAATAATAAGTCCATTAGACCTTCATATGTTTTCTCAATCTGAGACAACTCAACCCATCGTGTAAATGTACGACGTATCTTTGTAACAAAATCAGAGAAATCTACTCCATTTTCTGGCAACATTGTCCTAAAACGAAGACGATAGTCTTCTTGTTTTAGTTGATATTTTTTTAGCAATGCTGCCCTGACAACATCATAATTAGTCCTCTCATGTTCGTCTATTGTCATAAGAGTAGTCACTGTGTCACCTGTAAAAAAATGGCATCAGTTGTTCAACATATTTTTCCTTTTTTATGTTATGCGTATCGCACAAAAATTGGAATCTATCTAGATAATCTGCTACGTCATCCTTTAAAGGATTGAAATGAGGCAATTTAATCCTACTAACAAACTCCCTTGTCGTACTCGAAGTTGTTTGCTGAGCACCCGTACTCGCCAATTTCAATTTCTCTAACTCCAAAGTTGCGAGTCTTTCCTCGTGTTCCATTTTCCTAATTTCAGCCTCGGCTTGAGCTTTCCTCTCCTCTGTAGCAGCTTGAACTTTCCTCTCCTCTGCAGCAGCTTGAGCTTTCCTCTCCTCTGCAGCAGCTTGAGCTTTCCTCTCCTCTGCAGCAGCTTGAGCTTTCCTCTCCTCTGCAGCAGCTTGAGCTTTCCTCTCCTCTGCAGCAGCTTGAGCTTTCCTCTCCTCTGCAGCAGCCTCTTTGTCTAATCTCTTTTGTTCAGCTTCAAATCTCCTTTCCTCCACCTGCATCTGCAATTTCTTTTGTTCAGCAGCAATATCAGCTTCTCTGTCTAGCCTTTTTTGTTCAGCAGCTGCTTCTCTTTCTAATCTCTTCTCTTCAGCCATTGTTTTTTTTTTTCCTCTGCAGCAGCCCTTCTCTCTTCAGCAGCTAATGCTTTGTCATACTGAGCAACAGCCCACTGTTCTAACTGTTGACCAGTCTTATCAAGGGCTCTCCCTTGTGTAATAAAGTAGTCCAATGTAGACATCTTGTCTACTGAGATCAGTAACTTGCAGAAGCAAATATATTAAATTATCCCACTTTAATGGGAGACAAGTCTGAAATGCTAGACTTGTATACTCACTTCACTTTATTTTACTGTCTTAGTCTTAGACAAAGACTTTGTATGTTCCTCTTGTTTATAATGTACCCAAAAAATCACCTGAGTACCTGTGGAAAAAAAAATTCCCTTATATCCCACTCACTATGGGCACAAGTCTTTTTTATAAAGAACTTGAATATGTATTTCACCTTGTCTCAATCTTTGTAGATAACAAGTCTTTTATCAAAGAACTTGTATAAATATCTTATATAATAATATTTTATTAAGAAACTCTATATGAAGAGTCTACCTTATCAATAATATCAAAACATGACCAAGTATGTGTATGTAGACTGTGCATGACAGTAATGTAGTACAACCAAAAAAAAAATACAAAGACAAAGATACAAAACAATACAAATGGCAACACTGTTTTAACCAAAAATGTGTAGAGAAATACACAAGAAAGGAGAGACCTACAGAATACAAACAAAACAAATCGACAATCAAAACTGAAAAACAGACAAAATATTACAAAAACAATGTTAAGTACAATTACATCACAGCTAACATCAATAGCGACCAATTGTCACTAGCAAATTTCCAAATTAAGAAAATTTGCACCTACAGAACGCTTACAGTAAGCCTCGATCAAGTGGCATATTTACCGTAAGACCCACCAACCGAAAAACCCGCAGAAAAATACACAAAACAGTAGAAGTAACATAAACATATAGCAATCAATTTCAATGTGTTGCAGAACAAGTTCAGTCACAGCTGAAACTAAAATAAATTCCTTGCTCCTTGCGAACACAGAAACGAAATGTCAAACGCGCACTGAACGTCAAATCCACTGTAACATAAAGTGGTATTCACGAACCAAAGTTACTATGACCTTCTCAAATTAGGGCTTGCACATTGAATGTTTACTATTTCCACGTACTGTTTACAGACACTTGACCTCCAACAATGTAGCTTGAATGCTCTGACCTAGAAAAGTCTGTTGTTGAATGAAACGTGTAACAACCAGCAGTACTGTTTACAATAGGAACCCGCCTTCTATGCAGTTATGGTCCACGTAGCAAATGCCTAGTAGTTAACTTCAGTACATGTCTTGTTATGCTTTATGTAGCATTATAATATAAATGCTCGTACTGTTTATTTGGGTCAACCGTTGATGACCTATATCTGTCCTGTTGTAGCCAAAACTTGCAAGTGTAGAATTAGCGCTGTGTGTTACGGCTGTCCCGTGTGTAGCTTAGACCCACAGATCAGAAGTGTAATGTGTACTTGTCCTTCTTGTAACTTTCTCGACAAAACTGGAGACATCATACATGTAACAGCCAACCAGGAATGTAAATTTCTGGATCCATAAATGTCAACAATAATGTCAAATGCTCGCTCTGTTCTTTTTAAACCCACAGATCTGGTCCATCAGAAATGTAAGTTTCTAGGCCACATTGGCGACAAGAAATGTATCATAAGAGCCCACGTAACTGGTCCACCAGAAATGTAACTGTCTTTTTTTTTCTTGTTGAGGTGATCACTGGCCCAAGACAGTATACATGTTGTTAGATGTGTAGTGCGAGCGTATGATGAATTGAGTGTGGGTGCGAATGAAGACGCGAATGTGTTTAGGCTCGTATAGATGTAGATCCTGCAACCCATACTCTCACATGCAGTAATCAAGGATGCTTTGACACTGCAGGCATGTTTCAAGACATTTATTGACGGGAACACACATAATATCAACAGGAACAGTCAGTGTAACAAGGTCATGCTGACCTGACATCGATAGGTATACATTTGGCATTCAAAAAGGTAAACATCAGAATAGACGTGCATGGTCAATAGCAAAGTTCTTCAATAATGACAGTTCGTAACGTCGCCCTTGGCGTCTCTGACTAAACGCGTCAGATGCCTTAGTTACTATGACACACAGGTGCAACTTGGCACTCCCCGCCAATTGCACATATCAGGCTGTAGTATAATAGCCGAAAGCACAGGCCTCGTTCTGACGTCGGCCGTGTACTTCTGTTAAATAGGTTATCATCAACCCTGCAGTAATACTTATTGTAGATAGAAGTTCCGCCAATCTGCGGCTCCCACAATATATCTTCGTCACTGGATTTCTGGACAATATAAGACTAACAGTCTTGGATGGCTACCTCGAGCACAAATATATAAGTTCTGAAATGGCGGATCAGTGAGCTGCTGTTCACCCTAGGTAATCCTTTACATGTTCTGCCACCGAAAAGCGTAATAATGCATAAAGGTCGGTATTACCTGGCAAATGAATCCTCAGAACATCACAAGGAATTCTGTCGTCATCCCGACGCACAGAGATTCACTGGGGAAAACTGCCATAGCAGTTACTTCGAAGATTCTCCCCGAAAAACAATGGACTCTTGGTCCCTTCAGAAAAACAGGACCTCCCGGCTTCCCGGAAGTATATCTCACTCCCGCTTAAAAAACCTTCCCATAGGCCTACGCCGAACTGTCAACCTCTGACCCTAAAGGTCAAACACAATGAATGAATAAACAAGGGAAGACAACCCCTAATCAACCTGACATCGCAGGTAAAGACACAATTATACTTATGATACAAACATAAGCAAATAACTTGACAGATGACTCCGTCGAAAATGACAGCAACACCTCTGTTGTCTGTTTTCTGTACGACTAGCAAGAAGCGATTACCAGTGCTCGCTGTAGGGGTTTATGAATATAGTAGTTTCATATGTTGAGGTTGTCAGCCTCATAAATAACCACTTAGCAAGAAAAACATGTCAAATTCACATTTGTAAAATAAATGTTTACACTTACCCCAAAGTAACTTTTGGGAACACAATCTTCTGCACAGTTTAGAATGCTCACCGCGCTTTATTGGATGCTTCGAATTACTTGGTCTGGAAAGTTTATTTATTCCTCTTATGATGGATGTTCTGCGAATTACTTGGTCTGTGAAATGTTAATAGTCTTCTTTTGACTGGTGATCTGCGAATCACTTGGCCTAGGAAACTTTACTAATCCTCTTATCACGGGTGATCTGATTCCTTAGGACTCCAGTCTTTGTATTTATAAATGCGGGTTTACTTTTTTTGTTTCAAAGTTGCCCAAATACTGTTGTCCGGGTCCTTTTAAGTTTCCAGTCTTGGTATTTAAATATGCGGGTTTACTTGTAAGTTTCAAGTTGAGCAAATACTTCCGATCTGTCACTTATAATATAGGAATCCATTGTCCGATCCTTCTCTTTCTGGCTCTATGGAGTTGCTGGCTTGACATAGCAATGCGGTCTGATTTTTGACTCCTATTTCGCCAGATTATATCTCTCATTTCTCAGTTCAAATCCCAGATTGTATTTCCGACGAATTTTCCAATGAGAACCATTGTTTATCTCGTCTCTCACATCACTCCAATCGAAAGCTGTTTAGCACTATCTGGGTAGGGGTGTTTAATTTAATTCTCTCCCGCGTGTTTTTTAAAATGGTTGGTTGTTCGTCCATCACGGGTGATGAAGACCACTCTGTTCATCCAATTATTTAAGAATATGTTAGGTTAGTCTATGGGTACGAAGGTGACTGAAGAGCCCGATGCGGGCCTGGAAAGATCTTGGACAGTGTGGGCAGGGAATGTTTGCTTCATGTGAAGGTTTTATTTCACGGTCCTTTCTAGCTTGTCTCCGCTGTTCCGCTGCTGCTCTTCTGGATGATTCGCATGCTGCTGCACCTTTACGAAGAGATGTGCGCTAAGCAGTTCGGTCTTGTGCAGCAGCTTCCCATGTGTCTGGGTTTATGTCAAAGGTTTTCAATGACGTCTTTAACGTGTCTTTGAAGCGCTTCTTTTGGCCACCATGGGAGCGTTTACCCTTCTGCATCTCACCATAAAAGAGTATCTTTGGCAGTCGATGGTCTGGCATGCGGACTACATGACCTGCCCAGCGAATTTGTGACTGCATCAGAATAGTATCAATACTAGGGATACCAGCTCTGTCAAGAACGGCTGTATCGGGATCTTGTCTTGCCATTTGATGTTCATTATCTTCCTGAGACAGACTGTATGGAAGTGGTTTAGCTTCTTTACGTGGCGCCTGTATACAGTCCATGTTTCACATGCATATAGCAGCACTGGAAGCACCGCAGCTCTGTACACCTTCAGCTTTGTCTGTAGACTAATGCCACTTCGATGCCAAACGTTGGTGTATAGTCTGCCAAATGTGCTGCTGGCTTTGGAGATCCTGGTGTTCACCTCATCATCAATGACAATGTTCTGGGATAGTGTGCTACCAAGGTATGTGAATCTGTTCACAACATTCAGTTTCTCACCATTAACCTTGATGACTGACTCAGTATAAACTGTGCCAGGAGCTGGTTGGTACATGATTTCTGTTTTCTTCGTGTTGATGGTAAGCCCAAAGTTGGCGCAGGCTTCGGAGAATCTATCCACACTATGCTGCAGATCAGCCTCTGAGCCAGCATTATTACATATTAAAATTCCATCGCGTGACCTCTTTCTAATGCTATAATACTTCCGCTTGCATCTTGTGCAAAACTCTTAACCACCATCTGTGCAATCATTTGATATCCAGATGCTACCTTCCAATATTGTCTCCCGCAAGCAATATTGATACCGAGAGGGCTCAGGTGAAACGATTATCTAATTATGACCGGTATTTTAGCGTGTCCCTCAGGCGGCTTCCTTAGATAGCAATTTGGCTTCCTGTGCGTGTTCGTGCGATACCACGTTGCACAAACAACTGACGTCTCTTTCAAAGATGGCCAGACTGACTTACGTGATAATTGTATTAACCTGATAATACCGCAGTTCAACTGGCGGAACGTAAATACGTCTGGGAGTGGTCACAGCAAAAAGAATGTAGGGCAAAAATATGTCAAATAATAGGACGATGAGGGAGAAAAATGAAGAAATGAAGTGATACTGCCGGAGTAAATGAATGGGTGAGATAGGGGCACAAAAGTACTTGCACAAAGTTGTTTTGTCACAGGACTCCCTCTCCCCACCTTGATGATCCCATAATAATTTCTCTAGCCGGGCGACCTCAGCTGAGGTTAAAAAATGTGTGCAAGAGAGACATGAAGGCACTTGACATAAATCCAACAACCTGGGAGGATGAAACTGCTGATCGCACCAATTGGCGATAGTCCCTACGGAGCGACCTCAGATCGGGCTAAATTAAGCTGTTACAACAAGCAGAAGAGAAAACACGCCGAATGGAACGCCAGGAACAAAAGCAGCTGAGGACTTTCACCTCAGGGGCGCATTCCCATAGTCAGTCATGACTGAAGGGGCTACTAGTACTACAACTAATAATGTCTCCATAACTGGAGCAACTTGTTTCAACAAATGTTGCTGAGTGACTTTCTTGTCTTTTACTAGAAACCTTCCGGATGTTTGTAGTGAAAAGTCGGTACTCTGTATACAAAAATATACAGATAGATGTCGTAAATTTAGATAGGTTTGAAAGTTATTTATGGTCCCGCCTGAGTAGAGTGGATGGTGATAAGTACGTGAGAAATAAAGGTGTGAGAAATAGATTTCACGTGTGAATAGTTTAAGGAGAAGATCTGTCTCTGGAATGAATAGTTTCTCTAGTCCAGCCTATCTATACGACTATAATTTAGTACACGACAATCTTATACCTCCATATATATATGTAAATATACGTTTAACTACACACAAACACACACAATTTTGTGACAACAAGACACAAACGTGAAAAAACTATGGTTAATTGGGCAACACACACAGTTAAGTTCTTTTGTTGTTTATTATCATTAAACTTTACAACATCGAATATCTAAAGAAAGATCAAATAAAATCAGAATTTCATACATAGAAAAATAACAGAATACATGTGCCATTCCCCTTAATGAGAAAAAAAGAACCCAACAAGTTAATAACCCCAAAGGTCAAAGGTTAGCACTATGTTACAGAATAGACAGTAAAGAAAAGAACAAAGTTCCTACTAAATGCTTTCCAGTAAAGTAAACAATATTTAAGTAGAATCCAGATAATACAATTTTTCTGTAACAAAGAAAATATTATCTCTCTCTCTGTCATACGTGGCCACACACTCGCTTCTTACCTACTCTTGGTAAAAATAATCTCTTGGACATATAATCCCTAAACATATATATATATATATATATATATATATATATATATATATATATATATATATATATATATATATATATATATATATATATATATATATATATATATATATATATATATATATATATATATATATATATATATAATTTCCAGTGTTTTTATCTTCCAAATTGGCCCCAGTCCCTCCTCTAATAATTAAATTGTATGAGGGGGACGCCTAATTTGGTGGTTGATTCCTGGATAGACAGATGTCATCTCGAACAGTTAATGTAGAAAAACCGGGATCTTGTGTTCACAGTAAACGGTAGAAAATACTTCCAGTATAGGGAAACATCTGGCTGCTAAAACTGTTAATTGTGATGATGATAGTAAATCCTATCGGCTGGCTCTGTGGTGAGTGCCGATTTTGAAACAGCGTAACTTGCTGGATAAATCCGCTGATACGACTGTCAAAAGTCAGATAGTAATGTTATTTGTGTTACGCCACAGTGGGCTGATAAAATTGAACAAATATCTGGGTATTGATAAGTCCAGTTAAATTTACTATTTAAAATGTTAATTTGTCTCTTTGACCAATCCTGTTCACAACTGAACTTGGGGAAGCGTAAGCCAAGAAGAAGACAACATTAATCAATCAGTAAATGAAAAAAAGGACCAAAATAGACCGCTGCTCGCGCTTTGATCAGGTCTGCGAGGAATAAAGAACATTTATGAAAAAATGCTACTAATATATATATATATATATATAGCTACATATATGTACACGGAAGGGGACAAGATGATCTCTTATCCACTCCGTCAGTCCTGATTAAATTTAAAAGGCACACGGTGTCTCTAGCCTTCTATCGCGCGTCGCTTAGCGAGTGCAGGTTTTGTTGAGGTATGCAGCCTTTCCCCTCCTGCCCCGGTCAACGATCAGCGAACAATGTCAATTATTAGTTAATTATCCATACGCGCACTTAACAAATATGGCCTGTCATTAATAGCTATTAGATTGTCGACGTCTGTGGGTCGTCGTATGGTATTAAATAACAGTCACTTACTAAAATTACACAAAATGAAATATACCGTGAATTCTATGGTCCACTATCAGTCGCGCCTAGCATGTAATATCCGTCAGTTAAACGTATCATCTTGTTTGAGAAATGCGGGTGATGGAAATTTCACTAAACAACAACTGGTTAAAAAAAATAGCTACGCGTTATTTATTTCATTAGTTCTAACAGCTAGAAAATCAGAGTGAATTTAAGATGATAAAACATAACACATTAAATCACGTAAATGCTAATTTCTATTACCATAAATCAGAATGACAATCCCCACGAAGTGCTATTAACACCTCTACCACAATGGTTCTAGGCTACGTGTTTAGACTATACAAAATTCTGAGCGCCAACTGATAACTGGTTTAAGAAACCACAGTTTATATATATTATTGTCTCTCTTATCTATAGATGACGTTACTTTTCACACTATAGCGCATAGCAGAAAAACAGGAAACTACGTTCCCAAGATAAAATGGTTTCACGGTCGCTCTGTCGGCGTTGCTAATCGACTACAGAGACTTGGAACCGTGTAATGGTTTTCCTTCCGAGATTTTCCCTGCGTCTGAAGATAAAAGCGTTAACTCCCCCTGTATGTACGAACATCAAAGGGTCCTTGGGAAAATATTTCTGCCCGAGCGTCTCACTTAAAAGGCTCCGGTGTTATTCCACGTGCGTCTGTCTGATATCCGATGATTGACAGATCAGCTCGCGTGAGAAACTCAGGTAAACAAACCAGATTTGCTTCCTGTTATGACTGGCCGGTCGCGGAAGTTGGTAAACTTTCCGTTCGTTTACGTTCAAGAAAAGAGGCGTGGATTAAAATGAGTAAACGCAGGCAGAAAAATGCTTGACTTTTTCTAGCAAATCATAGAACGCTAACGGGATCACGAAAGACTGTCAGATACTGTAGGCTATATTTCCATTATACGTCACAATAGAATTATTGAGAAAGGGACAAAAACAGTGAATAAATATATAAATAATACACTCAAGTATGTTTCAGGCACTCGTGAGAAATAAAGAAGCAGAAAACTAGACAACAGACAAACAACAGAAGTGAGTAGCTTACCGGGAATCGAATTCAGGATCTTCCGAACGACACCATCGCCTAGCTACGGGAGCGAATCGTTGCTATCCACTCTGCCAACTGGGCGCCACAAAAAAGTGCTTTGTAGACAGAGGTCTAGCTCTATCTCTCCATACAACCTGGATATGTACCTAAAGGACGATCCAGGCTAATTATAGGCGCAATCGTGCAAAAAGCAGTGACAGACTAACCCCCTCCGCCCCCCCCCCCCTTTAAACCACCACCACCCCCCCCCCCCCCCCCTCTCCAAAGTTCAACATTTGTAAAGGTTATTTCTTTCATTGGAAATTCTGTGACAACAAGAACACGATAAACCAGCAGCAATGACTTTCTTTGTTTACGATCCAATATTCTGATTTTCATATTTCCCGAGATAGTTCAATGACTTCAGTTCAGATTATATCCACCAGTAATATGTGTATGCTTGTGTGCTGCAATCACAGAATAAACTAAGCGTAGTAACTTTTCTCCTCTTAACTTGTCCAAAGCGAACCTGATTGATTTTTGCATGCGTAAACTCTTCTCGAAAAGAGTCTTCGGAAAAATGTAACTTGTGGATAACTATAGGTCAACAATTAGTATAGAACTTGTATCTGATTGGTTCAAATAGACGGAGTATTCCTCGCGTAACCTTTAATCATTTACCTCTGCCCTTTCCTCTAATTTAGCTTCAATGAAAACACTGTATTGTGAAATAATATGCATATCCGATATTTACTTATTATATTTCAGTACTTGTATATTTGTTTTTTTATTCTTTTTTTTTTTTCTTCCCCGCGTGTGAAATGTTGGGAGATGCATCTTCCGATCGTGTAGAAAAAGTACGACCTTAGCTAGCCACAGCCTGTGTTTCCATTTCTTCAATAATTCATTACCTTTCTTCATTCAATTTTCACTCACTCACTCACTCACTCACTCACTCACTCACTCACTCACTCACTCACTCTCTCACTCATTCATTCATTCATTCATTCATTCATTCATTCATTCACTCATTCATTCATTCACTCATTCATTCATTCACTCATTCATTCATTCACTCACTCATTCATTCATTCATTCACTCATTCATTCATTCATTCACTCACTCATTCATTCATTCACTCATTCATTCATTCATTCATTCATTCATTCATTCATTCACTCATTCATTCATTCATTCATTCATTCACTCATTCATTCATTCACTCATTCATTCATTCATTCATTCATTCATTCATTCATTCATTCACTCATTCATTCATTCACTCATTCATTCACTCATTCACTCATTCATTCATTCACTCATTCATTCACTCATTCATTCATTCATTCATTCATTCATTCATTCACTCATTCATTCATTCATTCATTCATTCACTCATTCATTCATTCATTCACTCATTCATTCATTCACTCATTCATTCATTCACTCATTCATTCATTCATTCACTCATTCATTCATTCATTCATTCACTCATTCATTCATTCACTCACTCATTCATTCATTCATTCACTCATTCATTCATTCATTCATTCACTCATTCATTCATTCATTCATTCACTCATTCATTCACTCATTCATTCACTCACTCATTCATTCATTCATTCATTCATTCATTCACTCATTCATTCATTCATTCATTCATTCATTCACTCATTCATTCATTCATTCATTCATTCACTCATTCATTCATTCACTCATTCACTCATTCATTCATTCATTCACTCATTCATTCATTCATTCACTCATTCATTCACTCATTCATTCATTCATTCATTCACTCATTCATTCATTCATTCACTCATTCATTCATTCATTCACTCATTCACTCATTCATTCATTCACTCATTCATTCACTCATTCATTCACTCATTCACTCACTCATTCATTCATTCATTCATTCATTCATTCACTCATTCACTCATTCATTCATTCACTCATTCACTCATTCATTCACTCATTCATTCATTCATTCATTCACTCATTCATTCATTCACTCATTCACTCATTCATTCACTCATTCATTCATTCATTCACTCATTCATTCATTCATTCATTCATTCACTCATTCATTCACTCATTCATTCATTCATTCACTCATTCACTCATTCACTCACTCATTCACTCATTCATTCACTCATTCATTCACTCATTCATTCACTCATTCACTCATTCATTCACTCATTCATTCACTCATTCATTCACTCATTCATTCACTCATTCACTCATTCATTCATTCATTCATTCATTCATTCACTCATTCATTCATTCACTCATTCATTCATTCATTCATTCACTCATTCACTCATTCATTCACTCATTCATTCATTCATTCATTCACTCATTCACTCATTCATTCATTCATTCACTCATTCATTCATTCATTCATTCATTCACTCATTCATTCACTCATTTACTCATTCATTCACTCATTCATTCACTCATTCATTCATTCACTCACTCATTCACTCATTCACTCATTCATTCATTCACTCATTCATTCATTCACTCATTCATTCATTCATTCATTCATTCATTCACTCATTCATTCATTCATTCATTCATTCATTCACTCATTCACTCATTCACTCATTCACTCATTCATTCACTCATTCATTCATTCACTCATTCATTCATTCATTCACTCATTCATTCATTCATTCACTCATTCATTCACTCATTCATTCACTCATTTATTCATTCATTCACTCATTCATTCACTCATTCACTCATTCATTCACTCATTCATTCATTCATTCATTCACTCATTCATTCATTCATTCACTCATTCATTCATTCATTCATTTACTCACTCATTCATTCATTCACTCATTCATTCATTCATTGCCCTTCTATTGTCCAAAGTACCAAGTCTTCCTGTCCCGTGCCATCAGCTTCAGATTTGTCAACGGCTTCTTCTTCATTTGTATTTCTGTCTCCAGTTTTCTTCTCCGTGTGTTGTTCAGTCTCACTCTATCACTCTATCACTCTATCAATCACTCTATCACTCTATCACTCTATCCCTCAATCATTCTATCACTCTATCAATCACTCTATCACTCTATCAATCACTCTATCACTCTTAACCTGAGGATTCCAAAAAGAGATACACTGTTATCACAAATAATTTAAACTATGAGAAATGCGATAACCGGTTAATACTAATCTATACTGCCTGGTAAGGCTATCAATAGGTTTTCCTTAGTATGTGTCTAATCCATCTCCAGCGTCTCCGTCTCATCTCATGTTCCACTGGCACTAGTCTGGTTCTTGTCATCAGCTCCACATTGACTATCTTGTACCATTTCAATCCTTCTATTCTGCATAAGCATCCATTTACGGAATTCTATCTTTCTAGTCGTCATTTTTATTGTTATCCATGTTTCGCAACTTGATGATTTGAGTTAAAGATTTTTTTTTTTTTTGCACTTGATTCCATTTGATTTCCATACAGTTCCAAGTGCAATGAAAGCCACTACTATTTAAAAAAAAATATTTTGTGTATAGTTTTATTCCTGTCAACTTTGTAGAAATTTTTAGTTCTCACTCACAATCTACGTGGCGACACTAGCAACTTTCCTCAGACATTACCATCTCACGCGTTATAATCTTCCTCTCGCGAGTTTTAGATAGTGAGCAATATTGATATCAGTACAAAAAGATATTATTGTGACAGACGAACTCAGCTGACCCTAATTGACCCTGAAGCGTTGGATGATATAGTACGACCCTTTGTAATGACCCCTTCGTATAGCATCAGTGCCCCCGAATATATTGTAACTTTTCGTCAACCGGGATTTTTTTCACCTGGACTCATTAGCTATGCAACCTTTCCACGCAGATGGTCAACACGTTTGCTGATTAATATGTGGACAGTTTATCTACCGTTCATTCTGGTCATCGCATTGATTTAAGGAGAGGCTAAATCACGCCCAGGGACATATCTTGAGCAATCATATGCAGGTATTTTCATTAACTTGGCCAGTGGAGGGCGTTGCCAGCATCAAACGATAGTAGTGACCACGATCAAAGACACTGGGGGAGATCTCAGGATGGACTGGCGGCATGCTATCAAAGGCAGTAGTAGTCCCTGAAACGAGCGACGCAAGTTTCCTGCCGGTATTTCGCATCTCGGTGTTAAACACGAAACCGATCGCAGTGGGAGCGAACGGGAAAGCCGGCGCAAGCAGCGAGCGAAGATACGAGAGACCAAGGGCGGCTTCTCTCTTTAGTCTGGCGGTCAGATCCCGAAAAGTCTTCTGAGATCAAAAAGGTGTCAAACTTTTACATGTCCCCCCAATCTTGCATTCCAGTGTAGATATACAGACCATGAAGAAATGCATGTTATCACTCGTTGGCCAGAACTTGACAGAAGCACTAGCGATATTGAAATCTTGTTATAGATTTTCCCCTGGATTTTCATATATATTTTTGCAGTGAATTCTATTCTGTGCAAAACGGTAAAATATAACTGTGTCTAGTGATCAGTGGTCTAGTTCATTCATTCTATTTCACTGGATATTGTGTTAATTTAAATTTATTAAATTAAACCATCTCAATAATTCCCAGTTGTAAATGTAATGGTATACCTGTTATATTATTTCCAAAAATAATAGAGGCTTAAATGCTTACATTAACTTTTTAAAAGTCGCGAAGGAATTTATAATTAATAAATTTAGTTAAGTCCTATATATATAGAAGTGTGTTTTAACCATTAGAACTCGCGCAGTGTTTTACCAAATACAGAATTAAATACGCGAGGGTATATATAGATAGTCTTAACGGGAAATTCATCGCGCTTTAGAATGTTATTTGGTTTTTCGGTATATTACATGTCTTTTTCTTTCATACAGAATGATCGTAGCCTTTGCGATCCCAGCATAAAGAAAGCAATAAAGAAATCATACTTCTTAAAACTTCCAGAGATATTGATGAAACTTTTTTTAAATTGTATTCTTGTGGCGGTCCGATGCGACCTAGCTATCATAATTACATGAAAGAAAGCCTATCTAAGAACAGTTCAAAAAAATCATCAAATTAACTTACAATCGGTAAGATAATCTGGAAGAATAACAGTCCCAGTAGCGATATTTTTATTTACTGCTCTGTTGTGAGAGAGTACCTATTTACCTGAACTGTGACTTGGCCTATTTTTTCTCACTGGATTTAAACCATAACGGTCAGTTGCTATCATCACGCCTTGAAGGAATTTTACCTCCAGCAGCGAAATTAAAGAGACATCATTTTCACCCCTGTATTGAATTGTGTCAGTGCCATCCCACAGACTCCTTTTTATATAATAAAACATAAGAACTCTGAGTCTTCAAGTCCGGCGATTAGTGGGAATATTCTCTATCAGCAAACCTCGCTACATCTGGGGCGGGATATCGAAGTACTAGACATTTTCACGTGTCAAGAGTAATTGTTGTTTATATAATTCTATGGATTGTCTGATGCTGCAATCGGTAAGTGTGTGTATGTATATGAGTGTGGATCCTCACTCGCGTGCATGAATGACAGGAAATCTAATTGTTTTTACAAACCATTTGTTAACTTGCCTACCGGGCAATACATTTTCTGTATACCCCGCATTGTTCCTTTAAGTGGGATATTTTGTTAACTCTGTTTAACCCCCTCCCTTTCAATTGCTTAGTAAAGGGAAGAACAATTTGGGATAACAGGTTTTTTTCTACCACCCATACCTAGTATTGTAACCCCTCTTTCAGAGTAATTAACTTCACTGTTAGGTTACATTACCTATGTTCCTGATAACTATATATCTTTTTACTGGGTTCATCTTTGTCTAATAAGCGGGAAGGGCTTAGTCGATACCAATCTTCTTCACCCCCTCCCCACCTTGTTATTTGCATTTTCTGTACTTATGATAATTTTATGTAACCCTTGATATTTGTTTGTGATTTGATTTTCTAAAGGATAATAAACATCATAAACTTATGTTGGACTGTGTTGGAATACCCCAAAGCCCAAAATTTCCCCTATCTGTTTAATATAGTTTGTATCCACATGCGTCTGTGTGTTTGAAGCACCAAATCGGTGTGAGCGCATATGTGTGTCTGGAAACTGCCAAATAATTGTTTGACCAGGAGAGTCTGAAGAGAAGATTGAGAGAAACGATTTGTCGTAAATAAGTCTGTCTTTACTCTCCTCCAGCACTCTGTGGAGCAACTAGTTATTCTGTAACCATTTCTATCACTGAGCTTTCATCATCATTCTCCACTCTAAACAGGACCACTATTTCTAAGACTCTTTCTCTCAAAATAAATTTACGACAATTATTATTATATCTTATTGTTTTCCCATAATGCGTCATTCGCTTCTTAGGTTCTTCAGTAGCATGGGTCCACTCATCCAATGGCCCCCGTGTATGATACCTGCATCAAAGCACCCCACTCGTTCTATCAATGCTGATTTCCATAGCAATATATTTTACACGATAAAATTGATTAAATTTACACCGTTCTTTTCATGTGGTCAGCCAGCGCTCTAACCTTTTTATATGCCGCTTATAATTTTATTTAATAGCAGAAACTAACTGATAGAATTACAAGACAATCCTTATTGTGGAATCCACAAGGTAATAGAAATGGGGAAATCAAAAACGCACGGAGAACGGAATGAGACATAAACATGAACGGGACAAAGAAGACTGGACCGGATGGTACAGGATAGGACCGCTTGGCACGTAGTTCTTGAAGTTTTGTGTTCTGCGGGAGCTGACAGCTAATGAACATCAATGAACATTTCTGTTTGCGTTCTACCGCATAAAAAGGTAGTTCCATAACTGATACTGCTGTAGGGGAATGAAGTGTTAGAGATGTCACTACACTAGGTCCAGCTTCATGAGGTGGTGGTGACCGGTTCCATTCCTCGCTGCCTTCGCCTTCCCCAACTCACAAACAGAGTCACGTACCCATTCACTTTGCCGCGAGAAGCAAGCGATTAATCCACGTAGCCAAACGTACGGCTCTACCGTATTCCTGTTCAAGTTCGGTAAAGTTTATCTTTAGGCTGTTATATTATAGAGTGACATTCTCTTGTAATGTTGATACTCGCCAGTGAAACATGAGCAAGACAAACACTACAAGGGGATATTACTTTTTATTTTAAAAGTTTAAAGAGAACTTTTATCTCAATTTCTTCTTATCTTGAATCGCTGGTCTCCCTTGAGCTAAATTGTATGGGCAAAAGATGGCGAGCGTGCAGTTATGCTTAATATCTGCTTTTGTTTTGCATTTACTGACTTTATGCGATTTATTTCTCACATTTTCTTCTTTTTTCTTTCTCTTTTTGTCTTCCTCTATTTCAGCTCTCTATAGGAGCCAAGGCGGTCAACCATATCTCTCGAATCTTTTCATTTCGTGTATGGTTTGGTGTGGTTTGGTTTGGTTTGGTTTGGTTTGGTTTGGTTTGGTTTTAAGAACCACCTACATTGCACACGGATAACTCCATCAGTGCTCCTATTTCCTCCCTTAGATCACACAAAGAGGACTTCAGCACAGTGCACGAACTCCGTAGCACCGGCGAGAATCCCAAAGTGTGTACATAGGAATCACACATTCTCTAAATATTTTTGTGGCGGGTAGGTTTTCAAATTTTTTTAAATTTAGCTAGTGCAGGGGCAGCGGCCGTATGGCCTACTCTTTACGATTTCCAACAGCCGTGGGATTTTTAACGTTCGCTACTTGCACCTCCTGTTTTTTCTTTCCTGATCCGAGAAGGCTCGCCATCCGATCTCACTACCCAGGAGACCAGGGGAGAATATGACATCATTAGGACCACTGGTTCTGAAAAAAAAATTCCATAAATTATTTCCCTCTACTGGTAATCGAAACTGGTACTTTTAGAATTCGAGGCGGAGACCATACCTCTTAGCCACTCTGACTACGATTTGGTGTATATCTGATATAAAGGGTAATTTAAAATCCACTCTCTATTTTTAAATGTTGATATCCTCCCTTGTATGCACTGGATGTGGATGTACAACAAAAAAATGTTAGAACGAGAAGCGAAAACTGCTATTTTACCGATGAGTTTGTGTTATTTATTTCCACATATAAATAATATCATTTATATAACCAGTAAACTGACATTACAAAGGACAGTAACATTGCTTCCCGCTATAAAATCATGTTTAGATCAGACTGTATCTCACGGAAGTCAGGGGCAGATTAAGCGGTCGGACAACGGGGCAGTGCCCGAGGGCCCACTCTCCCCCAGGCTACATCTAGTTTAATGAACTATCAAGTAAACAATCCCTCATTGCCTGGGGGGTAGATGACTGTCAGCCCACCCCAGCGTTGAGCTGTAATACAAATGTCACATGACATTTTTTTTTAAAAACAAAACGACAGTTAATTAATTCTCTTTAGTTTGACTTTTGTTTCGTATAAATTAATTGCATAGAGGCGAAGAAACAACAACTTAAAATAGAGGATGACTTTTTAATCATCCCGTGTTATTTCTTGTACTTTGCGAAGTCTCGTCTGTACGGAACAAAGCATTTTTTGTGACTATTTGTGGACTTCTTCATTATGTGCCATATTCACCTCACAACCAACTTCTTTATCTAATGCTATTTACGTGATGATCTCTAATGTTGTATTTTACGAGTATTTATATCCACGCAGCTTGCCTATATTAGCTGTGCGCAGATTTTGCTGATGCGTGGGGACATTACGTCTCTAATGAGAATCTTTAACAAGCCATCTATTCTTTCGACCGCCCTCAACAAGGAGAAAATACAGTATAAATATTTACCAATATAGAATTAAGATGTCACAACACGACACGAGCAAAGAATGTACTGTGTCTTGTAATATCTGAACTTCCACAATAGCTGCGTAATGAACGAACTGACATTTACTGTACAGATGACGCTATTTATACGAAACTGTCTAAGTGAGTTTTTCAGTTTTGCACATCGAAGGTAATGCATTAAAGTGTTGAATATTTGATGATAAATCTTGTAAAAATAAGAAGATGCTAATAGACTAAAAACATAGTTTTAATATAGAACCAAACTTCGAGTGTACCAATTATTGTCTACTCCTAATCCCACGCTAATTGCTGAATAACTCACTGATTTGTATTGTGTATAATAATGTTTAATGTCGCTACAGGTGGCCTTTTTGTCCGCTTTCACTTCTGCTCAACTAGGACTGGATAATAATAAAACAAGGAAACACTAATATATGAAACAAACAACGCGTTAGACGTAACAGAGCATACCCCACAATGTTGGTTATTTTAGTCTTGACACACTACACCTGTAGTGCTGGTTACTTTTGCCTTGACACACTACACCTGTAGTGCTTGTTACTTTTGCCTTGACACACTACACCTGTAGTGCTGGTTATTTTTGTCTCGACACACTACTCATTTAGTGCTGGTTACTTTTGCCTTGACGCACCACACCTGTAGTGCTAGCTACTTTTGCCTTGACGCACCACACCTGTAGTGCTAGCTACTTTTGCCTTGACGCACCACACCTGTAGTGCTAGCTACTTTTGCCTTGACGCACCACACCTGTAGTGCTAGCTACTTTTGCCTTGACGCACCACACCTGTAGTGCTAGCTACTTTTGCCTTGACACACTACACCTGTGGTGCCGGTTACTTTCGTCTTGAAACACTACGCCTGTAATACTTGTTAATTTTGTCTTGATATACTACATCCGTAGTGCTGATTATTTGTGTCTTGATACACCACATCTGTAGTGCTGATTACTTTTGTTTTGATACACTACACCTGTAGTGCTGGTTACTCTTGCCTTGACACACTACACCTGTAGTGCTGGTTACTTTTGTTTTAACACACTACACGTGTAGTACTTGTTACTTTTGCCTTGACACACTACACCTATAGTGCTTGTTATTTATTGTCTTGACACACTACATCCGTAGTACTGGTTACTTTTGTCTTGACACACTACACCTGTAGTGCTGGTTATTTTTGTCTTGACATATTACACCTGTAGTGCTGGTTACTTTTGTTTTGACACGCTACACCTGTAGTGCTTGTTATTTATTGTCTTGACACACTACATCCGTAGTACTGGTTACTTTTGTCTTGACTCACTACACCTGTAGAGCTGGTTACTTTTGTCTTGACACACTGAACCTGTAGTGCTGGAAAATTTTGTCTTGACACACTACACTTGTAGTGCTGGTAACTTTTGTCTTGACACACTACACCTGTAGAGCTGGTTACTTTTGTCTTGACACAATGAACCTGTAGTGCTGGAAAATTTTGTCTTGACACACTACACTTGTAGTGCTGGTAACTTTTGTCTTGACACACTACACTTGTAGTGCCGGTTAGTTTGATTTATAAACTATTCTCCGTACTACTGGTTACTTCTATCTTTATATAATGTGTCCGGAACTGTTTGTTACTTCTATCTTGATATAATATGTCCGGAACTGTCGGTTGATTCTATTTTGAATTGCAGTGTTGTTCTCTAACAAGTGATCGTTAACTGCCCTTAGTACCTCTCCCATATCTATATCCAGTGTTAGTACCTCTCCCATATCCATATCCAGTGTTCCCACTGTTTGCGCACTCGAGACTAGTCTATCAGCTCTTGTATTGCCGCGTACCCATGAATGACCAGGACCGCAGAGCCACGCCAGCTGCCGAAGGTTTGAGGCCTCTATGTATGCTATCCATTTATGCCGTAGCCATCCATTTTGAACTATTCGAAACATGGACAGAGAGTTCGATCCCATAACTGTCCTGGTTAATGAAGTTTTCAAAAAGCCACTTTAGAGCTGCATTAACTGCCTCCATCTCTATCCTCATGCTGGAGATTATTGTCACATAAGCCTCGATGTGTTGAGCGACGACACAGCCTCTTTTTTTCTATTAGAGAAGCCCCACCCTGATTTCTGATCATGAAGTACAAATCCATCAATGTATATAATACTATGGCATAATTTCGCCCAGCAATTCCTAAACTTATTATTTCCTATACTTTAGTATAGCAGTTTATTTGTGTAAACTCGGCAACTTCTTACATTGTCGTGGCGTAGGTTTTTGTGTGTGTAAACTCGGTAACTTGCGATCAAAAGTTCAGAACATGGGTTAGGCAACCGGAAGTGTTTCTAATTGCACTGCTTTATTTGTACATTTACTTGCCTGTATTATGAGAACAAGAAATCGAAGCGATTCATTAGCCAGGTATATTCAGTAATACAAATGCACTTGTGTAACTGGTCACGACATAACGATGTTCACAAGTAGCTTATGTAAGTCTCGATATTTGCAGAGACACAATTTGCAAATGTGAAAGTCGTAATGGCTGTTCTATTCAGGGGCAGTTTTAGGTGTAGGCTTTTTCCTAAGGTCTCGGCTCTTTTAGGGGCATCACACGCAATTTATGGGCTTGTTGATTCAACGGGAAATAATGTAAAAGAAGCCCCGCAAGTTTATGCTTGCCTAGTCACTTAGTATCGAAAGGGTCGACATTGTAAGCACCATGCGGGGCTCAGAGACTGATAAGGGTCAAGATTCAGTACAACCAGCTGTCTTCCTGGTCACACGTCGGATGTGAGGTGCCTCTATATCCCAGCATTTCTTCTTCTTTGATCCTTAGCCACCGACCGTCAAAGCAGTCAGTGGCCATCACGCCTAGTGGCGTCTTGTAGGGCAACAACAAATTGATTCCACTTTGCTCGGTCGGTGGCCATCCTTCGTACAGTGCCCCAACTCTGGTTCATTCTTTGCATCTCAGCCTCCACAGTCCTCCGCCAGGTTGTTTTTGGTCGGCCCCTCTTTCGTTTTCCTTCAGGGGTCCAAAGCATAGCTGTTCTTGTGATGGCATCGGGGTCTCTTCTGAGGACATGACCAACCCAGCTCCAGCGTCTGCCAGCTATGATGGTGTGCATGTCCTCTTGCTTGCTCCGAGGTATTCGGCCAAAGGATTCGGTGAATTTTCCTTAGGCAAGTTGTGTGAAAAGAGGATAATTTCGAAATTTCCTTCTCTGTAACTCTCCAGCAGTCCGCACCATAGAGAAGAACAGAAAGCACACAGCTCTGATATAATCTTAATTTTGTGCTTGTGCTGTATTGAGAGGACTTCCAGATGTTGTTTAGGCTAAAAAAGGCTGTTCTTGCCTTATTCATTCTGATGTTGATGTCTTTGCCTGCCCCGCCGTCTGGTGTTACAATGCATCCTAGGTATGTGAAGATGTCTGTCTGTACCAGTTGCTGATTCCTTACTGATATGGGCTTAGGGTTGCTCACATTGAGCGTCATGACCTCTGACTTCTTTAAATTAATGTTCTAGATTGCTCTGCCCAACACTACACGTAAAGTTGGCATAGAGGTTTTTTATGATTGACACTATGCAGCTTGGAATTCCATAAGCCCTCAGTATCCCAGCATTTGAATGTCCCTAATTCCGATACACATGATTCTGAAATCCTCCTATCATAGTGGTAACCTAACCCACGTACACTGGTTGAGGATTACCAAGTCCCTCTCTACGTATGCGTAACAGTAATGTTAATATTAATAATAGTAATAATACCTTGTAGTAATACTATTTAAGAAAAAAACAAGCTAAACATAATCAATTGTAAATCATTCTAATACTTAATAGACAATAACAGACACACCATGAACTAAAAGAAACAACACCAGAAAAAATGAACCACTGTTAGCTAATCCTAAGGTAATGAAAAACAATAAAGTAATACAAGCAATAAGCAATCAACAAATTCTGACGTACATTGTCATCACCAACAGTAATCAATAGTAATATCTTCTTCTTCTTCTTTGATCCTTTGCCGCCGACTGTCAAAGCAGTGCCCCAACTCTGGTTCATTCTTTGCATCTCGGCCTCCACAGTTCTTCGCCAAGTTGTTTTTGGTCGGCCTCTCTTTCGCTGTCCCTCGGGGGTCCATGGCATAGCCGTTCTCGTGATGGCATACGGGTCTCTTCTGAGCACGTGGACAACCCAACTCTAGCGTCTGCCAGCTATGATGGTATGCATGTCCTCTTGGTCACTGAGCAAGTAGTTCTTGGCTAGTGATAGTATTCAGTAGTAATAATCGACAACAAAACAAAAGGCTAGAGCAGCTTTCATTACAGCTGAGAAATATATTGAGATAAAACGAAATCAGGTCCAACACAAAAATCAGAATTTTCAATTCAAATGTCAAGTCAGTCCTATTGTATGGGTATGAAAAATGGAGAACAACAAAAACAACAATCAAAAAGCTATAGACTTTCATAAATGGATGCTTGCGTAGAATAGAATGATTAAAGTTGTATGAGGAGATCACTGATGTGGAACTGATGACAAGATCACTAATGTGGAACTGATGACAAGATCACTAATGTCTAACTGATGACAAGATCCCTAATGTGGAACTGATGACAATAACCAGTAGAATATAAAGTCATAGGACAAATTGAAACCTACTGATAGATGTCCCTTGCAGGGTAAGAATAGATTAAAGTGCAAAGACAGATCATGAATGAGAACTGGAGCCAGACAGGAAGAGGTTGAAGAAGTCATGGAAAGACCTTAAGCGGGTGGCACGGGACAGGAAGACTTAGCATAAGTTTGTTGAAGGTCTACGCTCATTTGGAAGTTGAAAGATGAAAGAAGAAGAAGAAGAAGAGAAATAAACTATCAGCTAATAACTTGACGTCATCAAAACACGAAATGTTTCTCTTGTAATTTTTGTATTCAATAGTCCAGTGGCGTGTTTAGGTTGAGCTAGGACGTAGCTGTAATGAAAGCTGCTCTAGCCTTTTGTTTTGTTGTTTTGATATCATTGTCTGTCCCTCCATCTGTGTCTATATTGTGTCTATATTGTGTCTATATTGCTGCAAAGGTATATATGTTGTTCTACCTTGGCCCCTTCTTCCGTCATTAGAAACAGATCCGCTGGGCTCAAATTGATAGCGATAACAAAACTCAGAAATGAGGTATCTGAGGAAGGTGGTCCAAGTGAGAAGAAGGGATAAGGTCGGCAACCAAGCGAGGAGTCATAGCCTCGAAACCCAACCCCTGCAGACCCGAGTGGATCAGTCCCAGTTGCGATGGTGTGGCCAAAGATCCAGATCTCCAGGATGACCCAGAGTTCACTGGGAGGACAACATTAGACAATCTCTGAAGGACCGAGGACTAAATTGGAACCTGGCCATAAGGAAGACAGCTGACAGGATAGCATGGCGCGCTCTCTCTCTCTCTCTCTCTCTATCTATCTATCTCTTTCTCTCTCTATATCTCTCTCTTTCTGTCTCTCTCTGTCTCTCTCTATCTATTTATCGATCTAACTATCTCTCTATCTATTTATCTATCAATCTCTGTCCCTCTCACTATCCATCTATTTCTCTCTATCTCTCTTTCTCTCTCTCCCTCTCTCTCTCTCTCTCTCTCTCACCATGAAAAAGCATATTGCCGCAGAAATCATCACTGCTGAATTACTGGTAGTGTTTGGTACAGAGCTACAAGAGAGTTACGGAAGGGACGGACTCGCTCTCCGCCAGGAGCCTCAAAGGTGAAAGAGCAAAGAAAACGAGTTAGGCAACAAGTGGATGTTCTCAGTGTCTGGCTTATTCTTATTTGGTGCTTGTCTGGCTCTTGTTAGTCTTCCTCTCAAACGATCTTCATTTCCCACAATCTTCCATCACACAATCTTCATTCCACACAATCTTCCATCACACAATCTTCCATCGCACAATCTTCCAGCACACAGCTCTGATATAATCTTAATTTTGTGCTTGTGCTGTATTGAGAGGACTTCCAGATGTTGTTTAGGCTAAAAAAGGCTGTTCTTGCCTTATTCATTCTGATGTTGATGTCTTTGCCTGCCCCGCTGTCTGGTGTTACAATGCATCCTAGGTATGTGAAGGTATCTGTCTGTACCAGTTGCTGATTCCTTACTGATATGGGCTTAGGGTTGCTCACATTGAGCGTCATGACCTCTGACTTCTTTAAATTGATGTTCAGGCCCACCTGCTGGCTAAACTTATTAAGTCTATCCGTTTTTTCCTGGATGTGTTGATGTGAATGTGCTAGTATTACAATGTCATCTGCATATTCCAGATCTTCCAATGTAGAAAATGTCCATCTTATTCCTCTTGGACTGCCCTCTGTTGTCTGGCGCATCACCCAGTCTATGACTGTTAAAAATAGAGTGGTTGATAAGGGGCATCCCTGTCGTACTCCTGTCTTCACCTCAAAGATTAGATTGCTCTGCCCAACACTACACGTAAAGTTGGCATAGAGGTTTTTTATGATTGACACTATGCAGCTTGGAATTCCATAAGCCCTCAGTATCCCAGCATTTGAATGTCCCTAATTCCGATACACATGATTCTGAAATCCTCCTATCATAGTGGTAACCTAACCCACGTACACTGGTTGAGGATTACCAATACAGGATAGCATGGCGCTCTCTCTCTCTCTCTCTCTCTCTCTCTCTCTCTCTCTCTCTCTCTCTCTCTCTCTCTCTTTCTCTCTCTATATCTCTCTCTTTCTGTCTCTCTCTGTCTCTCTCTATCTATTTATCGATCTAACCATCTCTCTATCTATTTATCTATCAATCTCTGTCCCTCTCACTATCCATCTATTTCTCTCTATCTCTCTATCTCTCTCTCTCTCTCTCTCTCTCTCTCTCTCTCTCTCTCTCACCATGAAAAAGCATATTGCCGCAGAAATCATCACGGCTGAATTACTGGTAGTGTTTGGTACAGAGCTACAAGAGAGTTACGGAAGGGACGGACTCGCTCTCCGCCAGGAGCCTCAAAGGTGAAAGAGCAAAGAAAACGAGTTAGGCAACATGTGGATGTTCTCAGTGTCTGGTTTATTCTTATTTGGTGCTTGTCTGGCTCTTGTTAGTCTTCCTCTCAAACGATCTTCATTTCACACAATCTTCCATCACACAATCTTCATTCCACACAATCTTCCATCACACAATCTTCCATCGCACAATCTTCCATCACACAATCTTCCATCACACAATCTTCATTCCACACAATCTTCCATCAAACAATGTTCCATCACACAATCTTCCATCACAATATCTTCCATCACACAATCTTCCAACACACAATCTTCCATCACACAATCTTCCATCACACAATCTTCCAACACACAACGCACAATCTTCCAACGCACAATTTTCCAACGCACCATCTTCCATCACACAATCTTCCATCACACAATCTTCCATCACACAATCTTGTGGATCCTTTTTTAAACATCTGTTAAAAATGTCTGTAGTCTGTTTTGTTCAGTCTGTGTTGGCCAAAGCCATTATTATCGTTAAAATTGAGACTCCTCAACCACATTTCCTCGCAGTAAAAAATAAACATGTTGACATGAAGGAAGATACACATTTATTTTTACTTTTTTTTTTTTAAATCTCGGAGATTCCGAATGCATTAAAAAAATCCACAGATGGTCACCAGGACACAAACACTACATTTTTAAAGCTGTGTACTTTGAGCTGTAATAATGAGGAAACAACTCGCAGTCTGTATCCAGCGCTACAATTATGATTCCTTTTTGATGCTGTTGCCAGTAGTTATTTTGACCGAGACAAAAGCGGTATTCCCAGCCCACTACTTCAGCTCTGAATGCTGTCCAGAAATACTTTCCGTCTAGTGGGGTTTTTCTTTTTTAATCAAATTTGATTTTCGTTTACTCATTTTGGCAACGTCAGCCTCGGTCTGAGATTAACACGTGTCCGTCATTTGTGTTTTATTTTAACTATCCTGGATAAGATTCGAAAAAAAGCCAACGATTTTTTTTTTCCAACTAAACAAAAATTAATGAATAAAATGTTGCGAGTATTTCACAAATTATTTGAAACGTGCGAGATTCTGTCTCAGATTTTTTTTAAAAATATTTAAAAAAAGTATTGAAAACGTAACACACTGATGAGTTTTAATTATTTAATTATACTACTGGACAAAAGTTAAGGGCCGCCATTCAGTTTAGACAAGGTTTATATAATTGATTGGCAAACTGTAAAGACAATTGAAAATGTCATTAAAACTGAGCTCAGAGAAATGTGTATACATTTCTGTGTGCACTAGGTTAATTTTTTTTAATGTCCAAAAACTGGGTCACTTTAACCCGCCCATGAAAATTGCCATTGTTGCTGCAAAAACTCGTGGTTTTTGCAACACGCCCCACTAGTTTAAAAGGTGAAAAAGTGAGTTGAATTTGAATGCACGTGGAAAATGATCATCGGTAAAGAGTGTTCACCGTTGATATGCAATAAATCAGTATGACAAGTGGTCGAAATGATCACTGCATTAGCCATGCCACCAAGGAGAAGTCTCAGCACTGTAGACCGTGGTCGAGCCATGGCATGGATTCAGGGTGGTCAATCTGTTCGTCATGTTGCAAGACGTTTAGCAGTGTCCCACTCTACCATTCAGAGACTTCTTGAGAGATTTCAAGCTACCGGACATTTGGAAAATTGACCCTGCTCAGGAAGAATTATATAAACCTTGTCTAAACTGAATGGCGGCCCTTAACTGTTGTCCAGTAGTATATTTTTTTATGTTATTGTACCTATTTCTGGAATTGGGCACGTCTCGTTTATACAGCTGATTATTCTGGATAATTCCTTTTTTTTTTTTTTTTACATCTAGATGTTACGAAAGAAATTTATTGTGGTGCCTATTGACAGATCTCTGCATACAAGGGGACGACGTTTATTGCTTTATCTGTGCACACAAGTGGAATGCATCTATTCCTAAGCCTCTGCCTACAAGGTTGTGGTATGACGATCAAGGTCTTTCGCTCATATGGGTCGTCCACATATGACGTCACGCAGTGACAAAAAAGGGGAGGGTCTAAAGTTTAATGACGAAGTGTGACGATAGGGGGGAAGGAAAGTTTGCAAAAAATATGACGTCACACACAAATATGTCTGCTTTTATCCGCAATAGTTGCCTCATGGACGACTTAAATTACTTTTATAATTACAGCTGAAAAATCGGATAATTGTTGTAACCAGGGCTTCGGCGACGGGAGTTGGATTCGTGGAGTCGGTCGTATTTTGGTGGAGTCAGCGTAGGTTGTTTTTTCGTGTGTCGGATGGGTTAAAAACGTCCCAACTCCTACGAGACTTAAGGCAGATCCACGCTTGATCCATGTAAATTGGACGTGGGGGAGGCAATTAACAAATTGAAAAACACTTCAAAGTAGTTGTTTATTATTGACTTAATACATTTTATCCCATTTGAGAGCATCGATGAGGCCGGACCTTTTTAAACGCTTTTATTTAACTTCACTTGTATGTCACTTTCATGTCACTTTCAAATCTTGCAATCGATTTTTCAATGACTTCCAGATGAGCAATAGCTCTGAAACTTGGCATAGTTGTGTATTGCTAATAACAATACAATAACACTGACTAACAAAAAAAAAACTTTTTTTTTCTTTCTCTAACATTTCTATGTTTTTCTGGTAAATTTTAATGCGCTGTTTTTAAATCTGCAAACCGTTTTTCTCTATCAGGTCGGGATCTCTAGAAATACGCAATTGAAGTTTTTTAACAATGCATACAGTATTACAACATCATTCGTACAAGAAGTATAACAATTATGTAGGCTTGAATTTCTTTGCAGTCGACTTTTGTCGGTGAATGGCATGTGGTACATCGCGATGAAGCATCCAACAATAATCGGCAAGCATGGTCACACTCCACCGTCCTTGATAACGTGACTCCATTACGGCGATATCTTGATGGAATCATTCTCCATGTTCATCGCTGACTTCGCCAAGGTTGTCAGGGAAAAAGTTAAGATGCGAGTCGAGCAAATGGATTTTGAGGGACATGTTACAGCCCATAATTATGTATGCATCTATGCACTGCTTAACAATATGCAACATAGTCGACAGATTTGTGATTTTCCAGAAAGTTATCGACTATCGATTTGAATGCCATTCATGCGCGAAGTTCACTACCATGTAACAAGTTCTCGAATTGTTTGTCTGCAATAACCTTCCTAATCTGAGGTCCTACAAAGATACCTTCCTTTATCTTTGCATCGCTATCTTGCGGAAACTTTTCTCGAAGATAAGTGAAAGCTTTGCTCGTTTTATCTAACGCTTTTACAAAATTCTTGATGAGCCCCAACTTTATATGTAACAGTGGTAAAATGAAGGTGTCTTTGTTAACTAATGGCTTGCGTGTTACATTTTTATGCCCGAGTTGCATACGATCCCGGATAGGCCACACCTTTCTTGCATAATGTTCCTGTCTGTTGCGGCTGTCCCATTCACATCGGAAGCATCAAAATTTAGTATACCCAGTCTGCATGCCCGTGAGAATTGCAATGACCTTTAGGTCTCCACAAATCCGCCATTGGTAGTCATTGTACTTTATTTTTTCCAAACGTTTAGCCATATTGTCATAAGTTTCTTTCATATGAACAGAGTAGGCGACTGGATTTGATGAAAAAAATTTTCTGTTATGCAATAACACGGTTTTTAGACTAGTCTTGGAAGAATCGATGAAAAATCGCCATTCGTTGACTATGTGCTCATGACCGTTTACATCTTTGCAATAGCAAATGTCATCATCCATCTCAAAGTATTGAACAAGTTCTCTGTGTCTATGACGAAATTTAGATATCGGAGTATTGGGCGCTAAAAGATTCCATTCTTTGAGACGCGAACAGAGTAATTCCGCTTGTCCTTTGGTAAGAGCGAGATCACGTATTAGATCTGAAAGTTCTGAATGGTTAATTAAGTAAACACCATCATTCACCGGTATGTAATCTGAGTCAGAATTAGTTTCTAAAGCAGGTAAACTATCACTTTCTGATGGTTCATTTACGTCCAACGGATATTGTTCTGGTGGTACTTGGATCGGACACGTGATTGGATCATGAGGCACTGGTTTCGAAACCGATTCAATATTTGGATAAACCACAGACTTTCTAGTTTTAAACGTGAAACAATGGATATTTGTCAAGCAGAAGTAACAATCAGTAGTGTGATTTGTATGTTCACGCCATATTACTGGCACTCCAAAAGGCATCGACTTATGCTTCGGCGATTTTCGTAACCAACCTGCCAATGTATCGAACAAATTGCATTTGGCTTCCAAGATTTATTTGCATCATCAACTTTCGAATCGAAATAAAGTTCATATGTTTTCTTTAGTAATGGTGTAAAGTTTTTCTGGTGAACACGATCGGTAAAATATCTTCACACGTAACAGAACAGATCAGCCGAATTTCTACAACTTCTAGAAGCCATATTTTGCTCAGAATTATTTCAAAATACAGTAACTATTTGAAAAATCGCGTAACATATGTCATGCATCTTTTAGCAGTATAAAAAGTAGAATTATGTTGCTTTTTATTAATTTTTAATAAGTTATATAGTAAAAATGAAACGGAGCAAATAACGGTTTCCCAAAAATATATTTATTCACAAATATCTTAAGAACCCGACGTGATAGAGATAAACGGATTTCAGATTTGAAATCAGCGCAAGAAACTGACCTAAGAACACTTATTCTTATATAAGAAAGAAAAATGTTGTTTGTCAGTGTAATCAGTCAATTATTAATGATTTAATTTTGTAATTATGACATTATAAGTAATTAAAATATTTCGTAAAGAAATGTAAACAATTCAGGGGCCATAATCAAGTTAATTAAAAATTCAAGAGTACGTGGTGTGCTTCATTTTTTTCTATGCGTAAAACAGGGCAGTACTCAAACAAGTGTCTAGATAAATCAAAGGAAACAATCCAAATTATAAAATTATGAATCAAGGGAAAGTCGAGTTCGAAAACTTCACTCTGAGATTCGAAAAGATATAAGAGCCACCACTTCTGTTTTAGCCTGATGAAACAATGATACAGTTAAACACCCAAGGCACAAACGATATACAGTATTGATAAAATAGAATGTAAATTTATTTACACACACACATTATATATATATATATATATATATATATATATATATATATATATATATATATATATATATATATATATATATATATATATATATATATATATATATATATATATATATATATATATATATATATATATATATATATATATATATATATATATATCCTGAAGCACATTAAAAACGCACCACTATTATATATACTGATGCCGAGAAGCTGAAAAAAAAAATAGTGTGGGAATGGATTTTCCCCGTGTTTGTCATGAGGTAGAGAGCGAATGGCTGCTGGAATGGAAAGTGCATGATTCAACCCACGGGTTTGTGTACAGACTACATGAAAACAATGATAGTTACACGTGCAACACGATTCCCAACAGCTATGACCCTGAAAATGTGTACGCGTTGTGGCAGTATACTCGGTATAAGAAGGCCGTTGAGACAAAACACCCAGTACATGTGCTTGAAATGCCACGACTATCTGAAAACGGCCGTCAACGAGCCATTGGTATGTTGGAGACCGGAATGAGCTCGCGGGCCATTGCCAGAAGGATGAATTGCCACCACAGCACTATTGAACGTCTCAATGAACGTTACAGAACCACTGGCAGTGCCCGGGATAGACTTCGGAGTGGCCAACCACGAGTTACTACCCCTGCGCAAGATCGTCATATTGTGCAGAGTTACCTAAGAAATCGTTCTCTCCCGGCAAGTCAAACAGCAAGAGCAATAGTGGGTAGACGTGGGCAAGTCTCTCGAATGACAGTTATACGAAGACTCAGAGATACAGGCCTTACTGCAAGACGACCTTATGTTGGGCAAAACTTGACTCACAGACATCGTCAGCAGCGACTATCTACTTCGAATTATCGCAATCACAGACGAGAGCAGATTCAACATATCCTTTGCTGATGGACGTATGCGGATTAGACGCCGGTGTGGAGAGCGCTTTGCAGATTGCTGTGTTCATCAGCACAACCGATTTGGAGGTGGCAGTATTCACATTTGGGGAGGATTCGGTTTTCACCATCGCTTGCCTCTTCACGTCTTCCGTGGAAATGTTAATGCTGTGACATATCGAGATGAGGTTCTGGATGCATTGGTTGCTCCTGCGTTCACAAATTATCCAGACTTGCAGCTTCTCCAGCAGGATAACGCACGTGCGCACACCGTATGCATTACGCAGCAATATCTACAGCAGCAGTACATTGTAACGATTGATTGGCCTGCCCTCTCACCAGACATGTCCCCTATAGAACATCTGTAGGACGAGCTTGGACGCAGAGTCTACGGGCAAGGTTCTCCAGCTAATCTGCAACAGCTCGAAGCTGCTCTTACACGTGAATGGGACTTGATTCCCCGGAATTTCCTTCAGAGACTTGTGCGTTCCATGCGGAGCCGCTGCCAAGCTTGTTTGCAAGCACACGGTGGACATACCAGATACTGAGGATAGTGTGAATGAATTTTTTTATTGGTTGCATTTTTCGTTTTCTCCCTTGCCTGCTCAGAATGCAATGAATTTCAAATTCCGGATCACTAGATGTCGCTCGGACTATCTAAAGTACGTCGACATATTCCCGAATCCCGAATTGATTGCTTAAAGCATGAACTATTTTAACGATCCAAATAGTAAACTTGTAAAAGTATTTACATTTGATTTTTAATTTTCATGTCTTTTAACTTTTTCAAAGGCAATTTATCAAAGTCTAAAATTTAGTGTCAAGTTAATTGCTAGTATCATAGTAGAAAATGTAAAAACGTTGGAATAGCATTTTATTTTTGTGTGCTCTACGCGCTTCCTACGTGAATTCTTAGAGCGATGACTGTTGCAGGACAAGTCAGTTCATGTAAGAGTTAATAAATAGTAGACAAACATAAAGGTATGTTTTCAGGCACTCGTAAGAAATAAAGAAGTAGAAACTAGACAACAGAAAAACAACAGACGTGAGTGGCTTACCCAGGACCTTCCGTGCGACAACCCCGCCTAGCTATGCAAGAGAATCACACTATCCTCCCTGCCATCTAGGCATCACCAAAAAATGATGCTTCGATGACGGGTCATTAGTGCGACCCACAACACATAACACCGGAAATTTACCATGGGCAGTCCAGCCTATTAATGACGCAATCACTTCTGTTGTTCCACTATTATACAGTATAGGTCAGACCACACAAGACAAAGACCTTAATACTGTGTCTAGTAAATGATAGAAGACTAAGAACAAAAACTACAGGACAGAGGGTAGGTTTCTGGTATTGTATAAACATTTATAACACATAAGGAAGGGAAACCCGAGGCATGTAAACAGTAAATAAATATTAGACAAACGTAAAGGTATGTTTTCATGTAAGAGTTATCTTATTCTTTTCCTTCCTTCTATCTTACGAACGCCTATCAAATACTGATTTATGTTTATTATTTACTATTTACAGGCATCGGGATTCACTTCTTGTTTTTCTAAGATCCGAACCGCGTAGTGCAGTTCCTGTCAGTCTTTAATGCAAGAATTTTTCTCGCAAACAGAAATGAACCCGTGTTCGCTCAATGCCAGACGATTGCTTACTTGCTGGTTTAATAAATGGTAGCGTTGTGATATACTGCTGGAAACTCGAAAGTTTATTAACATGTTATCGCCTGTTCAACAAAAAATTATTTACGGCCACAATGTCCTGTAACTTAGGCGATAAAGGCAGAATTTCTACTTAAACGATTCCAAATTTGAGTTTGAACAGATAAATTACCTAGACGTATTCAAAAATTCTAGTTATCAGAATTTGACTTACCCTGAGTTTTTTAACAAAGCTAAAGAAGACATTTGGCTGGGATTTTCAGAAATATTTCTAACTAAGCAAAATTTGAATGTGAATATGATGATAGGAAACTCTATACTCTATACAGTATATGTGAATATGATGATTGTCGTAAATTTATTTTGAGAGAAAGAGTCTTAGAAATAGTGGTCCGGTTTAGAGTGTAGAATGATGGTGAACAGCTCAGTGATAGAAATGTAGAGAGTAAATAGTTGCTTCACAGAGTGCTGGAGGAGAGTAAAGACAGACTTATTTAGGACAAATCGTTTCTCTCAATCGACTCTTCAGGCTCTCCTGGTCAAACAATTGTTTGCCAGTTTTCCAGACACACATCTGCGCTCACACCGATTTGGTGCTTCAATCACACAGACGACGTGGATACAAACTATATTAAACAAATAGGGGGAAAATTTGGGCTTTGGGTATTCCAACACAGGAACAATTAAGTTTATGTTGTTTATTAAAGTTAAAAAAACACTCACTACAATAATAATGTGTTTACAGCAACAAATTATCAAAATTACAGAAAATGCAAGTAACACGGTAGGGAGGGGGTGAAGAAGATTGGTATCGACTAAGCCCGTCCCGCTTATTAGACAAAGATAAACCCAGTCCAAAGATAGATAGTTATCAGGAACATAGGTAAGTTAAACTAACAGTGAAGTTAATTACTCTGAAAGAGGTGTTTCAAAATTAGGTATGGGTGGTAGAAAAAATCCTGTTCTTCCCAATTGTTCTTCCATTTACTAAGCAAAATGAAAAGGAGGGGGGTTTTAAACAGAGTTTATCAACTATCCCACTTAAAGGAACAATGCAGGGTATACAGAAAAATATATTACCAAGTAAGCAAGTTAACAAAATGGTTACAAAAAAAGATTAAATTTTCCTGTCATTCATACACGCGCGTGAGGATCCACACTCATATATTCACACACTTACCGATTACAGCATCAGACAATCCAATAGAATTATATAAACAGCAATTACACTTGATACATGAAAAGGTCTGGTACTTCCGTGTCCCGCCCCAGATGTTGCTAGGTTTGCTGATAGCAACTATTCTCACTTATCGCCGGACTTGAAGCCTAAGAGTTATTGTGTTTTATTATATAAAAGGAGTCTATGGGATGGCACTGACACAGTTCGACACAAGATTGAAAATGAAGTGGTCTCTTTAATCTTCCGCAATGGTAAAATTCCTTCAATGCGTGATGATAGTAACTGACCGGTAAGTTTATTAATCCAGTGAGGAAAAACTTAAGCCGTCACAGTTCAAGAAAATATGTACTCTCTCACAGTAGGGCAGTAAATCAAGTATCGCTACTGGCACGGTTCAACTTCCAGTTTATCTTACAGATTTGTAATTTTAATATGATGATTGTTCTTTAAATAGTCTTGGGTAGGCTTTCTTTCATGTAATTATGATAGCTAGGTCGCATCGAACCGCCACAATATTAAATTTAGAAAATGTTTCATCAATATGTCTGGAAGTTATTAAGAGGATTTCATTATTGCTTTCTTTATTGCTGGGATCGCAAGGTTACGATCACTCTGTATGAAAGAAAAAAAGACAGATAATATACCGAAAAATCAAATAACATTCTAAAGCGCGATGAATTTTCCGTTAAGACTATTTATAAATATATATATATATATATTCGCGTATTTAATTATGTATTTAATAAACACTGCGCGAGTTCTAATGGTTAAAACACGCATCTATAAATATAGGACTTAACTAAATTTATTAATTATAAATTCCTTCGCGACTTTAAAAGTTAATTAAAGCATTACAGCCTCTATTATCTTTTTTGGAAATAATATAGCAGATATATCATTACATTTACAACTGGAACTATTGAGATGGTTTAATTTAATAGATTTAAATTAACACAAAATCCAGTGAAATAGAATGAATGAACTAGACCACTGATCACTTTACACAATATATATTTTACCGTATTGCACAGAAATAGAATTCACTGCAAGTATATATAAAAATCCAGGGGATAATCTAGCAGGATTTCAAATATAGCTAGTGCTTCTGTAAACGTCTGGCCAACGAGTGATAAAGTGTATTTCTACGTGGTCTGTATACATCTAACTTAATTGCAAGATGAGTGGGACATGAGAAGATTGACACCTTTTTAGATCTCAGGACACTTTTGGGGATCTGACCGCCAGACCAAAGAGAGATGCCGCCCCTGGATTTCTGTATCGCCGTTCGCTGCGTCCGTTCCGGCTTTCCCCATTCGCGTTCACTGCGATCGGTTCTGCGTTTGGCACGGAGATGCGAAATACCGACAGGAACTTGCGTCGCTCGTTTCAGGGACCACTACTGTCTTTGATCGTGGCGCTAGTCTTTCCTGAGATCCCCCAGTCCGTGTCTTTGATCGTGGTCGCTACTATCTGTTTGATTCTGGCCCCGCCCCCTCTGGGCAAGTTAATGAAAATACTGCATATGATTGCTCAAGAGATGACCATGGGCGTGATTTAATCTCTCCTTAAATCAATGCGATGACCAGAATGAACGGTAGATAAACTGTCCACATATTAATCAGCAAAAGTGTGGAACGGTTGCATAGCTAATGAGTCCAGGTGAAAAGAAAAATCCCGTTTGACGAAAGGTTACAATATTCGGGGCCACTGATGTTATCCAAGGGGTCGCTACGAAGGTCGTACTATATCATCCAACACTTCAGGGTCATTCAGGGTCGGCTAAGTTCGTCTGTCACAATGATAGGAAACTCTATACTCTATACAGTATATGTGAATATGATGATAGGAAACTCTATACAGGACGACAACTATGACATTGTGAATGGGACTGGCAACCTGATCGTGTAACACAAATTACAAATGGAAGCATTACCAAATAGCCCTTGTTCTGGGAACCCCCCCCCCCCGGTGTAAAAGGAGTTTAGGCAGACGGATACACACATGGAGACGAGAGCTGGAGACAGAAATGACAATGATTGGGAAGAGATGGACAGACCTTGCGCTGATGGCTCCGGACATGAGGACTTGGTATGCGCTGATGGCTCCGGACAGGAGGACTTGGTATGCGCTGATGGCTCCGGACAGGAGGACTTGGTATGCGCTGATGGCTCCGGACATGAGGACTTGGTATGCGCTGATGGCTCCGGACAGGAGGACTTGGTATGCGCTGATGGCTCCAGTCTGGAGGACTTGGTATGCGCTGATGGCTCCGGACAGGAGGACTTGGTATGCGCTGATAGCTCCGGACAGGAGGACTTGGTATGCGCTGATAGCTCCGGACTGGAGGACTTGGTATGTGCTGATAGCTCCGGATAGGAGGACTTGGTATGCGTTGATGGCTCCGGACAGGAGGACTTGGTATGCGCTGATGGCTCCGGACTGGAGGACTTGGTATGCGTTGATGGCTCTTGACAGGAGGACTTGGTATGCGCTGATGGCTCCGGACAAGAGGACTTGTTATGCGTTGATGGCTCCGGACAGGAAGACTTAGTATGTGCTTCTTGACGGCTTTTGCTTCTTGTAGAGCACGGGACTGAAGCGTAATGAGTGATTTTAATACTTTGCGGAAAATTGGGTTTTAGTGTTACATCAGTTTTACATCAGTTTTACATCAGTTTTACATCAATTTTACTTTAGTTTCTTTTTACTTTTCAAGACTTTTACAAAACAACAAAGGGAGTTTTATAGATTTTGTTTAATGTGTTGCGTGAAATATTGGTAGCGTCATGCCAAACATCACAAATAATAAAACTGCGTATACACGCACATTTATTCACCTGTATGTTACGGGGAACCGGAAAGGGCAGCAAAGAAAAGTAACATTTAAACTTTATCACGTATGTAGTAAGAAGCAACTGATGATACACATTTATTCCCATTCTTATCGCGTGTCCGCGTTCTTCAATGCGATATTTACTTGCCCGTCATAAAATACCTCTAAATCAGGGGCATCCAAAGTGGGACGTACCGCCTCCTCTGGGGCGTTGGAAAGATCGACGGGGGCGATAAGGGGAAATTAGGACGCAAAGGTTCAGTAGTAAGTGGGTAGTTGAAGATTTGACAGGCTAAATTCAACAATATTACTCAATCTAACACTTACATGCAAAAACGTTTTGATTATACAGGGCCCTTATGTGAGCGCTTAAAAGGAGAACGTAGCCTGAACAAACTCTAACCCACAACTCATCCGTAACTTCAATCGTCCCAGTTTCTCCTACACCTTAGGCCTATAACAGAGGTTCCTAAAGTGGGGTAGGAGAAGCTTGTCAAAGGGTGCAAGCAGCGTTGCCATTCTAAATTTTGAAGAAAAAAAAAAAAAAAAAAAACTAGAAATCAGCGACTTGGGCTATTTTGGCGATTTTTGTGGGCTACTTTGGGCGATTTGGGGGGATATTTTGGCAGATTTTTGCTGATTTTGGGCGAAATCTAGGTTTCGTTCTTCAACTAATGAAGGAAAATTACAACGTTGGGTGCTGGTGTATATTGGGTACTTACCTGCATTATACCATTCAAATATTGCGTAGCAGTGTTTGTGAGAGAAAAAAAAGTTTGTGGATTTGAGAGACAATATCAATGAGGTGGTGATGAGATAGGAAAGATAGGCAGCGCAGAAATTGATTTACTAGAATCATTAAGCAAAGGCATAGTTTTGTCTACAATCCACAGCTCAATTAACCATCGATGACTATAAATTCTAACATAATCATCTGCTACGAAAGCGGATGTGAAGGATAACGAACCCCCTGTTGCCCAGTTGGTCAACCCCAAAGAAAGAGAAGTTAATATCAAGAAGAGTGTAGTAACCTCACAAAGATTTAATCAGCATCTTTTGGAAGGTGACAACCAGTGCTAAAAAGTGATTACCAGTTTAATATGGGGGAGTGTCCATTGGCAAGGTGTGTCCAAATATACTTTTTGCTGGCAGCTGATGTTGCTTTGTTGCAGATTAAATTGTCTCAGTATTTATGTGGGCTATGGATAACGTGATATCCGTGATACGCTAAATAACAAGAGAAAATTTTCAATACAGACAATTGTATAACCAACAGCGCTGTTTATAGTTATTAATGTAATGCACGGAAATGGAGGGAGCGCTGAGAATGTGCTCTGGTAGCGAAGGGGGCCGTGACTCAAAAAAGTTTGGGAAACATAATAATAATAGTAGCCCTTCAGTCATAACTGACAATGGGGATGCGTCCCTGAGGTGATAACCCTCAGCTGCTTTGTTTCCTCGTGTTCCTTTTAACGTTTTCTCTGTGACACAACGTTTGTACATGTGCTTTTGAGCCCCTCTCTCACTCCTTCATCCTCTTTTTATTTGGCATACTTTATGCACCTTCATTCATTTTTTGCTCTGATCACTCAGACTTGTTTACGTTTCGCCAGGTGAACCGTCATAATACCAGGTTAATTATACCGGGCAGCGAATAATACTTTTATCATGTAAGTCGCCTAGCCACCTTTGGTAGAGGCGATCTGCGTTTGTACAATATGGTCTCGTACGATCGATTCTTCTTCTTTCATTCGCTTGAAATATATTGTCTACATCTGCAATGTTGTTTCTTGTATAAACTTCACTGTCTTTTGTAGTTCATACAGAGGTCCGTATAGTTTTGCTTCCAGTGTTGTTTCTCTGGGCCAGTGGGTTTGCCTTAATATATCATATTCGGGGCAGTCTTGAAGTATGTGCTCTGCAGTCTGGGGTGCCCGTCCACATGTACACATGGCTGAATTGCCAATCTTAAATTTTTTATACATGTGGCTGCGGAGTCGGTTGTGTCCTGTTCGGAGGCGCAGAATGACAATTTGTTCTGATCTGTTCATAGCTTGGTAGTCGTCCTGCGTTGGCGTTGATGGCTTTCTGATTGATTTGATCATCATTTTCTTCTGATGGTACGTAACTGGTACATCTGGTTGCTCGTCTGTAGCACATTTTTTAGCCAGTCGGTCTGCTCTCTCGTTTCCTGGTATTTCACAGTTTGACGGTATCCACTGCATGGCGACCTTGCGCTGATTGCACAGTTCAGACAGTAAGATTTGTATACCTGGTAATTTTCTGGACTGAAGTTCTTGAAATGCTGATATTGCATCTGTCAGAAATACCACAGGCTGTGGACCGAGATTGGTGTTCAACAGTTTCTCGGTTGCCACCTTGATTACCTGGATTTCTGCATCATAGGTGTTACAGAATTTCCCCGTTGGTACTCTGACCGTATACCTAGTATTGTTTGTGTATTCTATGTACAATCCTGCTCCTCCATTCTTTTCTGCATTTTGTGCTCATCCATCCGTGTATACTGGGACCCAGAGGTCCTGTGGGTATTCATCATCCAGGAAACTGAGAGTGACTGTCCTATGTTGCACGCTGTTCTGTTCATCCTTGTCGAGCATTCCTTTCAATTTTGTCTAGATGTATACTGGTAGTCCAGTATCCTCTCTCCAAGGGGTTTGTTCTGGCACAGACTTTAGGGGGCTGTCAACTTCAGGCAAGTCAAAGGTTTATCTACGAACTCGTTTGGCCTGGTGGATAAAACTGCTTCTCGATGAAAAGTTAGCCGTCTATCTTGATTTTGATGGGCAAAAATACAGGTGACAAGTAGATAATCGCTTCCGAAGTACCATCCTAGAGTAATTATTACAGATGACCTGGCAGAGGAGACCATCTGGGCGGAAGTATTACTGCATTATTAGAAAGAGGTCACGCAATGGAATTTTCAATATGTAATATTTTAAAACACGCGGGAGTATTATGATTTAAACACCCCAACCCAGATAGTGCTAAAGAGTTTTCGATTGGTTTGATTCGAGAGACGGAATAGATATTGACTTTCATTGGAAAACTCGTCGGAAGTACAATCTGGGATTTTAAACTGAGAGTTGGAAATATAATCTAGCAAAATCGGAGTCACAAATCAGACTGCATTGCCACGTCAAGCTAGCAATTCACCAGAGCCAGAAAGAGAAGGATCGGATAAAGGATTCCAAAAATTATAAGTGACAGATCGAAGTATTTGGGCAACTTTAAAACTTAAAAGTAAACCCGCATATTTAAATACAAAGACTAGAAACTTAAAGGACCAGGATCGAATTATTTGGTCAACTTTAAAACTTAAAAAAGTAAACCCACATTTTTTAAATACAAAAACTGGAGACATAAGGAATCAGATCACCCGTCATAAGAGGAATACGAAATTTCCAGACGAAGTGATTCGAAAGCCTCCTAAGTGCTGTGTTCATTCTAAACTGTGCCAGGAGATTGTGTTCCCAAAAGTTACTTTGGGTTAAATGTAAACATTTAATTTACAAATGTGAATTTGAAGTGTTTTTTTTTTTTTGCTAAGTGGTTATATATGAGGCTGGCAACCTCAACATATGAAATAGCATATTCATAAAGCATTAAAGCAAGCGCTGAGGATTGTTTCTTGCTAGTCGGACAGAAAACCGACAGCAGAGGTGACCCCAGACACCGAATGGAGCAGTGATGAGTGATGATTACATCACATGTGCTTCAAGTGTATAGTATCATTTTGTGAGATATATGTACCTTGTTAATTGTAATTCAGGCACGACATTGCCCCGCGCTGTCCAAACACATATTATCTCAGTTTTATACCCAGAAGAATATTGGTGATTTCTAATCATCTTCCCTGAGCTACGCTGTGTATACTCAAGAATATAATTATTCAGAGAGGCTAACATTGGTGGGTGGACAGCGAGACAATGCGTCTGTTAATTTGCAGCCCCAAATGTACTTAGGAGAGGGATTTGTTCTTTTTATTTTTGCCTACAGTTCGTGGTACGAAGCTTCAAGACGAAAGTTCTACGCCACTAGTTGTGAGTTAGAAGCAGGGAATCTACACTAACCGCCTAAATTGGACAAGTTGTGTGGAGAAGTGCCCTCATCACAGAACTGACGAAACCACGGCTGCAGTAGTCTTGGATTCTAAGCTGTGCTTACTAAAAGGCAACAGCACAGAACATTAATATTCCTCTATCCAGTCTCTATGAAGATAAAACTTTCATTAAAACTCACCATCATTTCATCGCTATTTTAACCTGTTAAAACTAATTGACTATTAAATTTGTTACATGTTATTTTAAAACATAACAATCACAAGTGATTCAGTTATATATATATATATATATATATATATATATATATATATATATATATATATATATATATATATATATATATATATATATATATATATATATATATATATATATATATATATGTATATATATATATATATATATATATATATATATACACATTTAGACATATATTTACATATATAGCGCTACTTCTTAGAAAGAAATTTCGCTGGATTTACACCAGCTGGGGGCTTTGACTGGCTAAAACCATTGCTTAATTCTTCAAAAAAAAAAAGGCGGCGGACCGAAATAAGTTAACAATTGCCCTGCCAATGCAGCATTGTTCTTGACTTCGGAAATATCTTATGTACACTCCCTTGGGATAGAAGCGTCTTCACCCTTCTATCTACAACTCTGCCAAGAGTAATCTTGTGCGAAGGTAGACACTTTTGACGACCCATTTTAGATACTCTTGAGCTTTGGCCACTGTTGGACCACTACTGCAAAGCAGGGGAGGCAATCCGTGACATTCTCCTCTCTTCTTTTTCCTGTGAGCGCTTCTTTTCGCCCAATCAGAGGTGGCGCCGTAGAGAGCATCGCCACATTGTGCGATCGGCAGCTTCATCCTCCCAGGTTGCTGGATTTATGTCCAGTGCCTTGCAAACATCTTTGAACCTCAGCTGGGAAACACATACTTTAAATAATATTATTTTTTACGTGTTCACTGTATCTTATGGTACACTCTCTCTAACCTATCTATATTGCTCATCTCTGTTTCCTGTTAGTGACTGTGCAGACGAAGGGTATTACCAAAAACGTCCCAAGTTTTTAATCTATCGTTTAATTATAAAATTGACTCCATATCAATTTCATTATTATAAAACACTCCTACCATAATTTAACACAGTTACAATTTTGAAATATTCACAAAGAAAATTTTTTTAAATTAATTTGTTGAGAAACAGCATTATACGAAAACATGTAAAGAGAGTTCTTAAGTTTCGATCAGTAACAACGGCGAGAATTTAATGCGAGAAAACGACCAAACACGAGCAGACAGCAGGAGTTTAATTAAGAATAAAAATATGTCAATAACTGATTAAACATCACAAACAAAATCGCCGCACACATTCTGAGGGATCGAATTCATTTGTTTGTGTGCAAGGATGAAATTCGGAAACTGTGGTTTAGCGTTTGACAAAGAAAATATTAGACACCTGAAAGATTCATAATAGCAAACACCAAATACGTGTTTATTAATATTATGGAAACCTTCAAAAGCGTGACCTGTAGTTAATTAAATATCCGTACAAATTCATCAGTCTGCCTGTCTGGCTTTCTGTCTGTCTGTCTGTGTGTATGTGTGTACGCTCTATATGTCTGTATATAGTATGTTTCATATGTCTGTCTGGCTGTCTGTATAAATGTATATATGCTACATCTATATGTTTGTCTATTTGTAGCCTGCCTGTCTGTTTGTCTGTCTGTATATATGTGATTATGCTCTATATGTCTGTATATAGTATGTTCCATCTGTCGGTCTATGAACATGTATATAAGTTTATAAACTAATAAAACGGTATTGAATCAGTTTTACAAATAACAGTTCACATGAGACAAGGGACGTTTCGGGTTTTACCCTTCGTCAGCCATAAACAGGTGACAAAGACAAGAATTACATATAGTATTAGGTACTACAAAAACATACGATGATAAGAAACAATACAAAATGAGCGATACAAGCAGATGGAAAAAGTACAATGATAACACAAGAAAATCGAAAAACCTAATATAAATACTGAAGCAAGAAAGTAAATAATAAACGAAACGAAAAAAAGAGAATGAACAAAACTTCGGAACAAGTCACTTAGCTAGAAATGTAAATGCTAGGAATACACAAGATCGCAGTACTGTCTCCAAGAAATCTCGAAGGAAGTGACGTATAAGAAAGCGACAATTTTTAGATATACAAAAGGATATGAAACGAACCAAAACCAAAACATAAGAAGATAGATCGAAAAAACAACGAATAAAGAAGAATGAAAGAGAGAGAAAAGCTACCAGAATTTATGCAAAATGATGTTGGACATTGAGACCTTCAGGACATAAAACGCCCAATTGAAAAATAAGACGATTCTCTAATGAAAAGCGAGTCCTGTCATCCCCGACACATGAACGGAGGGCCGTGACATGGATATCGGATTTACCTGAATGGTCCGGCCTATTGAAATGAAGGGCCACCGGTAAATGTTTGCCATGATATATGTCATTCAAGTGCTCACGAAACCTGTCTGCCAAACGCCTGCCAGTTCACCAACATAGGTAATGCCAAACCTCTTGCAGATGATAGCATAAATAAGGTTTCTGGATTCGCACGGGAAAGACTCTCTAATGATAAATTTTACTTTCGGAAAAGTGACTGTCTGAGTTTGGAGTACAAACGGACAGCTCTTACATATACGGCGTTGGCACGGTTTAGTACCAAAGTATGAAGGGCTAGTATGTCGCAGACGACTGTGTACAAGAATATCCCTAAAATTCCTATCCCTACGATATGCTACCAAAGGTGTATCACGAAACAACTCTCTGGTATCAGGATCAGAGTGGAGAATAGGCAGATGTCGAAACAGAATTCTCTTCACCGCCAGACAGTGAGGATGGAAAGTTAGAACCAGTTTGAGTCTGTCAGATTGGACAGAAGGTTTAGTAGTGATTGCAATCTGACGAGTGACGCGTGTGATACGATAAAGAGCATCAGATAAAACATGTTCTGGATAAAGACGTTGGCGAAAGAACTCGAGCATCTCTTGAGCTCGCTGATGGAAATCATCGTTATCGTGACATAACCGACGCAAGCGAAGAAGTTGAGAAAAGGGAATGGAATTTTTACAACTAAGAGGATGCGATGAAGTATAAAGAAGGAAACCGTGAGCGTCAGTAGTCTTATAATAAACAGACGTTTTAAGACTAGTAGGGCTAATAGTCACAGTGATGTCAAGGAAGTTCACTGAAGTCGTAGAAATTTCAGAAGTGAGTTTGATGGCAGGATTGAAATTTCCAACAAACTCAATGAATCGACGGAGGTCTACCTCAGACATGTCTGTAATGCCAATACCATCATCAATATAACGACGGTAAAATTCGGGTATTGGTCCATTGTAACTATGAAAGACCAAATATTCAAAGTGGCCCATAAACAGACCAATACCCGAATTTAACCGTCGTTATATTGATGATGGTATTGGCATTACAGACATTTATTACAAATTTATTACAAATAATTGACTATGTTGGAAATTTCAATCCTGCCATCAAATTCACTTCTGTAATTTCTACGACTTCAGTGAACTTCCTTGACATCACTGTGACTATTAGCCCTACTGGTCTTAAAACTACTGACGCTCACGGTTTCCTTCTTTATACTTCATCGCATCCTCTGAGTAGTAAAAATTCCATTCCCTTTTCTCAACTTCTTCGCTTGCGTCGGTTATGTCACGATGACGATGATTTCCATCAGCGAGCTCAAGTTCTTGCGCCAGCGTCTTTATCCAGAACATGTTTTATCTGATGCTCTTTATGGTATCACACGCGTCTCTCGTCAGATTGCAATCACTACTAAACCTTCTGTCCAGTCTGAAAGACTCAAACTGGTTCTAACTTTCCATCCTCACTGTCTGGCGGTGAAGAGAATTCTGTTTCGACATCTGCCTATTCTCCACTCTGATCCTGATACCAGAAAGTTGTTTCGTGATACACCTTTGGTAGCATATCGTAGGGATAGGAATTTTAGGGATATTCTTGTACACAGTCGTCTGCGACATACTAGCCCTTCATACTTTGGTACTAAACCGTGCCAACGCCGTATATGTAAAAGCTGTCCGTTTGTACTCCAAACTCAGACAGTCACTTTTCCGAAAGTAAAATTTATCATTAGAGAGTCTTTCACGTGCGAATCCAGAAACCTTATTTATGCTATCATCTGCAAGAGGTTTGGCATTACCTATAATAGTGAAACTGGCAGGCGTTAGGCAGACAGGTTTCGTGAGCACTTGAATGACATCTATCATGGCAAACATTTACCGGTGGCCCTTCATTTCAATAGGCCGGACCATTCAAGTAAATCCGATATTCATGTCACGGCCCTCCGTTCATGTGTTGGGGATGACAAGACTCGCTTTTCATTGGAGAATCGTCTTATTTTTCAATTGGGCGTTTTATGTCCTGAAGGTCTCAATGTCCAACATCATTTTGCATAAATTCTGGTAGCTTTTCTCTCTCTTTCATTCTTCTTTATTCGTTGTTTTTTCGATCTATCTTCTTATGTTTTGGTTTTGGTTCGTTTCATATCCTTTTGTATCTCTAAAAATTGTCGCTATCTTATACGTCACTTCCTTCGAGATTTCTTGGATAGAGTACTGCGATCTTGTGTATTCCTAGCATTTACAGTTCTAGCTAAGTGACTTGTTCCGAAGTTTTGTTCATTCTCTTTTTTTCGTTTCGTTTATTATTTACTTTCTTGCTTCAGTATTTCTGTTAGGTTTTTCGATTTTCTTGTGTTATCATTGTACTTTTTCCATCTGCTTGTATCGCTCATTTTGTATTGTTTCTTATCATCGTATGTTTTTGTAGTACCTATTACTATATGTAATTCTTGTCTTTGTCACCTGTTTGTGGCTGACGAAGGGTAAAACCCGAAACGTCCCTTGTCTCATGTGAACTGTTATTTGTAAAACTGATTCAATACCGTTTTATTAGTTTATAAACTTATATTCCTTACCAGTTTTACAGCAGCCCCTTAATTTATTTACTATGAACATGTATGTATGCTACATCTATATATTTGTCTTTCTATCTGTATGTCTGTCTGCCTACCTGTCTGCCTGCCTGTCTGTCTATCAGTCTGTGTGTATGTATATATATGTGCGTGCTCTATATGTCTGTATATAGCATATTCCATTTGCTTGTCAATCTTTCTGTCTATCTGTATGAAAGTAATATGGAAGTATGAATGTATGTATGCATGCATGTATGTATGGATATATGTATGTGTATATATATGTAAGTATGCATGTATGTATATATGTACGATGCCCATTAAATGCATGTCATCAACATAAATTTGATAAGTACTATCCACTAAGTGAGAAAATTAACGAACTAGGACATCTTGCATAATTTGATGGGAATTGACAGTTTAGGACACGTACATATAAAGTGTGTGAGCGGATTAGTGTCTTTAGGACTAAGGAAATTTAAAGCCAGAGTATTATGTAAATATATTAGTATCATTCGATGTGAAAAACGTACTTACTTACTTACTTAGTTATCCCTCTTCTACCGTGAGGTGTAGAGGTTTGGGGGAGGGAGCGCCATACTATCCTGCAGCTGTTTTCCATCTGACCTGGTTCCAATCTAGTCCTCGGTCCTTCAGAGATTGCCTAATGTTGTCCTCCCAGCGGACTCTGTGTCGTCCTGGAGGTCTGGATAACAGGCTCTTAGTTTCCCATACTTGTCATGGCAGACAATCTTCTTCCATGGATGTGAAAAAACACGCGTATTAATATAAAGTAGTCCCATTCTTTCCTAGTTTCCTCAAAGGAAACCCCTTCTCCCGGCACAACACGTAGCGAGGGCAATTTTAGTGTTATATATATATATATATATATATATATATATATATATATATATATATATATATGAATTATATATATATATATATATATATATATAGAGAGAGAGGAGAGAGAGAGAGAGAGAGAGAGAGAGAGAGAGAGAGAGATAATTAATGTTATTATATATAAAAATAGAAGCGTATTTTCCGTCCATCTGTCCGCACGAAATCGTTTGACCACTTCTAGGCTACCTAGAAGTTTGAAATTTGGCATGCTGGTAAGTCTTAAGATAAGGTTGTTGGCAGGTTTCGCAGGTGCGTAAAAGAGCAACTGCTGCGATATTTGATATTGGATGCTCCCGCGTAGGTTCTTGTTCGTTCTTTAATAAATTTGCACTATTTCCATCAATTTGTCTTTGTGGTGAAGTTCCTTATTTTATTATTATTAAAAGTTTATGTGTCGTTCGATATTATTAAGGTGTTAGCGTGAATCCTACTGTTTAGCCTCAATTACTTTAAAGACATCTTTTATGTATATTTATGTTACTAACGTGTGTATACTTGGATGTCACGTCAAGGACACATCAACGGACGATCTTCAACAAAATTCCATCGATTGAAGAAACTCGTTTGCAAACGACTGACACTGATTCTTTAATCACGATCACCATAATTCTTCAAAACACAACAAATGAAAATTCATTCTATTGCTTGCCTGTTGCTCGTACCCTACTAAACGACTTGGGTTGTCTGACCAACTAAATTACGCGCCAACTCTAATCCTTGTAATTCATAATGTCTAGAAAACCTTCATGGTTATCGCTTCACAACATTATACATTTATTTACTTCTGCGTAAAAATATTGTCAACACGGCTAGATTCAGAATTGAATCTTAATTTTACAATGTACTTCTTTTGGCTTTCCACGCCTTAATCTTCAGCCTTTGTACTAATGTACATTTGTTTCATCCTGGACATGAACGTCCTTAAAAATATTTTTATCAATGAAGCACACAATGACAGATGCCATATTTTATAATATATTGATGCGAATATAAATTCACATTATCTATAAACTTTATCTATGGCTTTCCAAAGCCTTTAACTTAGCATACGGCTACACTTTAATAGTGGACATGCCACATATTTCTATGCACACATATTATAGGCATAGATGCCACACAACGAACTGATTTTGTAACCATGTATGGTGCGTCATCTAATCTGCGCAATGCGTCTCAATCGACTAGTGAGGGATGCTTCATGGTGCAAAAATCATCCTGACCAAAATAAACCAGCCGTGACAATTCCACACCATGGAGCGACCCTCAACAATGATGCCCTAGAAAAATCCGAAAAACCAAAAATTAAATACCTTACCTGTTCTTTACGCTGCAATTAAGCCAGAAATGTTGTGCATCAAGGGAAATAATTTTATAACAATTTTTCATTTTTAAGGGAAACTAGCATGTTATTATAAAATTAAAGATTGTATGTAATTTATTATCAAAGATTTTCTTATTTTTACAAGCAACATTTAAAAATTAAGCAACTAATTTTGGAATATAAAAATGTAACAACCATATTTAAAATCCATTACTGTAAATATTAATATTGTTGTATTATTATAAAATAATTTACTTTTGAAAGAGTTTACTTTATGCTTAAGAACCTTTCATATGCATGGTTTTCAAGTTTTGACTGGTAATTCAGATGTGGTTTTGGTGTCATTTTTGTAACTGTTCTAAACATGTCTTCTATGCACGTCTATATTTAACTACTAGACAACGTGTTATATAATGCAATGATGCAATTACTATGCTTCTTGGTGAATAAAAGAGAAAGAAATATTTGCGAACATAACCAGCATACAAATGTATTATATTGTAAGATATCAAAGACTGCACGTGCTGATAACGCGAATGTCGTGGGTTCGTTCCCCATACTGGCCACCAGTTGATAAACTCCTATGGTGTTCTGATTACAACCTCTTGTAATGGGTATAGTGGCCACCGCTGTAAAGATATTTCGGGTCACTGTAAAAGATCGGTGTTGTTTGCTCCACTGTAGTGTACACAAACCAGTGCTACAATCCCAGCAATCAGTGGTGTTAATGATGGGTGTGTGCAGGAAGACAGAGGTCAGCAACGACTGTGTACCTTTGCTACAGTTTAATTGGACGTACACACTCGACAGCACGAATAGTGACAAATCACAGGTTGGCATAATACATCATAGTGCAGTGGATAAATGGTCTTGCAATGATACATGGGCACTCATGTAGAATAATAGCATAATGGATTGTCAGTAGACAAGCACTCAGTATTGCTCATATATATATATATATCATCTGAGTTTACTGACAAAGCTCGTCAGATTATAAACAACAGTCAATATGGCTTCTAGACCTAACCTCGTCTAGTGAAGATTCCTTACAATAATGTTCAGCACATATTTTCCATATAATCATATTGAACTGCTAGTAATGGGTTCTCATGTGTAGCAGTGATCTCTGGACTCATCAAGCGATAATACGGGGTATCCCTTTTCTCTTCTTGAAAGTCATAAAATATTTGAATACAAGATGGCTTCTCTCGTGAGCTGTCACTTACGTTTGGATACAACTGAATCAAAGTTAGTCATTCATTAAATGTTCTCGTTGCTCTGTAGATTCTATCATAATACAATTGATTTCATCATACGAGATATAATGCTGCTGGAAATGAATGTCATCTTCCTCTAGTTAAATATTCTCTCAGACGTACAAATCGTGCGTCTGCTTAACGAAAACGATGGCTTCGTAAGAGTTGATAAGAAATACTTTTGTTACCTCGGTATCAGAAATATGATTCTGCCATTCCTTGGCAATAAGAATAAACACTGGGGTAAAGCATATAGGATAGGTCTAAACGTCTATCACTTTCCCCAACAATCTTGAGATCACTTTTCCCGGCGACAAGCCGCTACAGAAAAAACACAGCCCATCATCAGGGCGAAGCCAAATCACACCTCTCTAGCGACACATCCGCCGAACAGCCCTTTGACCTTTCTAACGACAAAAGACCATATAGTTCGACTTAGATATGTAAAGATATACAGATATAAGACAGACTCGTCCTACCCAGACAAACAATACACATAAATTCAGGCCATAGATACACTGAAGCAAGAACAACCTATTTCTACCCAAACAAAGAATAAATCGCAGTAAAACTGGATTCATCCGCGGAGTTCGATCAAAAATGACGACACTTCTTTCAAGGGAAGTAACTCAATAATGACTTTTCCTTAAGCACTAAAAAGTATCTATTTTGTTTACAAAATATTTGCGAACATAACCAGCATACAAATGTATTATATTGTAAGATATCAAAGACTGCACGTAACAAGTCTGTAATGCAATCTGATAAAAAAAAGATAGGGCCGAGATCACACATGTTTTACACAATAAAGTCAATAGACCTCACTTTGCGCCCCAAAAGGGGTAATTAAAAAAATGAATGTATTCTCTCCGGGATCACACATAATTTACACATTTTACTCAATAAAGCCAATAGACCTCATTCTGAGCCCCAGAAGGGGTAAACAAAAATACAGGGCATGCACACAGCCAACCCCGAGCTGACTATCACCAATGGTGATTCACTATAGAACATTTAGAAAAAGAAAGATCCAAACTAACTGGCTTCCACCAACAATAAAAAAATAGAAGCCGTGGAAGCCATTGCGGCTAAAATCACAGGCGATCCAAGGGCGGAAGTTGTCAAGATCCGCAATGCGCCTGACAAATGGGGTCTACTCTGTAGAGCCATAACAGACATTACGCATTATATAGAGCTCCGAGTAACTGGGGCACAAAAACAGAAAGTCCTAGTTACAATGCCTGGTCGGAGAACGGTATCTCCTCATTGCGGTGAGGACACTCACTGGGTTAACAGATGCAATAAAAAGCCAGCCAGAGAAGAAATCGCTCCACTGACAAGACCACCGACAAACAGCACACCAGCACCGTCCGTAACACCTAGGCCCATACCTTTACAAAACACAGACGACGGTTTTCAAGTGGTGACATACTGGAACGACAGGAAACGACGATACTCAGCCCCAGACAGCCCAAACGACGCTACAACATCAAAAGCTACCACTGAGGCACCAGGAAAAACAAAACCACTGACGAAACTATCACCAACATATTCAGCAATAACAAGACAAAGACCAACATCCAAAACTGAAGAAAACATGTTAAGCACTGCCATAGTTCCAGCCATTCAGACATCCACACTAACACATAAGGAAATGAACAGCAACAATATGGCACCAGATGACGAAAGTTCACTTCAGACCCTCACTACCCTTACCCCCCCCCCCCCCCCCTCCCATCCCCCCAGACTGATCATCGACTTGAAGGAGAATGACGGCATCTGGGAAAACAAACAAAACAGACATTAGTACCATTAGGCCTACTTAGGGTACGTTAATTATCTAACGATTTAATTACACCTTTATAAAAAAAATTATTCATTGCTACGCGGTTAAAAATGGCAGATGACAATATCGATTCAGTTAGCCAATCGCTATTAATTTTACAAGGGTAAACAGTCTTTTCAAAAAATATCATTTAAACTTTTCCTACGTTACTTAGGCTATTTATGTTTATTCAAAGGTCAGCCAATAATATTTAGTCTCCCTTCAAATGCCACCCAACCAGATTCACTGTACTATCCTAGCCTATCTGTCACCTACTTTTTTTTCCAAAAAATATGCGATCCAATCTAAGCAGATATGACTTGACCTGACAGTATCTCTGATCTCTATGTATTGTTTTATCAATATTTAATTAGTTAAGGGACTATTTATATAACTAATAACATATTCTTGGTCAGCAAGTCTTCAGGTACACGAATATACAATTTGTAAGGGGCTTTGTGGTTTGGTTTAAAATTCTATCTTTTTTTCTATGTTAGTTGTTTATTTTTAAACTATCTTTCGTTCATTCTTTTTCCATGTATTATCAAGCTGAATACGAGAGCTTAGGTCATTCATAATAAGAGCTTAACATGTTTACATGACCGAGGTGTCCACAATTCTAACTTTTTTCATTATATTTGGGGAAACCCCTAAGGCAAAGCGTGCTGCTGTGCTAGAGTTGGCTTTTAGTTTAAAATCAATGCGAAACGAATTAGCATTTCATCTATCCTTGCCCCTCCTCGTTCCACAATGCATTTTAAGCACAATTTCTTAGAACTAGAAAAAGTGGTTGTTTATGTCAAGGACGAATTTGAAAAATTTGGGGTACCGTTTTGTTCGGCTATTCGTTAGCAAATAATAATCTGAAGGCGTAGGCGATACCAACCGTTTCAGCAGAAAATTCTTTTGTACTTTTTTTCTTTTGCCGTTATGCCCTATACTGTTATATATTAATTTAGATATTGTATTTAGAAATTCACTACATCATTACACACACAAAGTTCCCCCATAAGCGCATACATGCATACACTAGATGTGAAACAACAAAGAATGAGAAGACAGTGATCGACCATGCCATTGTTAGGTGAAGCTCATTCAAATATCCGGGATGCTAGAGTCTGGAGGGGGCCAGAGACTGGAAGTGATCACTACCTGCTTACAATCATAAGAACAACTAAAAGAGTTACTTAGTCTAGGAACTGCCCAACATTATGCAAGAAACTAAGTAAACGAACGGGAGAAATGAGCATTAAGACCAACACGCTGAGAAAGCCAGAAATTAAGACCAGATATCACGGGCTTGTTGCTGCAGCGGTGAGCAACACAGAAGAACAACCTGATGATTTAGAAACCCTCTGGATTAAATTCAAGGACATCATAAAGACAGCTGCTGCAGAAGCATGTGGTGAAGTCCGACTTGGGAACAAGAGAAAGAGGACACCTTGGTGGACAGAGGAAGTCAAAGAAAAAAATAAGAGAGAAGAAAATGGCATGGAAACAATACTTAGGAGCTAAAAAAACAACAGGACAAATGGAGAAATATAGAGAATATGTGACTCAGAACAGAAGCAAAGAACAAGGTGCTAGCAGCAAAACAGAAGTCCTGGGAAGAATTTGGAGAATAGCTAGAAAAAGATGCACAAGAAAACCAGAAATTCTTCTATAAGACCCTAAAGAACATGAGGAAGGAAAAACAGTGCCCTCTTAAATTTATAAAGGACAAGCAAGGCAAATTGCTTACTGCCCCGAAGGAAGTAATGGAAAGAATATTTCTCAGAACTCCTGGATGGTGAGCATGGTGAAGCATCAGAAATGATAACCACTAGCACAGAAGAAAAAACCAATGATGGCGAAGATGACATAAAGGTGGAAGAACTGAAGGCAGCACTGGAGAAAATCAAGATTGGCAAAGCAGCAGGGCATGATGGTATAACACCAGAAATGGTTAAGTACATGGGAGCATCAGGTGACCTATTACTCTTAAGGGTCCTGCAGGCAGAGTGGTGCAACAAGACCATACCCAAGGATTGAGAGACTGCCATCATGACACCAATTTTCAAAAAGGGTGACAATCTACAGTGTGGAAACCATAGAGGCATATCCCTTCACAGTGTCCCTGGAAAAATCTACTCTAGAATCCTAGAGCAGAGACTCCGACGCCTGGCTGAGCCACAATTGGATAAGGTCCAGTGCGGATTCCGAGCAAACCGAAGTACTCAAGACCTAATTTTCTCACTCAGACAGCTGAGTGAAAAGGCCCTTGAGTATAAGAGTGAGATCCATCTTTGTTTCATAGATCTGGAAAAGGCATTTGACAGGGTCCCCTTGAGCAAACTTTGGGACTGTTTGGCAAAAGGAAGAACATTCCAGCACCTCTGATTCATGCTATACAGAGCTTTTACAAGTCTTGCAGAAATTATGTGAGGACAGCAAACCATAAGTCAGAAGAGTTCAGGACCACCACTGGTGTAAGACAAGGTGATATCCTGTCAACTTATCTTTTCATACTCCTCATGAACGATGTCATCAAGGCATGTAAGGAGAGAACAAGAAAGTATTCAGTGGGGTACTGGAAGACGAGACAGGTCTGTATTTCAGAGCTGGCATTTGCTGATGATGTTGCCATGATTGCTAAATCAGAGGCACATCTCCAATCCAACCTGCAAGTCTGGAAGGAAGAGCTGGAGAAGAGAGGGATGGACATAAGCAGCTCTAAAACAAAATCCATGGTGATATCACGAGAAGACAGAAGACCTCAGATTAAGCTGGGAGAACAGGTCCTGGAGCAGGTCGACCACTTTAAATACCTCGGAGCTATTATAGACCAAAAGGGAGGCATCAAAGAAGAAGAGTTGGCCACTCGAAAAGCAGCAACTGGGAGACTTTTTCAGGCCATAAATCGAGCATTCCTCAGCAAGAGAGAGGTTGGTAAGAAAACGAAGATGGCTGTATACCGCTCCACCTATGTCCCAGTCTTGACATATGAATGCAAGTCATGGGTGTAGTGGTGTTGATGGTATTGTATGATGGTGTTATTACTACATGTAACTTGGATGAGGCCAGCTGTGAAGGCTCCTGAGATAAAATGTGGTTGAGAATTATCAGAAGGCCTTTCTTGCTACCACTACGACCTCACACTTAATTTTTTTTTTTTCTTAATGAATGTGGCTACGTAAAGTGTCTAGGGTAATGATGTGTAATGTGGTGTGTTAGTTATAAATACACCCACAGGCATTTAAGAAGACTAATAAGATTAACAAGTGTTAAAATACACTGAACTAACTCACGTGTATAAAGTTTTTGATATAATTATATTACATTTATTTGTTCTGGATCAAGTTTTATTTTGACCAGAACTTGTTTTAAAAGAAGGATTTAAAATTTATGAAAATTATGCATGGAATGTTACATAATAAATACAAAAGTGTACATATTTAAGTACTAGAATAGTTAGTTTTATTCAAATGTTCTGGTAGTCAGCTACTAGGGAGGATATTTATTGTCTGTGCTGTTGGGGTGGTCTCATCACACCTGTCTATATTGACTACACCGTGTCCAGAAACTGGTGGGAATTTTTATGGGGATATTAGTCACTACCAATAGTTGGTGAATGTCCAGCAGACCAGAGGCTCACTCATCTTTTTGTAGCTCTGGTGCTGAAAACTTGCGGTCCCACCTCTCCGTGCTGGCGGACAATAATGGTGGTCTCTGTCACAAGAACTGCACAGATACACTCGAGTAAAGTCACCCACCGGATAGACTCTGCTTTGTTGTCGATAGAAAACTCACAGCTCTGCAATCAAAGTATGGGCTATGTGTCAAAATCTATTCTATACCCACGTCTGGACACCACACTGACACAACAACCACATCATACAGACAGGTCAGATCTCTCTGACCAAACAGCACAGTTACCATGGTGGGTTTACCTCAGATAGATCCTCCCAGACTATAGATTCTGAAAAATATTTATTAGTTGTTGGCCCTAAAAGAAGATAGGTAATCTGTTTCAACGCTTGATATATCTTGCATAATCCTTGCTGTAGTTTATGTACCTTGTTGGTCCCTAGACCCTGACTTGGGCGGGGGGGGTCTAGAGCAAAATCCCTACTGGTTTGTAAGGCTATATTATGATATGGCAGTATCAAATCACTCGAACATGAAACAATATTCAAAATATATAAAGAAATAATTTCAATCTTACCAGATTAAGAATACATAACACAGAATTGCTAGCAAAACTCAGCTGAGCTGCTGGCTATAGTATGGCGTCCCTAAATTTATTCACTGTCTTTCATATGGGAACACACCACACTTTAAAATCTGTGTCTAACACTGAACAATTATTGAAGAATGACCCCAAATGCGCTCTGAGCGCTAATGATATGATTGTCTGTGGCCAATCACTGCCAAGGTTTATTTTTAATTTCAAATTTCTACACTAAAGTCATTTCAGTCATGCTTCAGTCAAGTATGGATGGTTATCTGTTAGTCTGTCCGTCTCTACTTGTGTTTCTAAAAAAAATGTGCTTGATTTTTGAAGCAACCTTTCTCTCCCCTTAAAATTTTGTCGTAAAAAGTTATATTTAGACACAGCTACCGCTCAAAACCCCTCTCCTCCATAATAAGTAACTTTGAACACCTGTTCCCAAGGTCGTGTTTTTGTGTGCAAATTGTGACACTTTTAGATTCAATATAGTCTAGCGATGATGTGAACTACACTGTCTTTTGTCATTATCTTCAATATTATCTATCCGTTTGTAAAATTAAGATCCTATTAGTTCACTGCTCAGAATAGGCCATCCGGCCAGCTCTTCACAGTCTGATAGCTCAGTTCCTCGAACCGTCTGATAGCTTAGTACCACGTTCCCAATAGGGTTATATAATCTCCTCGCACGGGTTAGAATGGATGCACGCAATTTAGGTTATATTCTTTCGAATCACTTGGCCTGAGAAATTCCTCTTATGGCGGGTGTTCTGCGAATCACTTGGTCTGAAAATATTAGTAATCCTCTTATGACGGGTGTTCTGCGAATCACTTGGTCTGAGAAACTTTCTCATATGAAGGGTGATCCAATTCCTTGGGTTTCCAGTCTTAATATTTAAAGTCCTGGTCCTTTAAGTTTAAAGTCTTTGTATTTAAATATGCGGGTTTACTTGTAAGTTCCAAAGTTGCCCAAATACTCGATCTGTCACTTACAATTTTGGAATTCTTTGTCCGATCCTACTCTCTCTGGCTTCTGGGAGTTGCTAATTTGACGTTGCGCTGCAGTTTGATTTGTGACTCTAATTTCGCTACAATATTTCTCTTATTCTAAGTTAGAATTCCAGATTGTACTTGTAGACTACTTTCCAATGAAAGTTAATGTCTATTCCGGCTTCTCAAATCAAGCCAATCGAATCTCTTTTGCACTATGTTCGTAGGGGTGTTTAATTTAATTCTCCCCCGCGTGTTCTAAAATATTACATTTTAAAATTCCATCGCGCGACCTCTTTCTAATGCTGTAATACTTCCGCCAACTCAAAAACAAATCTGTGAACTCATTTTCTGGCGTACTATTTTCCGACAAGATTGCCAATCCAGACAGATTATCGGCAATATTGATACCGAGAGGGTTCAGATGAAACGATTATATAATTATCACCGGTGTTTTCGCCCGTCCCTCAGCGGTTTCCTTAGATAGCAATCTGGCTTTCTATGCGTGTTCGTGCAATACCACGTTGCACAAACAACTGACGTCTCTTTCAAAGGTGGCAAGACTGACTTACGTGATAATCGTACTACCGCTGACCTGGTCTAATTAACCTCGAAAATACTTCAGGTCACCTGGCAGAATGTAAATACGTTTGGGAGTGGTCGCAGCAAAAGGAATGTAGGGCAAAAATTATGCCAAATAATAGGACTATAAAGAACATGAAGAAAAGAAGTGATACTGCCGGAGGGGATGAATGGGTAAGAGAGGGGCACACAAGTATATGCACAAAGACGTTTTGTCTCAGCAGCGTTATCAAACACCCAGAACGACACACACTAGCTCACTATTACATGGGACTCAGACTTTCCAAACTGAGACCACTGAACAATGCAATCCCCTATCACTTCGGCCCTATGCCCTCATTTTATAAGACATGCATACAAGCCATCCAAGGACATGAAAAATTAATTCACCAGAAAACAAATGCAATATATAAACATTTAGTTAAACTCCAAGCACTACTATTACACCTAAGAACTAAAAGAGGACAGAAATATTCCATAACAAATTACACCGAAACCTTCACTATCTTGTACAACCCACAAATCACTGCTAAAGCAAGCGAGGTCACTTTTAGACTAATATACAACATGACACCCACAACGGAACGAGAAGCCCACAGATCCAACCAAATAACAAAATGTCAGCTATGTAGGAAAAGCATCCAAGAAACAGAAGATCATTTATTTTTTGAATGCAGTACAATCACACCTACAATGAAACTACTGCAGACAATCATTGATTTACAAACAAAACAAAAATCAGATATCTACAAAGCAATCAAGTTAAAAGACAATACCAAAACAGCAAATAGCACACACACATTGATATTGATTATTTTATTAGAATTTCGAAATCTGATTTGGACTTTTTGAAATTTTGCCAAGTTTAATTATCGTATTTTCTTCTTCTTCTTCGATCCTTAACCACCGACCGTCAAAGCAGTCAGTGGCCATCACGCCTAGTGGCGTCTTGTAGGGCAACAACAAATTGATTCCACTTTGCACGGTCGGTGGCCATCCTTCGTACAGTGCCCCAACTCTGGTTCATTCTTTGCATCTCAGCCTCCACAGTCCTCCGCCAAGTTGTTTTTGGTCGGCCTCTCTTTCGCTTTCCTTCGGGGATCCAAAGCATAGCTGTTCTTGTGATGGCATCGGGGTCTCTTCTGAGGACATGACCAACCCAGCTCCAGCGTCTGCCAGCTATGATGGTGTGCATGTCCTCTTGCTTGCTACGAGTAAGCAGATCTTGGTTGGTGATGGTATTCGGCCAAAAGATGCGGTGAATTTTTCTTAGGCATGTTGTGTGAAAAGAGAACAATTTTGACATTTCCTTCTCTGTGACTCTCCAGCATTCCGCACCATAGAGAAGCACAGAAAGCACGCAACTCTGGTATAATCTTAATTTTGTGCTTGTGCTGTATTGGGAGGACTTCCAGATGTTATTTAGGCTAAAGAAGGCTGTTCTTGCCTTATTCATTCTGATGTTGATGTCTTTGCCTGCCCCCACCGTCTGGTGTTACTATGCTTCCTAGGTATGTGAAGGTATCTGTCTGTACCAATTGCTGATTCCTTACTGATATGGGCTCAGGGTTGCTCACATTGAGCGTCATGACCTCAGACTTCTTTAAATTGATGTTCAAGCCCACCTGCTGGCTAAATTTATTAAGTCTATCCGTTTTTTCCTGGATGTGTTGATGTGAATGTGCCAGCAGTGCAATGTCATCTGCATATTCCAGATCTTCCAATGTAGAAAATGTAGTCCATCTAATTCCTCTTGGACTGCCCTCTGTTGTCTGGCGCATCACCCAGTCTATGACTGTTAAAAAAAGAGTGGTTTATAAGGGGCATCCCTGTCGTACTCCTGTCTTCACCTCGAAGGTTAGGTTGCTCTGCCCAACACTACACGTAAAGTTGGCATAGAGGCTTTTTATGATTGTCACTATGCAGCTTGGAGTTCCATAAGCCCTCAGTATTTTCCATAAACTGTCCCTATGTATGCTGTCAAAAGCCTTTTCAAAATCAACAAAATTTATGTAAAGCTGTCTTTGCCATTCTGAGCACTGCTCTATAATGTTCCTGAGAGTGAATATATGGTCTACACATCTTCTGTTCTTTCTAAATCCTGCTTGTTCTTTCCTCAGTTTGTAGTCTACTGCCTTTGAAATTCTCTGTATAATTATCCTGCCTAGTATTTTGCTGGGAACTGAGAGAAGAGTGATCGTATTTTCAATGCTGGTTTATTTCTGCACATTTTTCGCCAGAACGTTTTATCACTCGCCCCTGAGTTGGTACCTCTTCCGTAACGAGGCAGCCATGATTCGTAAAACGATCCTTTCTCCCCCCACTGTCCCTCCCTCCCTCTCACTACTATCTCGTTCTCTGTCTATTCTAACATTTTGTAAGTCCGCTTTCAGCCTTCTGTCCCCCCATCCCCACCCTAGTCCCTCTATCCTCTCATGTTCTTAAGCTCGACTTTTAAAACTACTACAGAGTTCAGTCAGGGAGGTCATGTTGACCACAGTTCTAGTCTAGATGTCGTTAAAGTGTCAAGATCTGCCATTGTCCACTGATCCCTGAGTGTGTGTTCGTGAGAAGTCTTTGACGCTGATTTTGTACTGCTAATACCTTTAAATTAATGGGGGAATATTTGACAGTACGGCGAAGGGAAAATCGCACAGCATTGTCAGCATTTTAATTATGAATGTATATATCACATGTTGGCTGGTTTTTTTTATTATGTTAATGAAAGTAGACTTTTGGTAGAAATATATGTGTACGAGTGTATATGACTTTTATCTGTATTTCAATTTGACCTTCTATTTTAATAATGCACATGATGTTTGTAATACTATGTAAAAAGCAATTATGTATATATGTATATAAAAAAGGCACATAGAGCTGAAAAAGTTCACTATATATATATATATATTTTATGTTATGTTAATTAATTTATTTTTTAAAACTTTGACATCAGAAATGAGGGACACGGCGGTACTTGTTTATGTTTATAGTATTTAGTTGTAATCAAAATGTAATGGTTTTGGAAATTTGTTTATGTATTCTTTTAAAATCGTTATTAATAATTTTAAAAAATGAGCAAGCGCGTTGATGACCAAAGCTGTCAACTAAGACGTGTCTCTTTTCCGATTCCATGTTGTTTGACCTGGTGTGCTCTCCACTGGATGAACCGGGACTCGTTCTTTGTCGCAGGCGGCATTCATTCAGATTACATTTTTTCAAAGTAAACTGAACAATTTCAAAAATGGTCAATAGATTGACGTACCAGGGCACATCAATAAAATCTGATGGAAGTTGTATCTCAGAAGTGATGTATGGAATAGACCAAGTAAAAGCAGATTTCTGTTTACAATGAAAAGCATTTTATGTAAATTACTATAGGAGCGACCACTGCAAGAACATGTACATGCTTGGTATAGACTTCCTGCAAGAGTGTCGGGGCTTTTCTCCTTTGATCTGCAGTTGTGGTCCACGAATGGTCCGACAGGTGGAGTAAAAGGCTGCAGCCTACCACTGAGCTAGGAAGCCAGCGCACTAACCACTATGCTACTGCCAGTGCACTAACTACTATGTTTACTAAGTTTGTTGTAAACTTTGTACCCCCCGCCCACTTTTGTTAGATAGATATTTGACGCGTATTTACTGAGCCCCCAGCCGAAGGCAATATTAGTGTGACGGTATTGCCTCACCAGCTTTGCAGTAGTGGTCCAACAGTGGCCAAAACTCAAGAGTATCTATTATGGGATTAAAAGGTATCTACTTTTGCACAAGATTACTCTTGGCAGAGATGTAGATAGAAGGGTGATGACATTTCTATTACAAAGGGAGTCTTCACAAGATATTCAGAATAAGCGAGAACAATACTGCTTTGGCTGAGTATGTTAACTCTGTAATTCTGCCGATGGTTTTGTGAAGGATTTAAGCACTTATTAACTTCAGCTCGTTTAAGCTCCCACCCCTGATTTACTCAGTGGGATTCTATTATTTTAGTATAGCTCTGTTTAGAGTGTGTGTAGTCATTTGACTGAGACAAACATGCAGTAACTTTAAAATGATTAAATCGAAGTTACATTTGTAACATTACAAAAAACAAAATTTAATAATCACTTTAGCTTTTAACAGTTGGAAATAATTTGAATAGTTTTGGATCAAGAAACGTTATCCTCACAGTCTTTAGGGAATTTGAGTGTCGTAGATTTTAGATAGGAGAATTAAGACTTGGGTTGGTCCCTTCTGAAATAGATTAGAATAGGTGATAGACACGGTGAGAGTTAGTAAAAGAAATAGATTCCACGAGTGAGATGATAGAATGTGATATAGAGGCTGTCTCTGAAAGCGAAAAAAAAATTCTTCTCTCTCTCACCTATCTTCTACGACAGCTTTACAGCGTCAGACAGTCTAAACACATATATATATTTTACCTATATTTCTATCTACCCACGGGCACGCACATACACGTGACGACAGTTTAAACACACAGACGTGGGAAATCAATAACAACGAATATATATATATATTAGAACGAGCTGACCAACACGCTGATTAATTCCAAGAGAAAAACTTTAATTATCATTTAAAATTTCTTCACAACACATAGAAATTACATCAAAACATATACAAATAGTCATAAAATATCAAGAGAATGCTACAAGGATGATAGCCCCGTTATGATATTAACTCTAGGTTTAGCCCACAGCCCCGTTAAGAGACAGATGATGGCCCAAAGAGTCACAAATACATATGGTTAGGGTATAATATTTCTTCCCCCTTTTAGGTATGAACAGCCTGGATACTCTGATCTAGTATAAGGGAATATATAGATATATAGTTAGCAATAAATTGCATAACGAAATGTTACAATTGTGAGTGAATCAACAACGAACATCCCTCAGTCTACTTTCACTCAGTTCTTTCATCAGGGCCCTGTCGTGCGTTTCTCACTTTCTTACCCTATAACTTGCCGTTGTTCACCGTTTGGCGCACGCTATGACACAATCTGTTTTATCGTTTGGTGAAGCGAATACCCAGCTCTGCAGATCTTGGTTTATCCAATTTGTCCGGGGAGCGTTCTCTTCAGGCGATAAGTTTTATTCAGATTTTAAGTTAGTGTCACTTGAATTAGTTTTGGATAAGCCAGTTTAAACGGGCACACAGAGTCAAACAAAAACACGAGGGTTCCCTTAATTTGGAAAGACAGTCTTGGTTCACTATACACTCTCTCAATACTTGTCGGGAATATTAATGTTACTTCTTGTAATGATTCTCGCCGCTAGGCAGCATGTATATTTGAGTTTGTGGAGCAATATGAACTGGCTCAAAAGCCCAGTATATATTTCTAGTCTTTAGAAACCGTTAGTGGGATGGGTATTACTGTCTATCTCTGATGGCACAGGCACTGTCAGACCAGTGTTACTTGAAAAAAACCCACGTGGTTAAAGATAGGAAATGTCTATGCTTCTCACAAATATGTCTCTTTACTAAACGCCGGCAAGATTGGTTCACCCCAGTATTCACACAGAACTACGGTAACACCACGACTAGGATAATTCACTAGATAGGTAGTTAGAAGCTCGTCACAAATCTGACGAGAACTATGAAATTCGCTATACAAGTTTCATTCGCTAGCACGCGTGTTCCGTCTACTGAAGATGTTGGAGACTGAAATGAAATCAGATTTCAGCTCCTGGGTGGATATTTGAAAACAGGGGCAAACAATCCCACATTTTCTCAAACTCCGAAATCATCTCCCCTTTTACGTGTAAAACACCTACGTCAGCTTAACGCGTGTCGTAACTGCCATCAGTGACCGAGAGCGCGCGTGAGTTGCCTCTCTAGACATCCCGTCTCCAGTGCGGAGCGATTTTTCACGCTTAGCTGGAGCTATTTTGACGAAACGCTCGCGGTTTACCGAAAAATGCAGACACTCCGTCTGCCTGCCATGTCCCGCGGAGTGAATTTTCACACTACAGGCCCAGAACTCAGGCGAAGAAAACACTGTCCCCGGGGAAACTGCAGACAGCTGTCGGCTCTCCGGTCTGACGGAATGCATTTTAACACTTCTCGTCTGACTGACATCTATGTAATAGAATGCTAGTGCGATTCTCAGTTTTGAGAAAAGAAACAGGTAAAGTTTGCGAATTAGGAAGGAAATATATTTCGCAAACGAATGATGCGAAAAATACCGGAAAAAGGTAAAGACAGATAATAAATTAAAAGGATCCGGGTGAGAGAATAGGAAGAAGATCTAGGCAATTTAATGATCATAAGACCTACGTGACAGGACGTCCCCCCTTTAAGATATGGAAGCACTCCATGTCTACGTTATGGAATTAAATTTCCCATAACCGTAGCTTCGGGGTGTCTGTCTTCTTCATTCTCATCTTCCCCCTCCATCTCTCTTCGATCCCTACTCAAGTCTACTCCCCAAAGTTTCCTTCCTCTGGAATGTCTCCCATGCGCGCTTGAAAGAGCGTCGCCGCTTTTGACATTTTTGAAAGATTTCGTGTGATTGCGGTGGAATATCCCTGCCACTATCATCATCTTCGTCAGCTTTGGCGATCGTCAGGAGATGGTCGGAGGTTGGCACTGGTCTTTTCAAGTATCTCTTTAAGAGATTTAAATGGAAAACCTTCTCCTTTCCTTGAATAGAGATCTGGTAGTAAGCCTTAGAAATCTTTTTCAGGACGGTAAACGGCCCTTGCCATCCGATCTTCAGTTGGTTGTTTCCGGTAGGGAGTAACACCAAAACTTTCTCTCCTGTTTCCAGTTCTCTTTCTTTCGCGACTTTCCTGTATCGGTTAGCGTGCTTTGTGCGTGCTCGCTTAAAGTTAGTCGTTGCTAGGTCTTACCCTAGTTTCAACCTTTCCTTTAAAACCGACACATATTTACTTGCTGAGACAACTGTCTCATCCGCCTTCTCGTCTGTCAGAGACTGAAGTAAGGCTTCAAGTGGCCCCTTGATAGGTCTGCCGAATAAAAGCGTAGCTGGCGGAAATCCTGTGGAAGTATGAGGAGATTCTCTGTAGCCAAATAAAGTTGCAGGAATACAAAGATCCCAATCTTCAGGTTTCACTTGTGCCAGTTTACTTAGCATCATGTTGAGGTTTCCATTAGCACGTTCCACGAGCCCATTTCCGGCCGGAGTATAGGGCTTTGTGTAGATGTGTTTGGTCCTCAAGATCTTAACGATCTCATCCATCAACAGGTTTCAGTATGGAGATCCGTTATCCGTCAACACTTGCTGCGGGAATCCCAACCGAGTGAAAATCTGCACAAGGGCTTCTGCGACATGCTTGGCATCTGCGCATGTTAGCGGTATAGCTTCTGCCCATAAAGTGAATGTATCGACTAAGGTCAGGATGAACCTGTTCCTTCTTTTAGTCCTTTCGAAAAGCCCTAAAATGTCGATCACAACCCGTTCGAATGGTGTTCCCATTATTGGCATTTCACCCATGTGGACTGGGGGTGTCCGTTGCTTGGGTGGTACACGTTGGCACTGGGCACAGGACTTGACGTACCTGATAATATCAGTGTTTACTCCTGGCCACCAATAATGAGTGGTTATACGTTGGTTTGTGGCGTTCTGTCCCATATGTCCGCTGAAGGAAAGAGAGTGCCCCATTTCTAGGATTTGGCTTCTGTACTGTTTCGGTACTAGGAGCTGGTTGTAACCTTGATCAGGCTTGCCCGTTCTGCGATACAGTACGCCATCCTTAGAAAAAATGTCCCCGTGCTGTCTGGGTTCCTTAGCCATGGGCAGTTTCCTAAAGCAGGGTGCCAAAGTAGGGTCCTTGTATTGCGCTTCTTTAAGTTCCATGGGTAACAAATTAGGCGCAGGCTCCCGTTCCTTCTTGGTTTGCCCTCTTGTAGTTACTGCTGCCACAATCGGCTCTTCCGGTTTCCCAATACACACGTATCTCCCGCCAAGTATGACTGGGTAGATGGGGTCATCCATAACAGCCACTTTGATCACACCTCTGACAAAATCAGAGTGGATCTCCACCAATGCAATGGGAAGCGCTGTAGGTGCATCACTCTTACGAACTCCACAAAATTGGACGGTCTCTGCTGTCTCTTGACCGGGTTTGACCAGGTTTCTGGCAACAATGCAATCGTAAGAAAGCCCCGTGTCGAATAAACAAAGACTTTGAGAACCGTTCAAAATAACAGTACCTCGCGTTGAGGGTCTATCCCCAACAGGTTGGGAATCACTGTCAATAATTCCGCCTTGCGGGACTGTTAATAAGCATCCGATGCGTTTAGGCTCGGTGTGCTCGGTCTGATCATATGTCCCGTGCTCAGGGGTTCTCCCTTTGCCACCTTGTCCTTTCTGGCTGCGCTGCCATGTAGGGCGGTCGGGTTGATCAGACTGTTTGGGATGGTTGGGGTACTTGTTCTTGTAGAACTTGGATTTTTCAGGAGGGGGGTTTTGAGGTCCAGTTTCTCTGTGGTTATTCTGATTCGAAGCATGAGAAGGTTGATCTAGATTATTTTTTCGAAAATGCTCCTCTGTCGGTTTCCGTTTTGTGGTCGGTAGTTCAGCCAGCGCATTTTGATAACGCTCAGACTTCTCTAAGATGTCTTCAAGTTTTTCTGCCCCCTGCTCAGCTAGAAATCTCCGGGTATCTGCAAACAATGTGTTCTTTATTTGTTCTGTTAAAACAAATTCCTCAAGACCTTCGTAGGTAGAGGGGAGCTGCGAGAGCTCTAGGCACTTTGTCAGATAACCCTTCAAACGAGACGAGAACTGCTGAAAAGTTTCAGAATTCTCTTTCCGGCTGTTGCGAAATAGTTGCAAAAATTTGCGAGCGTTCATTTCAAAGCGCTCCAGTAACGCTTTCTTCAACAGATCATAGTTGTCTTGTTGGCTACTTTCCAGCTTAGAATAAACATCATAAGCAGAACCTTTTAGGGCCTGGGAAAGTTTCATATTCCAACGCGACCTCTCTAACGCGTACAGAGTTGCAATTTTCTCAAATTTTTCTAACCATGTGTCAATCTTCTCATTTGGACAAGGAAAAGATTCTAGAGTGAAAGACATCGCAGTGAGGTGAGTAGATTGAGTATTAGAATGATCAGTTAAGGAAGAATGAGGAGAAGACTCTCCATTGCTGGAAGTGGAGGCAGCGCCACGACTTTGGACTTCTAGAGCTTTGAGCACCAACTCATGCTGTCGCCGTTGCTCATTTTCTCTTTCCAAATGCTATCTCTCCTTCTCTCTTTCCTCATTCTGTCTCTCCTTCTCTCTTTCCTCATGCTGTCTCTCCTTCTCTCTTTCGTTCGCCCTGCGGATTTCCATTTCTTCCTCAATCTTCTTCTGCTGTAATAGACGGTCTGCTTCTTCTTTCTTTTCGGCGTCATATCTGTCAAGTTCGTCCCTGACAAAAGCTTTCGCTTCTTCTCCGTCCAAACCTTCTTCTCTCGCTTCGTCCCTGAGAAGCTGTCTAAGCTTTGCCCTCTCGGCCATATTAAATCAGTGGCTGAGACGTAGACGAGAAAAAGATAGGGAAAAAAGATGCACTGGTTCCTACCCCTTACGAGAAAATACCAAATAAAAGATGATATACTTAACCCTGGGATACCTCCTCCAAAATAAAAATCTAACTATCGCTGCTATTAATCGGCAATAAAGCACCTAATGTAAAACACGACTACGCCAACTAAATGGTAGTTAAGATTACTTCTGAAAAATAAGTTGCTACAGTGGAAACAAAATAATTATTGTAAAAATTAAAGAGAAAAATAATCCCTTAATTTTTAAAATCCACTATCAAGTTTACCCCTGAAGACAGTTAGGGTGAGGGAGGCAATTAATCTGGACAAATAGTCCGAAACGCACTCCTTACTTTAGTTCAAACACCTTCCTGCTTCAGAACCCTTGTGAATGTTATACACTCACCAAACTTTACCAGCGTTTAGTATTACAAAATTATTAATTAACATGTATTCCGACAAAATCAACCTGTAAACGAAATGTATAATGCTTCTTAATGCTGTGGAAAAAAACTTATCAGTTTGTGTGGTCAGCACGCCCGTAAACAGATCGTTAGTCTAGGGGATAAATTATTTAAAGATATAACAACTCACAAGACATCACACTCTTACTCTATTTCAGAATAAAGAATCTTAAGTTCAAAATCCAGATAGACGAGTCCACATTTGTCGTACTCGTCTTCCTATTCTAAGTTCAAAAATCCTACGGACGAGACCACATTTGTCGTATCGTCTCAGGATTTTGGGTTCAATTCCCGGTAACGAGCAACCATTTGTCGTAGATTTTAGATAGGAGAATTAAGACTTGGGTTGGTCCCTTCTGAAATAGATTAGAATAGGTGATAGACACGGTGAGAGTTAGTAAAAGAAATAGATTCCACGAGTGAGATGATAGAATGTGATATAGAGGCTGTCTCTGAAAGCGAAAAAAAAAATTCTTCTCTCTCTCACCTATCTTCTACGACAGCTTTACAGCGTCAGACAGTCTAAACACATATATATATTTTACCTATATTTCTATCTACCCACGGGCACGCACATACACGTGACGACAGTTTAAACACACAGACGTGGGAAATCTATAACAACGAATATATATATATATATATTAGAACGAGCTGACCAACACGCTGATTAATTCCAAGAGAAAAACTTTAATTATCATTTAAAATTTCTTCACAACACATAGAAATTACATCAAAACATATACAAATAGTCATAAAATATCAAGAGAATGCTACAAGGATGATAGCCCCGTTATGATATTAACTCTAGGTTTAGCCCACAGCCCCGTTAAGAGACAGATGATGGCCCAAAGAGTCACAAATACATATGGTTAGGGTATAATATTTCTTCCCCCTTTTAGGTATGAACAGCCTGGATACTCTGATCTAGTATAAGGGAATATATAGGTATATAGTTAGCAATAAATTGCATAACGAAATGTTACAATTGTGAGTGAATCAACAACGAACATCCCTCAGTCTACTTTCACTCAGTTCTTTCATCAGGGCCCTGTCGTGCGTTTCTCACTTTCTTACCCTATAACTTGCCGTTGTTCACCGTTTGGCGCACGCTATGACACAATCTGTTTTATCGTTTGGTGAAGCGAATACCCAGCTCTGCAGATCTTGGTTTATCCAATTTGTCCGGGGAGCGTTCTCTTCAGGCGATAAGTTTTATTCAGATTTTAAGTTAGTGTCACTTGAATCAGTTTTGGATAAGCAAGTTTAAACGGGCACACAGAGTCAAACAAAACACGAGGGTCCCATTAATTTGGAAAGACAGTCTTGGTTCACTATACACTCTCTCAATACTTGTCGGGAATATTAATGTTACTTCTTGTAATGATTCTCGCCGCTAGGCAGCATGTATATTTGAGTTTGTGGAGCAATATGAACTGGCTCAAAAGCCCAGTATATATTTCTAGTCTTTAGAAACCGTTAGTGGGATAGGTATTACTGTCTATCTCTGATGGCACATGCACTGTCAGACCAGTGTTACTTGAAAAAACCCACGTGGTTAAATATTGGAAATGTCTATGCTTCTCACAAATATGTCTCTTTACTAAACGCCGGCAAGATGGGTTCACCCCAGTATTCACACAGAACTACGGTAACACCACGACTAGGATAATTCACTAGATAGGTAGTTAGAAGCTCGTCACAAATCTGACGAGAACTATGAAATTCGCTATACAAGTTTCATTCGCTAGCACGCGTGTTCCGTCTACTGAAGATGTTGGAGACTGAAATGAAATCAGATTTCAGCTCCTGGGTGGATATTTGAAAACAGGGGCAAACAATCCCACATTTTCTCAAACTCCGAAATCATCTCCCCTTTTACGTGTAAAACACCTACGTCAGCTTAACGCGTGTCGTAACTGCCATCAGTGACCGAGAGCGCGCGTAAGTTGCCTCTCTAGACAGCCCGTCTCCAGTGCGGAGCGATTTTTCACGCTAAGCCGGAGCTATTTTGACGAAACGCTCGCGGTTTACCGAAAAATGCAGACACTCCGTCTGCCTGCCATGTCCCGCGGAGTGAATTTTCACACTACAGGCCCAGAACTCAGGCGAAGAAAACACTGTCCCCGGGGAAACTGCAGACAGCTGTCGGCTCTCCGGTCTGACGGAATGCATTTTAACGCTTCTCGTCTGACTGACATCTATGTAATAGAATGCTAGTGCGATTCTCAGTTTTTAGAAAAGAAACAGGTAAAGTTTGCGAATTAGGAAGGAAATATATTTCGCAAACGAATGATGCGAAAAATACCGGAAAAAGGTAAAGACAGATAATAAATTAAAAGGATCCGGGTGAGAGAATAGGAAGAAGATCTAGGCAATTTAATGATCATAAGACCTACGTGACAGTGAGATATTACAAGAAGTTCAAGTGGCAGCATATATTTGAACTTAGCTGCCAATGCTGGTTCTGCTCCTTCTTATGGGTTGGTTCTTTTCACTCTGCTCACGCTCGTCACTGATCAAGGTTGTCGGGGGTAGCTCGTTTCCCAGAAACGTCAAGGAGAGTATACCACGTGTGTCCTTCGTCTTAAAGCTTAGCCCATGGTTCCCTTCTTGTTCCAGAGATAGTACTTTCTGCTGGTACCACCAATAACTATGGTAAAGAATAGAACGAAACGTTCTTCTGAGTATGGCGTTTCCCACCCCATAGCTTTGGGTTCCTATCTTCCCATACCACCATCCCAATTACTCAGACTTTACCCTCGATGAGAATTAGATTTAATCCCTCGGGTTAAAACTCTTTATATTTAAATGAAAAGGTTAATAATACAGACAGACTCTGTTTACATATACATCTCCACTGATTGAAAGGTGTTCACAAAATAAATTGAATAAGTTTTCATTTATGTTTTACACTGATTGAAAAGTTTGAAACTTTCATTACTTTAAAATGAATATTTTTACATAGACCTTTACACTGGTTTAAGCTTGAAAACTTACTTTAATTTTAAAGTGACAATGTTTATATGGACATTTACACTGCTTTGAAAATGTAAGAATTATACTTAGAATGTACATCATTTCTTTCATCTTTCCCTCCTTGCTCCATTTATGCTTTTATTTCTCTTTACGAAACTATCATTAAAGCAATCACCAGCCCGTGCAGTGGTGGTTCATGAATCATCATTCTATACGCTGAAGTTACCAGCCTCAAATGACTTTGACATCCAATAGCGAGTTTCACACATTAAACTTCACATGGTAATATATATACATATATATGTTAGTTCACATGTTAGTAATAAAATATGACATGTAAATCACAACTTACGCGAATCCTGGCTACAGACATGTTGCTCAGATGAATAAAAGAGACGAGTCGGTCTCTTACACGAGTCTGGGGTGTCTTAAATTTGACAATAGATTCCTTCTCTGACTCCGTATGTTTCTTCAGTTTCCTAGTCCCGGTGTTCCTTATTAAAATGTAGAGATTTCCTGTGCTTTGTAAGTCTTATTTGGTTCTCCAATAAAAGGTCCGGTTAAAAAAAGGAATTATGAATTTAGTCTTCACTCTGGCGAGGTCTGATGTTGTCATATCGAGTGTGAAATTCACTTACTTATTTAGTCGTTCCTCTTCTATCGTGAGGTGTAGAGGTTTGGAAGAGAGAGCGCCAGACTATCCTATCGGCTGTCTTCCTCCTGGCCTGGTTCCATTCAAGTCCTCGGTCCTTCAAAGATTGTCCAATGTTGTTCTCCCAGCGGACTCTGGGTCGTCCTGTGGGTCTGGATCCCTGGCTCTTTATTTCCCATGCTTGTCGTGGTAGCCTATCTTCTCCCATTCTGCAGACATGGCCAAACTATCTTAGTTGGGACTATTCTACTTGGGTCTGCAGGGGGTGGGATTTTAGGCCTTGACGTATCGTCTGGTTGCGGACCATGTCTCTTCTTGTTACTTCAACCACCTTCCTCAGATACCTCATTTCTGAGGTTTGGATCTGGCTTTTGTGGTTGTAGTCATTGCCCATGTCTCGCATCCATACGTCAAGACTGGGACATAGGTGGAGCGGTATACAGCCATCTTCGTTTTATTACCAATCTCTCTCTTGCTGGGGAATCCTCGATTTATGGCCTGAAAAAGTCTCACAGCTGCTGCTTTTCGAGTGGCCAACTCTTCTTTGATGCCTCCCTTTCGGTCTATATTAGCTCCGAGATATTTAAAGTGGTTGACCTGCTCCATGACCTGTTCTCCCAGCTTAATCTGATGTCTTCTTTCTTCTCGTGATATCACCATGGATTTTGTTTTAGAGCTGCTTATGACCATCCCTCTCTTCTCCAGCTCTTCCTTCTAGACTTGCAGGTTGGATTGGAGATGTGCCTCTGATTTAGCAATCAGGGCAACATCATCAGCAAATGCCTGCTCTGAAATACAGACCTGTCTCATCTTCCAGTACCCCACTGAATACTTTCTTGTTCTCTCCTTACATGCCTTGATGACATCGTCCATGAGGAGTATGAAAAGATAAGGTGACAGGATATCCCCTTGTTTTACACAGTGGTGGTCCTGAACTCTTCTGACTTATGGTTTGCTGTCCTCACATAATTTCTGCAAGACTTGTAGAAGCTCTGTATAGCATGAATCAGAGGTGCTGGAATGTTCTTCCTTGCCAAACAGTCCCAAAGTTTGCTCCAGTGGACCCTGTCAAACGCCTTTTCCAGATCTATGAAACAAAGATGGATCTCACTCTTATACTCAAGGGCCTTTTCACTCAGCTGTCTGAGTGTGAAGATTAGGTCTTGAGTACTTCGGTTTGCTCGGAATCCACACTGGACCTCATCCAATTATGGCTCAGCTAGGCGTCGGAGTCTCTGCTCTAGGATTCTAGAGTAGATTTTACTGAGAAGGCATATGCCTCTATGGTTTCCACATTATCGATTGTCACCTTTTTGAAAATTGTATATATAATGAAAAAAAATGAGTCATATGAATGCAGACATCAACTTCAATCAACCAAGTTATCAACTCCAACGAAGGATATATATATATATATGAAACATTTGATTAAAATTGTTAAAATGAAAATAGATGCTTTAACAAAATTACACTCAGTGATTTTATATCTTCATTTTGAAAACGTTCGACATTGGATTCTATGAATAAAAGGCACTGTCTGTCGAACACGTCTGATGTAGTTATTGCGGGTTCTCAGGGAGCGTTGACTGTTCCTTCTCATATCAGGAGTCGAATGGCTTTTGGGATCACGTTTGTCGCTTTGCGAGAGAAAATGTCGCCGATTTGAGTGTCCTCTAGACGCGTATTTTGTAGGTGGCGTCCAGCGCCGAGTACTACCAACAAGTACCAGGAACCCTTCAATGGGTATTTATCCAGACGCTTTTTGCACAGGATAACTGATAGTTCGTTCTGCAGCCGTTCAGGGGCAGTTTTCCCGAACGAGCTAGTGACATTTGTTATGCTACAACTCCTAGCTTTTAACACAGAGGCAGATGACCTTTGCATCTTTTAATTTAATCTTTGAAAAATATTCAAAAAAATATTGCTTTTTAAAGAAATTACAAGGACTGGAATTTTAAAAGTTTATTGATCTTTGGCACTTTTTATTTCCCCCCCCCCCCCCCCCCCCCCCCGCCCCGCCTCCAATGACATTCTAGCTTCAATCACTCCCTAACAAATCTTCTGTCTCTTAATCCTGGCGTCTACCTGTGATGTGAATTGGAAATCCAGTGGGGAATCTTCAAACACTTAGATGTTGTAGTTCAAATTTTGCAAACGCGAAATTCAACCTCACTAGTTTATTTTTGTTAAGACCAAACACCGTTTAGGACGTCTTAATTTAGCATGTTTTCATCTAGGAATGGGTATAATTATTGGCATCGCCATATATGGTAAGTTTAACTAATTAATGTCCTCGATGGAAACAATTATATCATTTCTTCTTCTTTGATCCTTATCCGCGGACTGTCAAAGCAGTCAGTGGCCTTCACGCCTGGTGGCGTCTTGTAGGGCAGCAACAAACTGATTCCACTTTGCTCTGTCGGCAACCATTCTTCGTGCAGTGTCCTACCTCTGGTTCGTTTTTTGCATCTCGGACCCAACAAGTTGTTTTTGGTCGGCCTCTCTTTCCTTCAGGGGTCCTTGGCATAGCTGTTCTTGTGATGCCATCGGGGTATCTTCTGAGGACGTGGCCAACCCAACTCCAGCGTCTGCCACTATGATGGTGTGCATGTTCTCTTGGTGTCTCCGAGAAAGCAATTGTTGGTTGGTGATAGCATTCGGCCGAAAGATTCGGAGAATTTTCCTTAGGCAGATTGTGTAGAAGGAGGACAATTTCGACATTTCCTTCTCTGTTACTCTCCAACATTCCGCTCCATAGAGAACAACTGAAAGTACACAGCTCTCATTTAATCTTAATTTGATGTTTGCGCTATACTGAGAGGACTTCCAGATGTTGTTTAGACTAGCAAAGTCTATTCTCGCTTAGGCTAATTCATTCTGTTGTTGATGTGTTTGCATGTTCCGCCGTCTATTGTTACTAGGCATCCTAGGTATGTAAATGCGTCAGTCTGTTCTAGCTTCTGATTCCTTATTGTTATGGGCTCAGGATTGCCCACATTGAGTATCATGACTTCTGTCTTCTTTCTATTGATGCTGGCTATACTTGTTAGTTATATAATATGCCTTGCCCTAATTCATGCAAATCATACCCGCAAAATTAAACATTAGTTATCTTGTACGGCCATCCCTTTCTAATCCTACACATGTGTTTGTCTCATACTTTTCACCTTAGCGGAAAAAAATTCGAAATTTAACTGATGATAATAATACGCAGAATATGACGTCGTGCATATATATACAAAAACGCTAGGCTTGCATATACAAGCAACCCGGTGGACAAACGTCTGTCAATACGGTTTTTAATCACTTACCTTATTGTTCTACACCTAGCTTTCTTTCTACGATTAAAAAGACGGATACGCCAGACGTGTGGCAAACAGGTGAATTACTGGGTGTTTGTTCGGGGAGGGTATGACCGACAAAAGCAGATTATAACCGGTAAATACTGACGTTGTGGAGTGTGGCGTAAGGATAGACAGAGGAAATGGACGAATGAATATGACGTTTTATGACAAAGGGGACCAGTTCCAGTGGTGGTTCCCATGGTCCATAAGGAGCGGAAAGGAAAATAATTATGGTGATGATAATGAGTTGGCGGTGGTGGTGGCGAAAAGGCAGAGTAAGCTATATTATTTCCCAGTTTTTATTCTTGGCTAGGCCAAATTATACCAGATATAGTTTGATGGGACAAACACCAATAGAGTAGGAGATGTGGAGAAGACGTTATCGTTGGACAGGACACTCATTTAGAAAACCAGCTGATAGCATTGCAAGACAGTCCATGTTCTCTAATTACTAGGATAATTGGAATGGAGGGAGACCAACATCATGACCAATAAAACACACACACACACACACACATATACACACATGGAGACGATAGCTGGAGACAGAAATGAAACAGATTAAGAAGACAATGAATTGATTTGGTTTTGGTTTGGTTTTAAGGTCCATCTTCATTGCACTCGGACAACTCCATCAGTGCTCCGACCTCCTCCCTTAGATCACACAAGGAGGATCACAGCACAGTGCACGAACTCCGTAGAACCGGATCACAAAGTGTGTGTACAGGAATCACACATTCTATCAATATTTTTGTGGTGGGTAAGTTTCCTAATTTTTAAATTGTTTGCCAGGGCAGCGGTCGTATGGCCTACTCTTTACGATTTCAAACTGCCGAGGGATTTTTTATGTTTTCAATTTGTACACGGGACCTCTTATTGTTTTCGCCCTTCTCTGAGAAGGCTAGGCACCCGATCTCGCTACCCTACAGATTTCGACTGATTTTTTTTGTCCAGGGGTACAGAGCTGTGTAGCCGCGTGTTACCGTAGCCTGAACGGGAATCAAAGAACAGTAACACTGTACCCTAACATGCATGTCATAGAAGTCGACAATGGGGGATTGGGATATGGCTGGCTACCCCATCATATAGGAACTTTATGGGGGAGGGGGGGAAGGAACTGGGGAGTATGACATCATTTGGAACCCCTGATTATGAAAAATGTGCCCATCTATTATATTCCCTGTATTGGGAGCGAATCCGGTACCTTTAGAACTTGAGGCGGACGTCATACCTCTTGGCCACTCCTACCTCCGTTAAGACATTGAAAGACTATGAACTGATGACACAAGACAGGAAATGTATGTACGTCCTCTGGACCAAAGTATTGTTGTGCTCTTGCAGCAGTGGCCACATCCGTAGCAGTTTAGCTTTGACATGATGAGGTTGGCAGCCCTCATGCGCAGCCTTATATATATCATCTCTTACGACACGAAAAACATTCTATGACTGTTCTATCTTTTAGCAGAAGCACGTGGTATTTCTGACTTCACCCTTCTGTAGTCGACCTAGAAAAATCTGTTTGGAATGTGGGCATGCTGAAATGTGATCCTATCTCACATTGCCAATATTATCATATTTAAAAGCAAATTATAACCAAAACGTCTATAGATGGTCAGCACTTCATAACCTAATACAATAAGTTTTGAAGGTAATTTCCCAATGATTGTCGCCGAACGCTCGTCACAGAATATGGGCATTTTAGAGTTATTTCCCTTAGCAGTGTTTCGTACTTTAGCAGTGTTTCACGCATCGGGTCAAGTAATATGTCTTGAATTGTAATGTTGTTGTTGTAACATGTCTGTTCGACTAGATGCACTAACGAGCTAGACCGGCGATAGACACATATTCTGATGTAGTCGGCTCGGAGTTATGTGCTCGATAATAATTTACCAGACCTAAGGGTCTTTTGTGTTTGGACATGCGCCCTAATATAACCGACTTGGTTGAACGGGTCGCGCCTCGCCAAAACGAGGCAAAACTTAATTTTTTTTTAAAATTTGCTCGATCGGCGTATCCAATAAAGTTAAAACGCTCCGGCACGGAACATTCAGCTAAAGCACGAAACACTGCTAAAGGGAAATAACTCCAGGAGAATTTTCTGTGCGGAACGTTCGGCGAAAGTCATTGGGAAATTACCGTTTTTAGTATTATAACAATAACCTCGTGTAGTTCCAGGGGTTCTCAACAGAGAGAAGGAAAGAATATGACTATTGCACCCTCAGGCATGTCGTAAAAGGCAACTAATATGAGCTTGTGCATGGGACTGGCATTCTCGTTACGTAAAACACGTTGCCACAGGAACCACTGCTGCCTTACTTACTTAGTCGTTCCTCTTCTACCGTGAGGTGTAGAGGTTTGGAAGAGAGAGCGCCAGACTATCCTATCGGCTGTCTTCCTCCTGGCCTGGTTCCACTCTAGTCCTCGGTCCTTCAAAGATTGTCTAATGTTGTCCTCCCAGCGGACTCTATGTCGTCCTGGGGTCTGGATCCCTGGCTTTTTGTTTCCCATGCTTGTCGTGGTAGCCAATCTTCTCCCATTCTGCAGACATGGCCAAACCATCTTAGTTGGGACTGTTCTATTTGGGTCTGTAGGGGGTGGGATTTTAGGCCTTGACGTATCGTCTGGTTGCGGACCATGTCTCTTCTTGTTACTTCAACCACCTTCCTCAGATACCTCATTTCTGAGGTTTGGATCTGGCTTTTGTGGGTACCACTGCGGCCAGTAATTGAAAATGCTTGATGCGGTCTACCAGCGAGGATACCAACTGCAGTGGCGTCTCCATGTTCCATAAGATTTGAAAAGGAAAACGAATCAATGATAAATTATAACAATTATCGCAACATCAGTAACAAAAGTCATTACCTTAGCACACAAAACACCATTAGAACATTCATTAATGTAGGCGCTCCTTTAGATTCATCGCTATTACAATTTAAGATGAACAAAAATGTTAAAAAGGGAAGAGTCAATGTTTGCTAATATCCTCCGGAAATTTTGCAAAATGAAATTTGCACGAGAAAAGTGAATACAGAGAATTGTATTACTACTGGCAACCAGAAATGAACTCTCTGAGTGAACACAAGAATCGTAGCAACATCCCTGGAATAGTGGTCGTCAAACAAGATGAGTACGTACAGATCTGGCAGACATGCAAGCAACATACATCTCTTTGTTTTCCTTTTTTCTTCTCTGATTTTATAAAAAGAATTGTATTTCTCTTCTAGTTTCTCTTTTCCTTTCTCCTCGTTTTATCATATTTTTTTCCCCATTTCTCGTCTCGTCTATTTTCGTTACTGTTTTATCGTCTTCTATCTTATCCTTTTCTTGTCTTCGTTGTCCATATTTGTTTTATTTTTGTTTTGTTATTTCCTTGACCTACTGCTGCCATTCTTTTGTGCTCCAGGTTCTCTTCTTGATTTCTGGTCATCTGCTTCTGTATTCCTTGCCATTATCCTGTAATTCTTGCATCATTCGCATGTTTTATCTTGCCTTCTTTTCCTTATCTTAATGTTTCATTTTCCCCTCCCTTCTTCCATCTTCTAATTGTTGAAATTACAGAGAAGAACAAGATACAAACAAGGTCAGAATATGTTCAAAAAACAAAGAAGTTTCTCTTGGTCAGATTACTTTAAGTTGTGTCACTTTACCGTATAATTTTCTGTCACTAGGAGACACTAGGGAAAATTCCCAGGGAAAGAGAAGCAGAGGTAGACCAAAAACGTATTGAGAAGACAGCTGAAGACAACTGAAGACAGTTGAAGACAGCTGAAGAAGCTGAAGACAGTCGAAGACAGTTGAAGACAGTTGAAGACAGTTGAAGACAGCTGAAGACAGCTGAAAATAGTTGAAGACAGCTAAGACAGGTGAAGACAGCTGTGAAAAAGAAGAGAAAGACGTGGAAAGAACTTGAGCTGATGGCACGTGACAAGACGGCGAGGCATGAGTTTGCTGAAGGCAAATGCCCCTTGGAGAGCTGAAGGGAGTTGATTAAGGGCATTTCAAATAAAAAAGCAGGACAGAAAATACGGTATGTTGCACACCACTCTGTATAGTGCACATAACTCTGTATGGTGCACACAACTCTGTATGGTGCACACCACTCTGTACGGTGCACACCACTCTGTATAGTGCACACAACTCTGTATAGTGCACACAACTCTGTATGGTGCACACCACTCTGTACGGTGCACACCACTCGGTATGGTGCACACAACTCTGTATGGTGCACACAACTCTGTATGGTGCACACAACTCTGTATAGTGCACACAACTCTATATGGTGCACACAACTCTGTATGGTGCACACCACTCTGTATAGTGCACACAACTCTGTATGGTGAACACAACTCTGTATGGTGCACACAACTCTGTATCATCATCATCATCTTCATATTTGCCTTTCATCTCCCTGAGGAGAATGGACCTTCAACAAATTTAACCACGTTTTCCTGCCCAGCGTCACCTGTTAATAGTTTTCCCATGTCTTCTTTGCCCGCTTTTCCCTGGAAGAAAGAAGATTAGTCAGCAGCTTCCGGCTGTTCTGTCGACTGCATCATCAATCTCCGTAACAGAGAACCTTCTTCCTTTTTGCTTGACTGAGTTGATTTATTTTAATGTCCTTTAGTTTGATTTCATCATGTTGTTGAATTTTTTTTTTTCCCTGGCTTAAAGTTCTTATATGACATGCGTGTTAGGGTACAACGTTACTATTCTTTGCTCTCTGTTCAGGCTGCGGTAACACACGGCGACACAGCTCTGTACGCCCGGGGAGAAAAAAAAATCAGTCAAAATCTGTACCATTGATATTTTGACACAGACAAAGAAAGAATGGCCACAATTGGTGCACTGAGAATATAATGCCAAATACATCTAGAAATAGTTAAGCCAACAGCTCAGCTTCAATGTCTTTTTTTTTTTTTTTAAATCCAATGTTAAGTAGAGGCCGGAGTGGTTAAGAGGTATGGTACCCGCCTCGAATTCTAAAAGTACAGCGTTCGATTCCCAGTAGATGGAATATAATTTATGAATTTTTTTTTTTCAGAGCCAGTGGTCCTAATGACTCCCCCCTGGTCTCCTGGATAGTAAGACCGGGTGGCTAGCCTTCTCGGATAAAGGCGAAAAAAAACAGGAGGTTCCGTGTGCAAGTTGCGCACGTCAAAAAAAACCCACAGCAGTTGGAAATCGTAAAGAGTAGGCCATATTCCTACTGCCCTGGCAATATTAATAAATTAGGAAACCTACCCACCACAAAAATATTTATAGAGTGTGTGATTCTTATATACACATATTTAGATTCTTCCCGGTGCTACGGAGTTCGTGCACTGTGCTGAGATCCTCCTTTATGATCTAAAGCAGGCGATCGGAGCATTGATGGGGTTGTCCGAGTGTAATGGAGATGTTCCTTAAAACCAAACCAAACCAATGATTAAGTCTGGACATGGAATATTAGTTGACAGTACTAAACATAACTGAATGAATGCGAATGGACTAGGTTGAAAGGGCGTTGTTAAAGTCTTTTTTCTATCTTCCTCTATCTCTTTTACCCTATAGATTTCAGAACAACGACTGGCTTTGCTCAACGTGTATCTCTATATCTCCAGCGTGGCTTATAATGATATATACAGGGTTTACTCAACGTGTATCTCTATATCTCCAGCGTGGCTTATAATGATATCTACAGGGTTTACTCAACGTGTATCTCTCCATCTCCAGCGTGGCTTATAATGATATCTACGGGGTTTACCCAACATGTATCTCTCTATCTCCAGCGTGGCTTATAATGATATCTACAGGTGTCGTATATTTTTGATAGGGTAATTAAGATCAATGTGGCCCAGCTTGAATAGGACTAGAACAGGTGATAGATCAGTGAGAGATCAAGTAAAGAAATAGATTTTTCACAAGTGAAATGGTGAAAGGTAAAAATCTGTCCCTGGAATTGAGAGATAATCAATCCAGCCTATCGAATACGACTGAGATTCTTAGATCAGACAGACCTTCCTGTAAATATATATATATATATATATATATATATATATATATATATATATATATATATATATATATATATATATATATATATATATATATATATTCACCCACTCACATCTACACACACACAGATACGTGACGACACTTAGACGCACAGACGTGAAAAACTATATCTATGGAATTGGGATCTTTCTGGGACAAGCTGACCGACACACGTAATAAAGTTTATGTAAATTTTATTTATCATAAAGAACTTTACAACAACACTATCATGTGAATATCAAATCAAATACAAATAAACATAAGTTTAGGAATTAATTAAAGAGTTAGACTCATAGGTTTAATCCTCCCTCCCTTTGTTGAGACAAAATCCCGTTACAAAGAAAGTAATTAGCCCCCAAAAGAGTCAAAGGTTTATACGCTATGGCCTAAAATTCCCTCTACGGTAAAGAACAGAATATATACGTTAATCTATTCTAAAAGGCACAGCATTAGAAAAAAACTTGCACAAATAATACAGTGTTAGTACATGGGTTATTCACTGAAAGGATTATTCATCCTGTATTCTCTCGCTCTGACAACCTGTGATCACCAAGCAGTCTCTCTCTTACCAAAATAGGTTCCTTTCACAACATTTGGAACAATTGTTAAGGTACACCCAGACCATCCAATGTTGGTGTTCTTGGCGAATCAAGCCCCAGTTTCTCCAAAGACTAATTAATCAAACAATGTTGGGAAACGCCTGGTTCACTGCTGACAGTAGGATGCTGATAAATGTCACTTCATTTTTTGTCCAGGTCGTGAAATAATTAAGAGGTCTAATGTTCACACTGTAGGCTTGGAATCTTCAATCGTTAAATCGAGTGTCAGGTAAATAAAATCTGTTCAGGATCAATCTTCTTCACAACACCGTGGTCGTTATGTATGTAATGTCAAATCGTGATTTTGTCACTTCAAATGGCTGAAGGTATATGCACTTGGAAAATAAATCTGGATATTTATGAATCCAATTACAATTCATTCTTAATATTTCTTAGGGTTGGTACTTTGTCTCTTACTGGGTATAAAACACGAGGCTAGACAAGTCACCTTGAAAAACCCAGATATAATATCAGAATGTTCTTTGATAAAGTATTCGCAGTGTCATATGGAATGGAAGCCGCTGGTAAGTCTTATAGGGTTTGACCCAAATACTGTATAAAAGAGAAAGGATACAAATACTTAACATAATATATCTATACACAATCCTATCCTTACCCCGCGTAAAATATAATATATTCATCCACTTCGGTTATTTAACTTAAATTAGAAACTATAAGCTTAGAGCTAGTCTCATCGTTTAAAAAAACTTCCGTGAAATAAATTCTAGTCATTTAAAATGTATCAATCATCATGAATTAGAAATAAAAACATATTTCGTCAATTCTCATGGTGAATCAGTGCATTTACTAATTGGTTAAAATATTCACTGACTGGTTACTAGCAGTTAATAAAATTTATTTATGATTGGAAGAGTTTAGTTAGAAATATTTATTTATTCTGCTATCCACTGTAACACAGTAAAACTTAAGAGAAATGATATAACGGACCTAACTTAGTAAATCACTCTGCACAGAAAATAACTAGTAAAATATAATTGACGATTTAAAAAGATTAAATCACTCAAACTACTAGTATTTACCTCTACACCGAGCTACTAACGACTATCTCCAACGAACTAGCTTGCTCTGGTATATATAGGAAATTCACAAGAGACTATTTATACAACGGTTATTCTAGAATCGTTCAATTTCGGCTGCGAAAAATCAAAGTTTGTCTAGAGACTCTATTCTCTCATTCTGATCATCTCGGTGAGGTAAGTAAAAAGGAAAGTGTAGATAAAGAAGATAGATAATATGAAATCTATTATCATAATCTGTCCCAACAGGGTACACTCAACGTGTATCTCTCCATCTCCAGCATGGCTTATAATGATATCTACAGGGTTTACTCAACGTGTATCTCTCCATCTCCAGTGTGGCTTATAATGATATCTACAGGGTTTACTCAACATGTATCTCTCCATCCCCAGCATGGCTTGTAATGAAATCTGCAGGGTTTACTCAACATGTGTCGCCCCATCTCCAGCGTGACTTATAATGATATCTGCAGGGTTTACTCAATATGTATCTCTCCGACTCCAGCGGGGCTTATAATGATATCTACAGGGTTTACTCAACATATATCTCTCCATCTCCAGCATGGCTTATAATGATATCTACAGGGTTTACTCAACATGTATCTCTCCATCTCCAGTGTTTCCTTCTCATCTCCTGTTCCAGCTGACACCAATCTGGTTCTTGTCATCAGTTACACATTGGTGACCTTGTCGTACCATTTCAATCCTTCTGTTCAACACAAGCACACATTTATGAAGGTCTGTAATTTCCTGGTTGTTGGTTTGTGTTGTTCTACATGTTTCAGAACTATTCGAGTTGACTTGTCCATGCTGATGTTGAATGTTTTCTGGTGTACACGACGGGGGTTGTCAGGTGCACGTCCAGCCCTCTGCAGGTGCCGCCTATGACATTTGTGGTAGGGTACAGTGTTACTACTCGCTGCTCTTCTTTCGGTCCCCGGTAACACACGTACGTTTGCAAGATCAGCGTATACGTTATTTGTACTATGAGAATACATTAAGTCAGTGGTTCTCAACCTATGCTATTAATATTTCTAGTGGGCCACAGTAAGATAGTAAAGTACCTTTTTCCGGCTAACAGCGCCTAGGAGGGGGAACCACAAGGTGAATGAGGCTCAGAAAGGGTGGCCATGAGCCAAAAAAAAGTTGAGAATCCCTGCATTAAGTAATCAATTAAGTTTTGACCACTCACAATCCAAGAAAGCTTTAACCCCGATAAAAGTAAAGCTGAAAGTTAACACAAAAATAACTGAATCGACAATAGGTGGTAACGATGAACTATTCTTCAATGACCTGTTACCTTCAATCAAAGACACACTACTCTAGATCAGCTGCCATCTCAACAACGAAGGTCGCCTACAATAGATCTCTCAACATTTTCTGTGTCTTCCTTGATGGTGGTACATTGGAATAGACTCTCTCCTGTCCGACAATTGATGCTATCGTCTAACTCATAACGCTTTCTTCTCCCTGCATGTTTGTCATCACCTTCTCCTTCCATTGTGGCTTTCCGCAATATTTTGTACTTTTATATGACCTAAACATGGATGGCTACGTAAAACAGAACAGTTAGTTAGTTGCATATCCTTTACAGGACGTGGCAATCAACCCCAGCTTTTATTGGCTGTTTGTGATTTTTCTAGGCAATTTTTTTCATTCAGTAGTTTGCCATTGACAACAGAACAACTGAAGTAAAATGACAAGATCACTAATGTGGAACCGATGACAAGAACCAGACAAGAACCAGACAAGAACCACTGGAACAATAGATGAGAAGAAGATGCTGGAAATGGATAGGACATAGACCGAGGAAACCTGCTGACTGTGACTCAGCAGTCATTGTGCTGAATTCCCCAGGATATGAGAAGCAGAGGTCGACAAAACCATCAATAATCAATTTCGCCATTTTCATTTTTTTGCTTCTTTTGCAGGATTGAACCACTACTGTAGTTGTATCCCTTGTAGGAAACCTGCACCAAGCATTCGCCATCTTGTAGTTGTGGTGACTGTGGCCATTTTGTTTTTTACCAGATGAGGTTATACCAGCTAGACGTCTTGTACGACATGCCTGAGGGTGGGGGTAGTACAACTCTTATCTTTGTCTCTTCAGAGACCCACGGGACGTATACACGGCGTACAGCAAGTTAAAAACTTCAAAGGTGGAAAAAGTCCCGCGATGTGGACATTTTTTCGTTCATTTGTTAAACTAATTCCTGCTACAATTTTCTTCTTTTTTTTTTATTTTTCAACAAATCTGTTCTCAGTTTTTACAGCAGCCCACTTTTATTAAGTCAAAAAAAAAAAAACTTTCTTTCACGATGATAATTAACAGGCTAAGTGACTCTTGAAATTTTATATTTCGACGTCATCAAATCGTCAAGTTGTGGCTGTCAACTGGAAGCGCAAGCAAAATATATTTACATAATTTATAACACTTAACACCGAAACATCAGCTTCGAACCGCCACGTGCAGAATTATAAATGAGTGACACTTAAACCTTTGCTGTTAGCCTGTCGATATTTCTTGTTATTTGCTGTTTATTTCTTTTTGGTGTTGTAGAGATGTCCAAAAAAGAACGTGTTGCGTACAGATTCTGCCCTTTGTGCTCCTGACGTTCGTGTCGCTATCGTCACATACAGCCTGTGTGTTGCTCCTAGCTTTTGTTGAAGGACATCGGTCTTTGAATGTGTAAGTGGGCTTTCGTGCTTGTTAAAATTTCGGAAAGCTGATACTTGCGGGACATGAGAGCTGTCGGCGCAAATGGAGATTATACACGGTATAGATTGTCCCAATTTGTAATTTTTTACATCTTCTTTCCATCAAGTTCGAAAGTGTTTTTGTCGCTTGGAAAATACGAGTAGCTTCTAATTTGTAATACAAATTTGCACGTTAATACACATTTATTTAGAGTACAAGCACCCGCAATTTTTCTCTTTTTGCTTAAAAAAAAAAAGTCGTTTCATTTACAGTTCGTCGAATCAGGAAATATCTTGGACCAATAAGGTACTCTGCCGCTTTTCTTCATGAAAATAAAAAACTGAGTTGTTCAATCATCATCATCATCACCATTTACTACCCCCCTAAAAAAAAAACAAAGGATCAAAGGCTTTCAAAACAAACGTATCAGTGGCGTATTCTCTATGTTGTGCTGTGCGTGCTGCGCACACCTTAATGCCCGAAGGAAAATAAAAATTTAATTTATTATTCTATAAAATATATTTCTCTTCTAATGTTCTGCTTTTCGGACCGCACGCACCAGGATAACGGATTTTCCCGCATAGAATCTACGAGTATAATCTAGTTTTCAGTTTCCCCAGACGCTTTTTAAAGTGCAGTTTTTATTGGTTAGGTAGCAATCGCCCGAAGTTTCTCGAGTAATTCCGTCACAATGCGTGCTGCACCTTTCGGATTCACGTCTGAACACTGGTTTGATTGGATCGGGGTCATGGCCAGAATACGTAAAATACAATCCTAAACAATGCGTGCGGTGGTCCTGGCAGCTCTCGAGTTGTGTAAAAATCGGTTGTGTCCGTCCAGTTGTCGTTTTTTTGTGATTAATTTTTGTTAGTTGCCGGGAATGCAGATTATTACAGTGACAGTGAGTTTCAAGTTGTAAGTTAATTAGTATTTCGGAGATAATTGACCATTTACCCCTAATAAACTATCGTTGCTGTAATTGACTATAGTTGGGTTTTTAAATTTAGGAAGGTGAAGAAGTTAAATAGTAGGGGCGTAAATATTCATTTTAAGTAGCAGCACGCCTAGCTCGCATTACCAGTGATACGCCACTGAAAACCGTATTGTGAAGTCTTCCTGTCAAGTTTCCATCCGCTTCAAGGTTCTTTACATGTCTTAATTATCTGTTTATTTCCTTCTCTTACTGGTTTTTTGTGTTTGTGGGGGGAGG
>JAMPIV010009226.1:0-140000 GCA_024509875.1 Oreohelix idahoensis
GGGGAAGGGTTGTACTATCGCGTTTTCACTTTTATTCGCGGCCGACGAGGAAGTGCTCATTAGGTAGTAGCTACATCCTTGGTATGCAGTGTTTGAATCTCCAATGTTTCTGTGTAGTATATGTCGAGAGCGCTGAACCAGGAGAGAACTCACAACCAAGGAATCGTTAAATCTTAAACCAAGTGCGTTATCATATAACACCTTGATCTTATAGTTGACACCATTACCAGATGATACATCTTCACACATGGGCGGTGGTGTGGTTGGCTCTACCTGTAATTTCTTCATAGTTTTGACCATTCTTATTCACCCTTTTTTCCCTGATGTCTTAGCAGCAAAATGTGGAGGTCTTCTCTTTCATACAATGGTAGTGTCATGATTGTTATCTTACAATTTTCTACACCACCTTTTTTCCTTGGTTGAAAGTTTTTCTTTCATAAATTATTTCCTTTCATCAGAATATGTGCGGGTTTTAGTTTTCATTTTAACATTACCGCTGATGGCATATCAATAACTGGTGCCTTACTTTGTTTTGGCATCCCGTAGATCAAATTTATTAAAAGTTCTTCTGGTGCCCTAAAGTTATTCCACTTGTTCTTTTTATTACATGATTACCTTACTGCTTGGAGCATGCTTGATACTTTAGCAACATTTAGCATCTCACCCAAGCCCTCTCTGACCCCACACTTGTTCCATGAGATAACTTTACTCAGGTCTGGAGCCATGCGACTCATCAGAATAATTCAACGACACCAACCGCTTATATACTCCTTCTTCCTTCCCAAACAATTTATGAGTGCGACTCCTAATTAGTCCTTCTTCCCTTTGAGGGCCACTTGCACATATTAATCCGCGGAATTACGATTGTTGGTAGATAGCAGAGCGCACGAGAGAGATAACCATTTTCCTTCGACAACCTTTGATGCTGACTATCTTCTTAATCAACTAATCTCCACTATAAATCCGAAGAAGAAACTACAAGGACCACTGCTAAGCTCGGAAATAAATGAGCAATGGGTGCTAGTGAATACGGCCACAACATGGAATGTGAGGATGATACGCTCACGATATTGGATTACGGTGTTGGACGATATTAAGTCTATTACATAGGTGCGCTAGGTCCGCTGCTCCTGTGGGCGGCGCCTGAAATAATATGAGTTGAAGTAAGCTATAGCATGTTGACGCCAGTGGGAGCATGGGAGACACTCCACTTACCTTTGCGTGAGGATGGCATGTTAACAAATATTCCCAGCGGGGGAATTTACCCGGACTAAACTCGCTAAATAGGGAGCTCGGACACTGATAACAACTGCAGTTCAGCTGGGTCGAATAAACCCGAATGTAAAGGGGTAGGCCCTGATTTATCCGGCCCATTATAGGAAGCGCAATTTCCGGCCGAATGCGACCTACCGAGTTCCTTTCACTCAATCGGAGATGAACCGGGCTCGGCCTTCAGAAACAAACATTTTCAAAAAACATTTATCATCTAGTCTTTTTATCTTAACATCAAATGAACACACCATTTAAAAGCAAAACAATAAGTATACCAGGACAAGGCACATGATTAACTGTTATTAACTTGACAATCCTTTCCCACCACCAAAGCTGGGCCAGATGCTAAACCTGATCCGCATTTATTTATCTTACGTCTCTACATTCCTCACTGACCGTTTAACAGATGATGCCGAGCGATGTTACCCGTAGGTTGTATGATCATGAGCGAGCCTAATCGAGACTTTGTGTAATCAGGGGAGTTAACCCATAAACGGTGGGCATAAAGGGGGGTTAGGGGGGCAGGTGTGGTGTGTTTAGGTATGTAAATCCGTCCTGGCCGATAACTCGGCCGCAGAACAGGAAATGACCTTATATAACATATGTCATTCATTTTGTCTATATGTCAACAGGCGTTCACAAACAAAATCCGCTAGGCCCCTGCGTTAGACGTTCTATGACTGGCTGGTTGTACACTTGTAATACTAAATCATGTTTAAGCCATCTACATGACACCACAGTATAAGCCTAACTGTCGTAAGTAAACACCTCTAAAAGTATTTACACAATAACATATAGTAACCAAGATAATTAAATAAATCAAAGTTTACAGGTAAGTGAAACATTATACAAGCCGTTCCCGCCGCCAGAGGCCATGAACAAAAACAAGAAATACGCCTTTTTGTTACACACGCTGTGTTTAACAATTATTCTCCTCTAGAGAAACCAGAGTCAGAATATACCTCTTAACCTCTCTTTGTATGATTATTACGTACCGTTGTAATAAGAAGAGTTCTCTATTAACGACTTCCGTTGTAGCATTTTAAGGTACACAACCAATTTGGCTTAGAAAAAGCCGTCGCTCGCGTAACTGGATATAACAAAATTTCCACATCTAGACAGAAAAACTACTATCAGAAAAAAACCCCAAACAAAAACCCCAACTCCTGGTGTTTGTTGGTGATCATGGTAACTGAACTTTAAAAATCGTTAAGAGCCCAACTATAGTAAAACGTATTCTCACCTTAAAGTTACTAAAATTCTAAGAAAAATTATAACACCTAAATTTTTCTAGGTAATTTTACATGAATGTCCAAAATCAATAAATGACTGTCCAGTAGACGACATGGTCTACTAATTCTTCGAAGTAAAATGTAGCTACCTTCTTTACAAACATGAAGGGATAAAACTGTATAACAAACCAGTATAACATATATAAGTATTTAAACAAGGCTTCATAACGTCAATTATCGCAAATCTGCTGCAATTTTTCTGTGTCACAGAGGAATCTGGATATTGACTAAAAATATCTTCTAACTTTTCTTCTTTGTGTAAGTTTATCTAGGATAATCTGCCATGGCTTCTATTTCATTATTCCACAAGGGCATTGCTATCAATACCAGACCCATCTTGTGGTGACCAAAACAAATGTCATACTCTTCGCTGTAGAGTCTTATGTAACTTGGCCCGATCACCAAATGTCTACTTTCAACAAAATCTTTAGTGATTTTCTCATCTTCTTTTTCTTATCAAAATATCTCGGGAATAATGAGTTTTGGCTATCCAGGCACAGTTTTTTCTGGATCGTGACAGGAACCATGGACGGTAACTATCTCACGTTGTCCTCCACATCGTAGTATACGAGGTAGTATATCACGTGATGAAAGATCTACAAGTATTTATCACGTGATGAAAAGTTCACTGTGTATACCACGTGATGTAAGTCTATATCAAATTGTTTCCAAACTTACGTGTCCATCCCTTTTTGTAATACACCAGTTTTATCACAAAACTAAATGTTTCAATCATTTATTTTTAAGCCTATCATTTAGTAGAATAAAAATCTGCAAAAATTTCTGTTTCCATCGACTATGCTGCTTGCCTGAGAACATAATCCGACAAAAGGTATATAATGCTAAAGCGCCAGTGGTTCTATAATACCTGCTGTGCCTTCTTCTGAGCGACTTCTTGGAAAGCCTTGGGCGGCAGAAATTTGAGAACGTTTACTAAAAAGCCGCACCTGCCTTATATACCCAAACTTTTTGGACGCATCCTTTTTAGATAATCTAATACTTCATTGGTTACTCATTGTCACATATATTTGTAAATAGAGCCACAGTGATCCGTCCACCTTTGCTTTCCCCATCTAAGTGTTTTACGCAAAAACCATGCAATTAGCTGCCTGTAGACTCTCTTTTGAAGCCACGCCTATTTTTTCTATTTTACATGCGCTAATGAGCGTTTCAAGAAGAGAATAGGAATGGCCAAAGCTACATTCAACAACATGAAACATATACTGACATCCAAACAGTTATCTCACAAATTAAAACTGAGAATCATAAAGTGTTATATATATTCTGCATTTCTGTATGGTGCAGAAACATGGACGATGAATAAGCATTTGGAAGAAAGAATTGAGGCTCTTGAAATGTGGATATATAGAAGAATGGGGCGTATCTCATGGAAAGAGATGAAAACAAATAAGGAGGTCCTAGAAATCTAGGTATGAAAAGAGAACTAATGAGGGAGGTCAAAGTTCGGCAGCTAAAATACTTTGGCCACATAAAAAGGCATAACACCTTGCAGAAGACCATAACAGAAGGGAGAGTTGAAGGCAAACGTGCAAGGGGAAGACAGCGCTATAAGTGGGAAGATAACATCAAGAGATGGACAGGAAAGAGTCTATGAGAGTGCACCACCAAGACAGGAGACAGAAGACGTTGGAGATCCATTACAGCCAACCTTCGTTGTGGAGATGGCAACTGATGATGATGATGAATGAGCGTTTACAAAATTTTAGCACCCGACCGTCTTAACAAGAGGGGAGAGAAACTGCGCGGGGTGGTTTACCTGAGTTCTCGAGCGAGCTGAGACGTCAATCATCGATAGTGACAGATCAGACAGGCAGGCGCGCGTAGAGATAATTAGATTCATTGAAGAGGTAAAAAGACGGGCAGAAAAGTTGCAGTGAAACTGTTTGATGTCCGTGATCCCAGGAGACGTAATTTGTTGATCTACGGCAGGCGGTGATAATCAAAGAAGGCCAAAGGCATGGCCAAGTTTCTTTGATGTCGTTTCGGCGTAGCGAGGGAGCGAACCATAGAATCCTCTTTTTCGGGAATTGAACCGTAGATTTTCTCTCATACGGCCAAAGGCGTGACTTATAGCAACCTTTAGTGAAAAAACACAATTTCTGTATAAATACTCCGTCCTCGTAAAGTCACTCAGAAATTCTTGAAGAATCTAAGCACGACGGACTAGTACCTTTTCTTCACTAATTGTGTTAAATTGTCCCGTGGGGATTTAAATTTCTGATTTGTGATAACAAAAATTGTGCTTAAGCGTTAAAATGGGTTAGGTACCATTTTATTAAATATAATTCCCTAGAGGTTAAAACTAAGTGAAATAACCTAATGCATAGATATTTATTTCTTGCTGTTCGTTCAGAGTAATGTTAAATTCCTAATACCCCATTTTTTCTTACAAAAGAAGATACGGCTTAGCGGACTTAGTATTATTAAGTGTGACGGATCAGTGACCGAATAGAATTTGTTTATACTTCAATGTTAGTAAGTAAATATAATTGACTAGAGTAATGTTATGTGACTAAACAATAGCTGACAATCAATTAGCTAGTGGTGTCAGGCAGATTTTGTTAAAGTGCGCATATAAATAAATCGAATAAAGACTTTGTGCGCTGTTCTTTTTCTCGCAGGCAATACGGGAGAGGGCACATACCCTTCTTTCCCGACATGCCGTAGCAAAAAACGTACGGACAGATGAATAGCAGTTTATATATGTTTTTTTCTTCCTTATCTAGCACTCGAATCACAAACCAGCTGCCAGCGGTCTAATAGCACCAGTAACAATTCTTATTTAGTATCGGGTCTTCGAGGTTGACCTGTATGGTCCTCTTGCTTCATCCAGAGAGAGTCCAAAATAATATAAACAATAAGAATATAATAATAACGGGACATACAAAAAATACCCAGATTTTGCATTAAAAATTTTTATCAGCCCGCTGTGGCCAAATATATACATATAACATTATTTTTCCGACTTCTGACAATTGTGTTTCAAAGTGGATTTAAAAATCCAGGGGAAATACGGTTGTTTCATAATCGGCACTCAACCGCAGAGAGAGAAACCGATAGGATATACCGTCATCAGCATTTTTTAAATTAAAAAAGTTCAAATAAATATGTTTTCATTTGTAACAATTGAATATTCTACTGTTCTAACTGTGAAAAACTAGATCTTTGGGTTTATATTTTTAACGTACATAAAAAAATCTAATGATTGAAGTTATAAAAATCCAATAAATGCGAAGTGCTCAAAGTAGGCGTTTCCTGTTCTAGGAAAATTAATTATTGCAAAATGGAGCGAACTGGGGCTATCTCTACTGCCTAACAGTAAACGTGATCAAAAAACTGGATCTTTTACATTTTCATTGATGTTTTATTCAAGAGATTCTGTTAACCAATCACTAGTAGGTAAGCGAGATTGTATGTGGCCACAGATTGATTTGAGGATAGAAAGAAGCCCTATTAAATATTATTACCGTTTCTTTTTTGTAAATGAATCATTGTACCACCCACCTATCTATTTTTTTGTTCGCTAAAATTATGAGGAAATATTTACTGATAAAGCTCAAACAAAACTTTGTTCTTTACTAAAGGTTCAATTCTATAACAATAGTGTTAATCTATTTTGTACCTTTTGGGTTATTTACTTCTTGCGGTGATCGTTTTAATCAACAGTGGGGAAGGCACCTATGGGGTTATTTTCATAATTCTGTAACCTATGATTTTAATGATTTCCTATATGTTTGATGTTAGTGAAGAGTTTAAGTGATAATAAAATAAAACAAACTTATGGCTAATTTTGTGTTTCAGCCCAATCTAACATGTTTTACCATAGTTTTTCACTGTTTGTGTGTGGGGGGTGTTGTCACTATAACTGTGTGTGTTGTGTCAGATTGGTGCTTAACATGTAAGGGAGCGGTGATAGATGGTCTTCTTCTCTAAAGACATAGTGTATAGGGGGCTGGCTGACTAGAGAATGTCACTCATTCCAGAAGGGACAAAGATCTTCATCCCTTAATCTATTCACTCGTAAAATCTATTCTAAACACTGTTCTGGGGTCTTCAGATAAACCCACTGTTTTTTATGGGTAAACCTATCAGATGGACCAGATCGGTTGGTTCTATAGACCTATCTAACGGATTGTACGATGACACTCGTATGATAGGGTAATGCTTTGAATAGTTGGGGAGTTTGATCTGTGATGCGCATGAAGTGTTTGCAACAATCATTTCCATGAAATTATGGAATCGATTTCGGGGTGTATGTAATGTTGGTCTAGTAAGCTCGCGATAATATTACCCGTGCCCCCCTCAACTCCGTGAAAATGCCGTTGTTTCTTAGAGCGAAAAAAATGAACAAACTTGGGTAGTATTAAGGTTTTATAAATAATGCCAAGGGATAGCCTCCTTCTTCGTTTGACTATACTAAAAAATGTACGTATTTCTATTAATGGACCAGAATGCGTCACTCAATTTGTTTACGATTTTGTAGAACTCAAATAACTTTGGCGTTTTTGTGAGAGGATTTAAGCTTTCAGGGACATAACGGGGCATATCATCAATATGTTTCTACAATTCGATAAGTTTTTATGTTTAATCTTGTCCTTTCATTTTTTATTTTTATTTTCATTTATCCTATTTCACTTTCGTTCTTATTTTCTAATGTTTAATCTTGCTCTATTAACTACATCACTAACCTATGCTCCTATTATGCATGCCTATGTAATATCTATAGGTTACATACCTCTAACCGTATACTATTTTTTTACGTGTACTTAATAATACCCTGTGTATGTGAAGACAGGTTATATTGTGTTTAAGATAATGGACAATTGAAGTGTATCAAATGAATACCAGGATAGTGCCCAGATAAAAACTGCGTCTTAAAAGAAATTACCATACCGTATCCCTTTCTGAAATTTGAGTAATGGGTCTTAATCGATGTCAGAGATTAAAGTCAGCAAAACGGGCCCGCTACGACTCAGCAATAGGTTACTGAGGTAGTGCTAATAAACGATGGTAATGTTCAAAACCCAGTCCCACCTATTTTGTTCTCTATCTCCACGACCAATCTAAGACTATAGCTTATCTAGTGGTAGTAATTAATTAAAAACAACAGTAACTATGAACCAACGTGCAAAATGATTTTACGCAAAAAACTGTGGATACCAATTTTTTTTTTTTTAAGTAATTTTATTTTTATTACTTTTACTTTTTTTTATCCTTCTTTTGAAACTCAAAATATAATATCATAAAATCAATTAAAAATTAAAAATAAGGTTCATTTACATCTACTAACTATAATATATATTATATATATATATATTAATAAATAAACTAAATAAATTTTTTAAATAAATAATATAAATAAATTAAAAAATTAAATAAATTTTATATAAAATCGTAATTAAAGAATCGCCGAATAAATATATATATATATAAATAAATACTATATATTATATAATATATATATATATTAGTATAGATAATATTAAAAATAAAATTATATATATTATATTAATATAAGTAAATTAAATAATATTATTTTTAATATAATATAATTTATTATATTATATAAAATAAAATATGTAATATATCCCACTTAGCTTAAAAATATATATAAATATATATTAAAATATTTATTAACGTTTAATTTTTTAATTTTATTAAAAATTTTTCATTTTTATTTTATGATATCTAATTTCCTTGAAGTTAAAATTGTTTACACATTAAATTAATTTATTTAAAAAATAAAAAATAAACTATAAGGTAAAAATAAAATTTAAATCAAAAAATTAACGGTGTTAAATATAATTAAAAAAGTCTAATAAAAAATCTGACTAAATGACTTAATTTTATTCAAATTGGTTTGTAAAACTTAATAACTATCATTCATTTAAAAAAATACTGTCCATTTTTTTATTTATATAAATATTAAATAATATATATAAATATTATTAAAGTTTATCTATAGCTTTAATAAAATATCATAATATAAATATATAATAAATACAAAATAAATAATAAAAGGGCATTATATAAATTTATAAAGATTTACTAATATAATATACATAATTATATTTATATATTATTTGCAATTCTTTATTATATATATATATCGATCTATATATAATTATATAATAGTCTAATATGTTACTTTATATAAAAAATATAATGCAAATATATACTAATAATACAAAAAAAAGTACTAAAATTTCTTAGCTTACCCTCAATCTCAAACAGACAGGCTTTTCCAGAAATATTTCATTTAAAACAGTCTGCTCAACACATATGGCAAAATAACGGCCAATGAAGCTTCATGGCAGATGATGCTAATCCCAGTTTATCTTATATAAGTCCTTTTGTTCCCATTCCTGCTTTGATAATAGGTCCACTAACCTACCTGTCCCTCGACGAAAAGATTCTTAGGAAGACCAAAGTGGGGTTCTTTTAATTCACGCAAAAGTATGCTATTGCTTATGGTCTAGGCCAAGGTTGGGCTTACTAATTAAAAAATCGCAGAAATATATTGTTTGTACTCGGTTGCGCGTACTGGGGTCACTTATTTGGCTGCAGTACCGATGTCTCTGATAATTCTTAGTGCCTTACGATTACTCGTACCCTTGAAATTGAGCTCTACTCTATCACACATTCACACGATTATCTAACCTATTCGGCTGTACTCTTAGTCTATCTGATACTTGATTCTCACTGGTCGACCTATTTATTATCCGATACAGTTGTAGGAAAAACACAACACAGGTTCATGCCGTGTCATTGTCTTCTTTTCACAGTAATCTTCTTCTGGATACACTCTAAAACATCCAGCTTGAAAATATAAGATATTCACTGTCCCTAAAGCATAAGCTAATTCCTTGGCATTATCAAAACAACTGCTCAGCTCCTTCTCAAAGTTCCCAACAATCTGTGTTTGTAGTACTGCAGTTTACCTCTATTCTCACATCGACATGCCTTCTGAAATATTTTCCAACATCTCACTGTTCGAACTGTTCTCCACTATGATGAATAGCCCAAACCAACGCGTAATCTTCTCACTGAACACATAATACGTGCTACCACAGCTGGCGTTTTCATTTTCACCCACACCGCTTACTTACACGGGTTTTTGGTCGTGTTACAATGTAAAAGCGGGTACACTAGCAATTTTTACTATCTTGCAAGACCAGTTAATACATTTATATACTTATTAACTGAGTCATCGCCACTAGTTTCTTAAAAACAACCCTTATGCGTGGTCCGTTTGTTACGGCGCTTAATAGAATTGCTATTATTATTTTTATAGTATTTATAGTTCGCAATATTTTATTAATCAGGAAAGTATTTCCCTTTTTATCCAGTGCTGTACTGGCAGGAAGCTCATATTTGATGATGTTATTCACCTTGAACTCCTACCAATCGTATAGTTCCGTAATACTTCGGAATCGAGACTCCGCGTAAGTCGAATGTCTAGGCGTCTACTGCATGTTAGACCCTATTCTTTGGCAGGTTGGGTTGAGAATTTTAAGTTGGCAATAGTATTTGTTCTTATCTTCAAATACATATCTATGGCTCCTGAATTTAACAAACAGTAGTGTTTTGATGATGAGTAGAAGACGAGTCCTGTCGAAGAGATCACCACTATATATGTGATATATCTTTACATGTTAGAGATCCACAAAGTCGAACTATGTTGGTTGTCGCTGTAGTAAAAGGTGCCAAAGGCTGAGTGTCTGCCAACGCTGATTAAGTATCGGCTAGCAACTTGGGGTGTGATTCATGCTCTGTAGCTGTCATCCTGTCTCACAATGTGACCCCGAATTTTGATAGTACTGCCGAGCCTTCCTATCGGTACGAAATAAGTGATCGATAGGTTCAATGCGGGAAAAGTTGGATAGTCATTTAGGACATGTTTTGTGGTCTTAGTATGTACTTTACCCCAGTGTTTATTCTGTAGATTTGCAGGTTGCCAAGGAATTGGCAACTGTTATATTTCCGACATTAACAGTTAAACCACATATTTATTTATGAGAACATCGATAGATTGCTTCGCCATCCGTTTTCCGATATAAACAGTTGCACAGTGCCAGATACTTTTGAATAAAGAAGTATCTTCGATTCAAAGAGAAGACTGGACACTCATACATATTTTTGTATCAGCACTAGATACTGCTATGATATTAGCCCTTCTATCACCTCTTATGATAGAAGATCATCTATAGCAAGCTTAACAATGAGGTTTTTAACGAATGCATGGATGGACCAATTTGGGTCTGGGTCCTACTAGTCCCAGATGATTAACTCGCACGACAGCCGCGATAACGAACAGCCATGTTTGTCCATCAGTCCATACTTTGTATTTTTAATGTAACAATCGAGTTGTGAGAAAAGGTCAATGCCTTGTACTATCGCTCGTTGAACCAAGAGATCACTGGTCGCTACATAAGGATGAGATATCCCATGGTCTGGGATTCCTCAATGTGCTCTTTAAGGAACAAGATACTGATAATATTGAACTTTACGTCAAAAGGAGCTTAAGGTACCTTTCACTAGTCCGAGAGAACATAAATATACGGTCTAGGGAGCCTTCCGATATAATTGGTTGTGATGACTATCTGACGTGACCCCTAAGGAGTCAGAATTTAAAGCCAGATTGCGATTTATACGGATATGATGGAACTCGGAATGCTTATTTATCGCAATGCTCCATATTATGATATTCTGCCAAAGCATGAATGCTAACATTAAGATAACTATTCACTGTGATCAACATTATGCTGCACTATGCACGACACTTATTCAGCTTTCCTCAGAACGTAAGCTGTAACAAACTGGTCCAAAGTGTGCGTCCCATACTAAATGTTATAAAAAGGACCACCGTAGCTTCCAGATACTTCTTGAATTCCGAACAAACCGTGTGAGTCCCCGAATCAAATCGAGTGATTGGTACTACACAACCTATGTTAAACTCTATCGATAATAATATAACTACCTTCGCAGGTCTGACATAATTCACATACTCACATTCACTGTGTACACTGCAGCATTCTTGTCGGAGGCTATCATCACGTTCCAGGACAGGATGACCTATGCGGTGAACGTTGGCGCAAAAGATGTGCGTGCCCTGTTTTCCAATGGCTAGTTGACAAATCGTTACACCTTTAACTTTCGGGCTACCAGTCCCAACATCTACATTTATCAACTGGTGGACATTCACGAGCATTTCAACAAATATAAGTCTAGTGATTTCAACAGGTACATTCGTGTAGCCAGTATGGAGTTAACAATGGGTCTAAACAGGTTGAACAGCACGGAGTGTATAATTTTTCAACGTCATTCGCTTGTATCTGGTGATATGATTCAGACTTCACTAAGGACACTCCTGTCACATGTGTCCATGGACCCCGATGTGTCCTTGGTTTGCAGTAGCAAATTGGTGACATGTTTGACGAAAATCAGTGTCCAGCGAGTGGGTGGTGTCTATGTTCCGAAATTCACGCTGTTTTTGTAAACATTATTATATATAGGAATGTACTTCGCAGGCATAAGGACTAGTGTGGGTTAAGATGGGCAGTGAGCTGATTTAGTACACCGACTGAAGAAAAAGACGTGTATTTACAATACGGAGTTTCGGTATGCTATTGTCCAGGGTATTTTTGCTGTAAGTCGAGGAATTGTTCATGGACCGCAGAGCTGTCCATTGTAGGTCCTTTTTCTATTCTCACAAAGGAAAAACTCAATGTTGCATCGATTCATAATGAGATCGCTAATGATTCTTGATGTCATGTACACTTCTGAGTATTTCTTATTGGCTCCCATACGTTATATTACTGTATAGGTATATGACGTGATGTCGTTTATATAAACGTTTGCGGAGAGGCTGTAGGATAGCCGTGGGTAAGTGTTTTATCTAATAAATTATGCGCGTTTTGGGGGCCGCATGGCCTTACCACGCATAAGATCGACCTATCACGTGCTACTACAATAGCATAATACGTGCTAGTGAATTTAACAGAAGAATAGCCTACAGAAAGAAAAACGAGTTAAGAACTTTTAAAATAAAACGAGAAATGCACTTACTGCATTAAAATCATAAACAAGAAATTTACATTTGTTCTAGAAATAGAATTAGTAGACGCAAACTCGTCATAAGGCGGGGGTTGCGTAGCGACAGTGACGTATGGTAAAAGGTCAGCAGCTTATAACCAAGGCTTTGTAAACCAATGAAACTGACTAGATTCGCGCAACCACTTCGAATTGTATAGACGCTAAATTTTTGACCGGGAGTTCCTGATAGAATGTCGTAGACTAAGGTTGTGATTTGTTTTCTGTGCTACGTGCTACGTGGGGTCATGTTTGAACAGCCCTAGGTTCACAATACAACCAACACATTCTAAATAAAATATATTCGTTGAAGCAAACAACGAAAATATATATTATTTAAAATATAAATACGACTAAATCTTACTATTGCAGTATGTGCATCAAGATACAAAAATATTCAAAAGTAATCACAGTAGGTATTTTATATCGCTCGCAACGCATGTATATAAATGTCAGTATATTGTTACCAATGGAAACCTTGATTATGATGTACATATGTTGATGATTTAATAAATCAATGAAACGAATTGGCGGTCGCATTGGATGTTTCTTTTCAAGAATTGATTTTGTTGTTGCATAAGGACTGACTAAAAACAAATACCATTAAAATCTCACAAAACTACAGAAAGGATACGAACGAACCTGAACGCCCTCTCATATAAGAATCAATATCTCTGGCGGATAGGCCAGTACTACTACTAACTTATATGATACAAAGTAAAGATAGAATACTCTCGCAGATCAGTATCTTTACCTGATCTCTTCACCACACCAATATAATACAGTAACCAACGGTCACAGTTTGGGCAGTGAGCCTGACAGGTATGTGTGAGTTGCTTGAGTCGCTACATAGGTCCACCCACAGTCACCCTACCCGTTACAAGCAGTCAGGCAGGCTTCAGAAAAAGTTGCAGAATGGATGACTAGCTCTTTCATTTTGTGCATAAAACCTTAGAAGGTAAGCATGTCACAGTTGCATTCATAGAAGCATAGTACACACTCTGGAGATGAGGGCTCTTCACTAAAGTAACAAAAATTGGCAAAAAAATGGAAAAATGTACCTTTGGATTAAAGCCTTCCTAAAAAACAGAATAACACAAAGAACAGGACCAGACACTAAATCGTAAAAAGACTGCTAGAGAAAGGATTACCACAATGATCAGCATTAAGCTGCCTGCTCTTTGTTCTTTATAAAAGACCTTCCCCATTTCCCTACCTTTGAAAGTATCAAAAGCAATGTATACAGATAGCAAACTCATGTGAACAGCTGAAAAATAAAGAAAATCTGGCCCAAGATAAACTAAATGGAGCCCTAGCCACAATAACTGTACTGCAGGCTCTGGAAACTAAAACATAAAGTAACATACAGCAGACACAGTTTTCATCACGGGCATCAAGGAAAGCAGTAAGGTGAATAAACTAAAACTCGATGGACGGCTACTGCCCAGTGAAGAAAATCCAACTTACTTAGGAGTGGATTTTGACAGACAACTCTTCCTCAAAGTTTTTTTGCACAATTTGAAAGACAAGGTCAGCAGGCACCTGAACGTAGTTCAACATTTGCAAGTACCAGCTGAGTATAGGAAAAGGAAATCTTAGAGAGCTGGATCTGGGATATACCTGATCAAGTCATGGATAATAACTTGACACTGGCGTCAGCAATAAGCAAAGTCACATAATCAAAGCAGAACTGGACAAAGTCCAAAACTAAACTCTAAGCTTCATATGTGGGGCATGGGAACCACGCAAACAGCTGCCTGTGAAACAGATTAGAATTTAGACATATGACGTACATGTACTATCGTAGAAGCAGCAGACTGCTATAGAAGAATGAGACCAAAACACCTAAACAGAAATGAAGACTGTGCCCATTAGCAGATTGAAACTAAAATCCAAGCTACAAGTAGCAAGAGCAACAGAAGAACAACACCATCTCCCACAGATATAGGAAGCACTCAAAAGGTAATAGAATGTGCCGACAGTCGAATGGCGCACATAATTAGTACGCACAATAAAGGTAGATCAATACTGCCGGAGAGGAAAATAAAGCGAACAAAATTATGTAACATCACCATGTGCTGCTCACTTGCCACAACTGTACGCCTATTTGTATGAGAAGTTCACCATATGCTGCTCACTAGCCACAACTGTACGCCTATTTGTATGAGATGTTCACCATATGCTGCTCACTTGCCGAGGAGTTACCACAGAAAGAAGAATGCTATTGTCTGGCTCACCAACTATGACAAATATTTTATACAGCACCATTCAGCAGCTACAGAAAACATACAAATTCAGCAACTTGGCATTAGCTGCAAAATAGTAATAAGCTCAGCAACCTTAGTTAAACAACAACAACATAACAAACAATAAGACGATGATATAATTTTCTTGATTTTGTGTACTAGATGATCATGGACAAAATTGGTTTTCTTTACTTGAGCACTAACAGAGATTTACTAAGGAGACTGTGTTAGACATCATCTTCTCTTTCTTCACGTACTATGTAAGCTGGTATAGACGATCATGTTGCCCCATAATTTCATGCCCCCCAGTGTGGGCTTTATCAATGATGATGCTGACTCCTTGTATCAATGATGATGCTGACTCCTTGTATCAATGATGATGCTGACTCCTTCTCACGTCCTTGTATCAAACTGTCCAGTATCTTTTCTCTTGTGTCTATTCTGTTTCTCTTTTTTTCCATCAAGTTTTCCCGTTGTCACCTAACTCCAACGTTCTTATTATTATTATTATTACATGCCCACAGAGAGCGGACTGCTTTTTTCTAATTTGAGTAATAAGATTCCTTTGTGCAATGGCTTCTTTCAGAATATCTTCAATATTCTTGACAAAATTGATATCACAAAATTCTTTATAGCAGTTCATGGTACCGTATACATAACCATAAATATCAACATTTTTTAATGACAAAATTAATATCACATTATTCTACAAGAAATAACCTAAACTATGAACATGAAATAATTTCAAAGCCTCTTACAACAACAACAACAACAACAACAACTACAAACGTTGTTCCATTCTCCATGTGTTGTTTGATCTTACTCTCCCCCTCTAATCCTGGGAATTTCAGAGCAAGGGCTGCTGGGTAAATGCTATCAACAAGTTTCCTCGATACTATCATTTACTGGACACAGTATTAAGGTCTTTGTCTTGTTAGACTGGCCTATACTGTATAATAGGGGAACAACAGAAGTGATTGCGTCATTAATAGGCTGAACTGCCCATGGTAAACTTCCGGTGTTATGTATAGCGGTTCGCACTAATGACCTGTCACCGAAACATCATTTTTTGGTGATGCGTAGATGGCAGGGAGGATAGTGTGATTCGCTTGCATAGCTAGGCGGGGTTGTCGCACAGAAGGTCCAGGGTTCAAATCACGAGTAAGCCGCTCATGTCTGTTGTTTTTCTGTTGTCTAGTGTTCTACTTCTTTATTTCCTACGAGTGCCTGATAACATACCTTTATGTTTGTCTTATATTAATTTCCTCGATGTGTGTCCCATTTAACGCCGGTCACTTTTTCGTCAAATTGTCACAGATTATAGACTTGACTTCGCGTTACGAGGTTGGTTTGGTTGAGATTCAATTTCCCAAAAGTTATTTTAACGTGCTAGAGGATGACGTAAGTAGTATACAATGCGCAAAACAGGTCGCATTGTGGAGGCGCGCTGGAGGCGCGTGACTTTTATACAGCAAAAACGCCTAAAGGCGCGTGACTTTTATTATTCTTCTTCTTCTTCTTCTTCTTTCGTTCGCTTGAAATATATTGTCTATATCTGCAATGTTGTTTCTTGTATAAACTTCACTGTCTTTTGTAGTTCATACAGAGGTCCATATAGTTTTGCTTCCAGTGTTGTTTCTCTGGGCCAGTGGGTTTGCCTCAATATATCATATTCGGGGCAATCTTGCAGTACGTGCTCCGCTGTCTGGGGTGCCTGTCCACATGTACACATGGCTGAATTGCCAATCTTGAATTTTGTATACATGTGGCTGCGGAGGCGGTTGTGTCCTGTTCTGAGGCGCAGAATGACTATTTGTTCTGATCTGTTCATAGCTTGGTAGTCATCCTGCGTTGATGTTGGTGGCTTTCTGATAGATTTGATCATCTTTTTCTTCTGATGGTACGTAACTGGTACATCCGGTTGTTCGTGCGTGACTTTTATATAAGAGCATTCTGGAGGCGCGCTGGAGGTGGGCCTGGAGGCGCTATATAGAGATATATTTAGATAACAAGAAGATGATATATTTAGACAATAGGAAGAGGATGTATTTAGACATATATTTAGATAACAAGAAGACGAAATTGAGATAACAGTTAGATGATATTTATATACATATATATTTAGACATACAATAAGTAGACATACAGGACAACAGTTATACGATATATTTAGACAACAGTTAGACGATATTTATATAGAGATATATTTAGACAACAGGAAGGGGATATATTTAGACATATATTTAGACAACAAGAAGACGATATTTATTGAGATGATATATTTAGACAACAAGAATATATATTTAGACAAAAAGAAGTAGACAACAAGAAGTCGATATATATTTACAACAGTTACACGATATTTAGACATATTTTACAACAGTTATACGAACAGTTAGACATATATATTTTACAACAGTTATATATAGGTAGCAAAAATGAATTTTAGTTAATATAGTTTATTTTTCAAATAATCGCAAGCTAAAGAACAAGTCTCAGTCGTTTGGTAGGTTTCTTCTTCGTCTTCGGTGGTGGATTAGAGACATCGGTCAAGTGGGTGTCTGTGGTGGTTGTACAAGGGTTAGGAAACCAACTCGGTTCTGGTGATATTGGACAACTAGAGTTCATGTATTCGTCAAACGGTTTACTGGCGGAGGTAGTAGGTCTCTGCGTCTTCGGTGGTAGATTGGTGATATCGGCCAGGTGGTTGTCTGTGGTGGTTGTACAAGGGTTAGGTGTGGCCGTGTACATAGTTGTTCCTTTGGAAACAGACTATATTCTTACAAGACAGAGGAAGCACAGACCACCCCATAATTTTATGTTTTATGAGAAACAGAAAATAATAAATAGTGTCACATATTTAGGGTAGAGTCGCTTCTACACGCCATTTCTAATAATTGGGTGATTTCCCCTGACCAATCGGATAGCTCAGATTTACCCCGGGGAAAGTGGAACAACGACGCCATTTGGGCAGTAGAATGAAAGAGCGCAACTCAAGAGGTCGTATCTGGTCCAGCTCTACATATTTCTTAGTTTGAGAAAATCAAACTTCAACATTTCTTATAAATGTGTATTTCAGGACATTGAGTGGTTATATATATATATTTCTTACTGGCGTAAGTAGTGACAATCGTTAAATATGTATTTTGAATAGAGCTCCCAACCCTAGTCGCAGCAGAACTAGGTTCGAGGATTTGAGTCAATTTGCAAAAAAATAGTCTTACACCTCAAACCATGTAGAGTAGAAAATATTCTTGTGTTGGAAAGCATTTAACTCAAGGAATGCTTATGATTATAAAGAAATTAAGGACAAATCTGAGGAGATGGGTAAATGTCATCGAACCTAAAATAAGACTGTAACTTAAAAGAAGGAACACGGTGGAATGAGAAGGTTCGCCATATTTGACAATTGAGTAGGCCTACGAGACAAGGATGCAAAAAGGGATTTTTGCATCGATGAAAGCATCTGATGAGATGATAGAATTTTATTATACTTATTATTGTAAAAATGTTCTGAATTCCAGACTTTGTTGAAATTTTAAGTTTCATGCTGAAAGATATTAAAAGTTTTGCATGAAATCGAACGCTGTTGAAAAGGTGAATTACTACAGTTTTGAGATCTAGATAAGAAATCGATCCATTTCAATTAAATTCGCTACATCAACACCTAAGAGAAGAAAATCGAACCTGGTAACACAAATTTAAGAGAGAAATCTAAATCTCTGGTGATTAGGCCAGTTAAACATCTGCTCTCTGTAAAGTAAACTGAAAATACTGCTTATACCGGCACTGCCACATGAAGGTAATATGGTGCCGTTCCAGTCCTAAGGAACACCTGCCCCGGCTACATGAAGGTAATATGGTGCCGTGACCAGGATATATTCCATTCAGAAGAGGAGGTTACCAACCACAACAACCCGCACCACCCCCACGTGATTACACCAGAAATCAGTATACCAGAGGCGCACCTCAACCCCTCATGCGTCAGGGAAACGGCCGCGCCCCTCACTAAACAGGACCGTTAGTGAGGGCAACAATCACAGAAACTGGTCCAAAACAAAAGAAACAACACAGAACAGAAATTGTCAAGTGGGCCCATCCAGTAAAATACAATATGAAGAAATGTTGCATGATGGAACTAAAATAAATCCGGACCCCAGTTCCTGCATCATGTCTATACAGGGCCAACAATATAGGGCACTGGTAGATACAGGAGCATCCATCAGCCTTATTAGGTTCCAGCTGTTCAAGAGGATCCAACACTTAGTACGATTTCAACCGTCCAAAACACACCTAGCTTCAGTCACGGGACAAAGACTAAATTCAGTTGGGACAGCATGGCTAAAATTTTCCTTAGGCGAAACAAATTTTGAACACCCATTTGTCATTACTAAAGGAATGTCTAGAAATCTTATCCTAGGGAGAGATTTTTTTAACAAACACAAAGTTCGAATATACTATGACCTCCACAAAATCAAAGTCAACAATACGTACATAGATCTCCAGGACGATATCCACATAGCGTCTTTAGTAAGGATTACAGCTCCCATAACGGTGGCTCCAAACTCCCTGGTCATAGCAAAAGGCAGAGTAAAAAATTCTGAGTACATAACACCAGGGCAATCAATTCAAGTACAGCCCCTAGCAGAAGAAAGCATTATTGATGACCCATTGTTGCAAATTACAGAGGGAATCGCTGAAGTCTCGAAGTCCAGAGATTTCCCCATCATGATATTGAATATGTCAGGAAAAACTACCACTATAAAAAGAGGCACAGTTGTAGCGCAAGTGGATACGTCAACAATAAGACAAACTAAAACCAATAGAGACCATCCACAAATTGTCTCAACCACTCCCACTGGACATAATGCACGAAATCGCAGTACAAATAACCATAGTACACGGAAAGTAAACAGTTATAAGGCTTATGCAGAAAAAGGCAGTAACATCAGTCACAGTTATGTTACACCACAGCATACCCTACCCAGATGGCAGAAACGAACCAGTCCATACATAAGAAGAGAAAGGCCACAGTATGAAAATGACTATAATTACTCATTCTTGCGCCCCAGCACACCAAGAGAAAAGATGAAGTGCTGTATATCACAGAGTAACAGAGAAACAGAAATTGTCTTGCCAGGAGGATATCCAAAGCGACAAGACAGTGATACATGCCCAATGGAGTATCAATATAACTCAAAAACAGGTGGATACGATAAAGTCCCAAAACCAATTAAATTTCCGAAGAAAAGGAAGAATTCTTATATGACTATACCACAGGAGGATACTATAGCAGCAAAGTTGGAAACAGAAAGAATGAAAAATTTTCGCCCAGGGAAAGAAGACAGCCCTATAGCACAAACAGAAGAAATACAGTAACGTACGCGGATAAGCGCAGTTACGGCAGAAATAATCAGAAAAAATGGCACAACAACGACTACCCCAGAAATATAATAAGAAATGAATATACAGTAAATGCAGTGACAAATGGAAATGCACACAGTACATGGCAGAGGAGACAGTACCAAGCACAGCCCAATGAACGGCAAAGAACTACACAAAAGAAAGCCACATACCAGGAGCAGAGATTTTCACAAGATGCAAGAAAAATGCCCCAAAATTATGGGAATGAAACAGAGGCATCAAGACAGACCAGAGATATCATAGCAGATCATAAATACAGAGAGAGAATAGCTCAGTTACTTGCAACCCTGAATGCCACAGAAGATAATAAGCAACGTTTGAAAACGTTTGTAGAAAAGCACCAGGATGTATTCGCACTCAATGACATGGAATTAGGCAGAACTAACACTGTCAAAATGGACATTCAAACAACCACAGAGGAGCCAATACATATGAAACCCTATCATACGCCCTTGAAAAACAGAGAACTCGTGGAAAGGTCTATAAATGAAATGCTACAGGCAGGAATCATCGAAAGATCCCGTTCCCAATGGTCCTCACCCATAGTGATCGTAACAAAGAAAGACGGCTCCAGTCGCTTTTGCTGCGACTACCGTGCCCTTAACAAAATCACAAAAGTCATTTCCTACCCCCTCCCCAGGATAGACGATCTACTTGCGACGTTAGGAAAGTCTACATACTTTACCACACTTGATGCAAGGTCAGGCTTTTGGTGCATCCCCATGACACCTGAGGCAAAACAGAAATCCACATTCTGTTCACATATGGGAAGCTTTTTTTGGAATGTTATGCCATTTGGTCTAAAAGGATCTCCAGCAACATATATGTCACTCATGGATGAAGTGTTAAAGGGTCTACATCCATTTGCCCTGGCATACATAGACGATATCCTGATACATACCGCAGGCACGATGGAAGACCACCTCCACAAGGTTGAAACAGTGTTTGATAGACTCAGGCATCACCAAATAAAGTTAAAACTGTCGAAGTGTGAGTTTCTAAAGACAGAAACAAAATATTTAGGCTTTGTCATCAATAGACATGGCGTCAGACCTGATGAAGATAAAGTCAAAGCCATAAGAGAAATGCCTAGCCCCAAGACGGTGAGACAAACACGCTCATTTATTGGTACAATAGGGTACTATAGGCGCCACATCATCAATTTCTCCAGAGCAGCAGAGCCTTTGATAGCCCTTACCCGCAAGTATGCACGTTTCAAATGGACAGAAGACTGCCAGAGATCCTTTGAGTATCTAAAAAATGCCCTAACCACCATCCCACTGCTTGGACATCCAGATATTTCTCAGCCCATGATACTATACGCCGATGCCTCAGATAACGCAATTGGTGCTTGTTTGGTCCAACCTGTACTAGAAGATGAAACACCCATCCTACCAAACATTCCAAATGAGAAACCCATTGCATTCCTATCCCACGCATTGTCAAAGTCACAAAAACGGTGGACCACCACTGAGAAAGAAGCATATGCTATTCACTATGCAGTACAAAAGTTTGACTTTTACGTCAGAGGAACTAAACTCATTATAAGAACTGATCATCAACCTTTGGTTAACTGGCTCACCAAAACACAAGAACAGCCAAAGAAGTTACAGACATGGGCAATGAATATACAGTCCTACGACACCACTATCGAACATATCCCAGGCGAAATGAACACCTGTGCAGACCTCTTATCCAGGATTAAATATGATGATGAAACTGAAGTGAAAACAAATAGAGTCAAAAATAATGGCACATCCTCAGAGATTGACGATAATGCTAAAGAAATTAATGAAATTACTTCATCAAGTCGAAGAAGTACCTCAGATTCCGCCACTCAAGTAGAAGAAGAAAGCCAAGAGATGTTTGACATGAGAGTAGAACAAGCGAAAGATGCAGAAATTGTCAAGCTGCTCACATACGTGAAAGAAAACCCAACAAAAAGTAAAGACTTTACAGTACACCCAACGGATGGAACTCTATACTATATTGATCAGAAACAAGAAGGGACACTAAGAAAAGTCATTCCAGCACATCTAGTCCCAGAAGTATTGCTACAGTTTCATGATAACAACGGGCACATGGGAAGAGACAAAACAATTGATGTCATAAAGAAAAGGTATTATTGGCAAACTTTCTACAAGGACATTACAGAATATGTAGCCACCTGTAGAACATGTAAATTGAGAAACATGAAGCCACATTTAATTCCCCTTCAAGAAATGCAACCTTCCCATTACCCCATGCAAACAGTGAGCATTGACTTTTCAGGTCCTTACCCACTCACCCAATCAGGCAACAAATACCTCCTGCACATAGTTGACCAATACTCTGTTTGGCCAGAAAGTTACCCACTCAGTGATGCCACATCGCAGTCCATCACGCAAATTTTTTTACAAGAATTCATTCCCAGGCATGGCTGTCCAAAACGAATCATTTCAGACAACGGTAAACAGTTTATAGGTAACCCATTTAAAGCCACCTTACACCAGCTGAATATTGAGCATACTACAACCACTTATTATTGCCCAAATGCAAATGGCAGAAATGAACGCATGCACGCCACCCTACATGATATTATTAGCAAATATATCAAGGGGAACCACCAATACTGGGACCTATACATTAACCAAGCTCTTGAAGCCATCCGAGTAAACGTGAACGATACCACAGGAATGTCACCCTTTCTCATGCTATACGGAAGAGAACCAAACTTTCCGTTAGACAACCTACTTCGCCCACAAAGAACATACATGGGAGAAGACCCCATCGAAATAATCCTTCAAGAAAAGTATAAAGCTCACCAGATTGCACAACGAAATACGCAGAAGGCATTTCACAAGAAACAGAAACAACATGATAAATCAGCCAAGCTACCAACGTACAAAATAGGAGACAGAGTATACTACAAGAAACATGTACGCAGTTCAAAATTCGATGACCGATGGTTAGATGGCTACAAAATCATGAAACAAACTACGCCTGTAAACTTCATTATTTGGAATGAAGAGAAACAACACCAAACAAAAGCTCACGTAAAACAAATAAAAATTGATAATCACCGGCCCATTCCGCCTCTGACGACAAATACAAGACCAGTCAGAAAAGCCACCCTAAATTATAATCCATCCAGCACAGATTCGTCTGACATATCAGAGTCAGAGACGACAGACTCTGAATTTTACCAAGACGACCTCATACCCAGACCACCCACAGATGAAATACATCGAGCAAGACAACAACGAGACTCGTCCGAAAGCGAAGAAGATATCCCACCACTTGAATTACGTAATAGACTACAAGACAGAGACCTGCGCATTAGAAATGAAGAAATCATGCCACAGACGTCACACGATGACAACACGAAAACACCTTATATCCACACTCAAACTTACTCCCGCAGTGATAAATCGTCAGCTGATACCTATCACACCCCCAGTTCAGGCAGTTCTAGTTTTAACACTAGTGAAAACCAAACACTGCTATACCACAAGAACAAGATTGCTCGTTCAAAACAATCAGATCCTGAAGAAACTATACCCAAGCAGATTGTTGAACCATATACCAGCGATCTTTATGGAGACGAAACAGAACAAGACATGAGAGAAGACAGTGTCAACCCCAGCACAGCTTTGTCAGACCCCAACGAACATAATGACAGAAAAATGGTAGAATTATACCAACAAGAAACAGACATTGATACAGCTAGTTCCATTGAAACCAGTGATGCGGATAGTACATTATTTGTACCAGTCAGCTCCAGCGTCAAACGCGCCTATAAAACAGAATCTGATGACTCAATCCCTAGCAACAAAATTCCGCGTATACAGCACAACTATATCAGACGAAAGATTCTGAAGAAACGCAATCATGTTCCAAAACCAAGCCGAGAAGGGTTAGCCTCATCTCAACTAGTCAAAAACAACAGTGTGCAAATTACTGTGCCCATTGTAACTAGTGCTAACGTTCAGCACAACCAGGTCAGAAGAAAAATCAAGGCGAAACATATACCTGCCTCAAAACCAACAGATGTTCCAGCCATACAAACCCTAACTACAGTAAAAACCATCACCGCAATCAAATGATGTTAAGCCATCACCGCATTCGTCAATGTCCTCAGTGTCCCAACAATCAGCAAATGCAGTGTCGTCGCCTATCACACCCGTCACCACTGCTACTCAGTATGATGCTCGCCTAAGCAGTCGGGACATTGCAAGGTTAGAGATGGTGAAGGAACTAGCGAAGCTGTTCTGAAAAACACGCCCAGGTGTTTTATATGTTCGCAAATCCGAACACGGTCAACGCATATGTGAACAAACCTTTTTAACAATGTACTAACTCCCCCCACGTACTCTATTTTCAGTTTTTGACAGTTCAAATGACTTGCTTACAGACTAAAATGTCAAAGCCTCACTGAGAAAGTTATTTTTTCCAGCCTTAGAATACTGATGCCCAGAAAGAAATCAAGACCAGCACACGGAGGATTTTCTTTAGATAGCATAATTGTGAAATAAAAATGTTAAAACAATTGATAACACACGGTGTTACGAGTTTACAGACACCCTTATTTAGTTACATACATTTTCTTAATATTTAGAATGCTACACAACTTTACCTATAACACATGTGTCACACTATTCTGTTGTAACATTCATCTCCACTTTTGTAACTGATCATATTCCACGCTCCATTCACCAGCATTTTCATGCAGACACTTTACACCAGTAGTTTTTTTTTTTCTTACCTCATACTAATATTTCTTTGATCTATATTATGCTAAACTCCTTGATATCTGCCACCTTGATCAATCATACTGTTCCTACTATGACATCTCTTAACAGCACATAATTCATACCCAAAACTAGTATTGTAGGTTATGCTATTTTTCTCCACAGGATTATTTATTTTCAAATGTACATTATTATTTTAGACCCAGATGTATATTAGTACTGTCAAGAATTTTAAACATTCTCCTAAAGAGATTTCATATCCCAACCTTGACCCTCTATAATAAGATTTCCTTCCCCCCACTGTTACACCATCTTTAACTTACTATTTTTCCATTCCACTATATTGAGACGACATTCTAGACTTGTGATTTTTTTAAAATCCCAATCATATTCATTCCTTGGAATTACAATCATGTTGTAATCAGGAGATCCTTGATGTACCCTTTCCTCGCCACTTATTGACAACAGATACTGCTACAACATTCATTCTATTCTAACCTAAACTATTACTTGCAGCCCTATTGGTTAGGATTTACTATTAGAATATCTAGTGTTTAGTGAATTGATTTTTATCATTCTTTAGTACTTGTGATACAAACAGAAAAGAAATCACAAGAAAAAAAAAAAAAAAGAAATGGAAAAAAAGAAAATGAAATGTAAAACAAAAACAAAAAAAAGGAATTCCAAGAAAACAGAAAAGACATAAAAGAAAAAAACAATTAGAATGTTTTTTTTTTATATAAGATGCTATATGTTTATATGCCACCCACACACATTTTGATGATGATAAGACAATATTGTAAAACATTGACTGCCCTGAGGTTAGCAGATGAAGAAGAAAATAAATAAATCACCCTATGCCACTCATACCCCCACCAGCTTGATCCCTGATATTCCAACAATATTTTGTTGATATCACAAGTACCCCAATGACATTTGCGCATGCTGATTTTCTGCAAATGAAGAATCCCTTGAGAGCATTAGTATATGCTAACCCCAGATTGAACACATTACACCTATTTGTTGATGATGCCTTTGCCCATGTTAAAGAAATAGCATTTGCACATGCTGACCTAGCAAATGAAATACCCCATTACCGCATGATAACCACTAATGACACATGAGATGAAGAAGCAACAGGTTATGTATGATGAAGATGACATTTTATATTAAGGTGAAACTTTATGTTGTCACAGCTGAGATTTTGTTGTAATGTTTATGCACAAAATCCCCCACATTAACATTGGAGGAGGAATAATCTTAGTTTTTCGTGGTTACGAGATAAGACAAGGATATAATAGAATATTTGATGAATACCATGGAACAAATCAGAGCAGATGATTGTTGCACATATGAGGACCATATTTGAAGTCATTATTGAAGGATTATCAGTAGACAAGAGACACAAATGAATTATGATAATCCCATGGAACCACAGGTACTAAGGACATAAAATGGAGATTAAATAATGGAGAAAAAAAATAATGACTGAATAATTGCTACGCCCAGAGGTAAAGGAAATAGAGATGCATCCGCATTTTGGAGAAGATATCTCTTTGATTTTTGCTTATTGCCTTTGTAATATGAACATTGTTGTATAACAAATGACTATTCCTTATCACGAATTACAGAATGTTGTAAGATAGTTGGAATAAATTGACAATTTAAAATACTCATAACATACCCAGAATTACAGGAGAGAAAATAAATAAATGATTGATGAAAGTGGACACACTGAGATTTGCTCACCCCGAGGATATTGGATAAAAAAAAAAATAATGTTATCCCAAGGACAGACATGTCACAGATATATCATGGAGATACTATGAAAAAAAAAAAAAAAAAGAATATCTAGATTAGAAATGCAGCAAACTTGGTCAAGGACACCATGAAATAGACCCCCGCCCCACACTTAAGATAACTGACGGATGAGATTTTTGAATTATAAGTACCATAAGTCACCCATCTGGCTGTAGTCAGCGGATGTTACAGGCACCACATAACTCTGACTAACCCTCGACCAGCGAAGGCAGAGTTGGTGTCGAAATTTTGCACATATGTAAAAAGACATGTTTTTGTTCATGTTTTAGTAAAGTCTAGACATTTATGTTAATAGTTCTATAAATGATTAGTTGATATATTGATGATAAATATTCGCCAATATAGTACATGGACAATTAATAAGGATATATTTCCAGTACAGAATAAGAGGAATAGGAAGGATCCACATTTTAAATATTGGAGCACCATGAGCGAGGAATTGGACTTATAAAGAAAATGGAAATGGTACACTGTATGCAAGGATAACCAGAAATAATATGGATAAATAGTAGTCAGAGTGCCAGGAACTTTGTCTTACGAGAATATTGTAGATTCCTCACGATCAATTGATTATTTTCTTCCTTTCTATGTCACATTTTTTTTTGAGTGATGACCGCAAAAATTTTTTTTCATCTCATATTGTCAAAAGTTCTTACATCTCAGTTGATAGTTCCATAAATAATTGTTTGATGTGTTTTGCATAAAGGTATTGCTAGATAAGGTACATAGGGAGTTACTAAGGATGAATTCTCAAGATAACAGGGGGACTAGAATAGATACAATGATATTGGAACACCATAAATGATACATTGGTGTTATGAAAAAAAAGGAGACAAATATAAATTGTATACAAGGATGCCTCGAGAGTGACAACATGGATACATATTGTCAAGAGTATAAGCAGATGTCTTAAAAGAGAAAATAAAGTAATACGGAACCCAATGTAGAAAATTCATGATGATTTGGAAACTATATTTTTCTTTTCCCTTATATTTCATAATATGATAGTAACACATTCGTCTGTTGGTTGCTGAATAATGTGATGTTTGAAAATTGATGTATGGTAAGTCAAAGAAGATCTTTGAAGAATAAATATATATATAGAATAATATTTCTAGGGAAGAGTTCACAAAAAAAAAAATACTGTATTGACAGAAAAGAAGGAATGATTAGAAATAACTGACTAATGGACAGGATCACCACCAGACGTACGCATATTAGAGACAAACATCACATAGTTTAGAAAAAAAAAAAAAGGAATGTAATATAGAACATTTTTTCTACAGTGACGGACTTAGAACGAATTTATACACTTACCATTTGGAAAATGTCTATAACAAGGAAACATCCAGATAGATAAATAAGGATAAGCCATGAGGTTTTAATGCTTTTATTGTGAAAAATGATTACTTATAAAAATGATGCTGGTCGTATTATCGTCTGATAAATATGCATATTATGTTTAGAGATGTTTTCTACATGTAATAATGAGCAAGTGGCTCATTCACAAAAAAAAAAAAAAAAAAAAAAAAGAAGAAGAAGATGATGAGTACCCATGAAAACATTGGCTATTCTATGAAAGTGGATTGCCATTACCATAGGAATTAGAGATTTTGGACATTTCTTGGAATATTGCAGAGTACTTGGGAAATAGAATAAATAAGTACGCCAGAAAAAAAAAAAGATTTTTTTTTAGTACTTGCAGGCTTTTAATATGGAGCAAATAACAGTACAGAAAAGAGATAACACCCCTACCACATCCAAGAGAATGTAATCAACTATATTTTTGAATGAAATGTAATAGATTATGATAATCCAGCCACGTTCTGCAAATAAGATAGTTTATTGTTCATTCCCCAGTGTTGCCACTCGTCACATTTTTTTTAGTGATGACCTTATGAGTGTTTTGCAGATTTTGTTGGGCAGTGTTGCCAATTTGTAAATTTGGTGAAAAATATTATGATGTGATGAATAAGTTACACTTTTTGAAGTTGATGTCCACTACTAGTTTTTTTTTTACATAGCAGACGACCTCATATAGACATAGGACCCCAGTATAGGAATTAGATTAAAGTTTTTGGAAATATTTTTGGACTTAGAAAAATTTTTGAACTTTAAATTTTTCTGAAAATTTTTTTTTGAACTTAGAAATTTTTGGGGATGGATTTTTGTTATTGATAGTACTCAAATGCCTCCCTACGGGATACATTTGCGGAGCCCCGGGATCTATATGTGGCCGTGTACATAGTTGTTCCTTTGGAAACAGACTATATTCTTACAAGACAGAGGAAGCACAGACCACCCCATAATTTTATATTTTATGAGAAACAGAAAATAATAAATAGTGTCACATATTTAGGGTAGAGTCGCTTCTACACGCCATTTCTAATAATTGGGTGATTTCCCCTGACCAATCGGATAGCTCAGATTTACCCCGGGGAAAGTGGAACAACGACGCCATTTGGGCAGTAGAATGAAAGAGCGCAACTCAAGAGGTCGTATCTGGTCCAGCTCTACATATTTCTTAGTTTGAGAAAATCAAACTTCAACATTTCTTATAAAATGTGTATTTCAGGACATTGAGTGGTTATATATATATATTTCTTACTGGCGTAAGTAGTGACAATCGTTAAATATGTATTTTGAATAGAGCTCCCAACCCTAGTCGCAGCAGAACTAGGTTCGAGGATTTGAGTCAATTTGCAAAAAAATAGTCTTACACCTCAAACCATGTAGAGTAGAAAATATTCTTGTGTTGGAAAGCATTTAACTCAAGGAATGCTTATGATTATAAAGAAATCAAGGACAAATCTGAGGAGATGGGTAAATGTCGTCAAACCTAAAATAAGACTGTAACTTAAAAGAAGGAACACGGTGGAATGAGAAGGTTCGCCATATTTGACAATTGAGTAGGCCTACGAGACAAGGATGCAAAAAGGGATTTTTGCATCGATGAAAGCATCTGATGAGATGATAGAATTTTATTATACTTATTATTGTAAAAATGTTCTGAATTCCAGACTTTGTTGAAATTTTAAGTTTCATGCTGAAAGATATTAAAAGTTTTGCATGAAATCGAACGCTGTTGAAAAGGTGAATTACTACAGTTTTGAGATCTAGATAAGAAATCGATCCATTTCAATTAAATTCGCTACATCAACACCTAAGAGAAGAAAATCGAACCTGGTAACACAAATTTAAGAGAGAAATCTAAATCTCTGGTGATTAGGCCAGTTAAACATCTGCTCTCTGTAAAGCAAACTGAAAATACTGCTTATACCGGCACTGCCACATGAAGGTAATATGGTGCCGTTCCAGTCCTAAGGAACACCTGCCCCGGCTACATAGGAAACCAACTCGGTTCTGGGGAAATCGGTTGGTAACAGCTGGAGTTGATGTAGTCGTCAAACGTGTTAGTGGTACAAGTAGTAGGATATGTATCCGTGCGTGGTGACTGTAATCGATCAAATTCGGCGAGGATTTCACTCTGTAACGTCAACAAATGTTCAAACTCAGGGCGAGTTAACGTAATGCCGGTTTTGGTAGGAAACTTAAGGTAGGATTCACCAAAATATTTTCTCACGTGTAGTAAAGGTTGGCCTCGGTAGACACATACAGACGCGGCCTTCAGACCACTAGCCAAAGGTTTAAGCATTTCATCACAACTCTTGATGTAGACCCAGTTTGTGGGAGCAGTCATCTTCAACGAGGTGTAAGTATCTGTCGTTATCACGCCACTGCGTTAGTAAAGTATGAGTGTCTGGGTCTTCCAAGTGTCTGTTTATATGCAGGAATACCAGTTCAATCTGGTTTTTTTTGAGGCATGTGCTAGCCGAGACGTGATTAGTTGAAATATTAATCGATCGTTGACGCTGTGACTAGATTCGTGTTGGCCAGGGCGTGATTCGTCGACAAAATCTAATCGATCGTTGGCGCGGTTGCGTGCGGACAAGTGGATGACTCATGGATGTATTGTCGTGAGGGAAAAAACGACAGCAAAAAATACACACACGTGTCTATTGATCTCTTCCTTTGTCTATGAACGAAAAAGCCGTCTGGTGGTTCGCTAGCCAGGGTCTGACTAATCGAGTAATTAATCGATCGTTGGCGTGTTGTCTAGCCAAAAAGGGTAGTAGGACGCGTTGCATAGTACCACCGCGAGTTTTGACCAAGATGAAATAAATGGCGTAGAGCCCACAAATGTTGGTAACTACATCTTGTAAATGTCTGGCGTTGTAGTTAACAGGTCGGGTAGAGTTTCTGGTTATAAAATTAATCAAGTCCGGGTGTGTAGGTGGTAGGCCGAAAGAATCAAAATATTCAAAAGTACCAAGTCCATTATAATATAGAGCGACCCAGTGGTCACCAGGGCGATAGCTAGGGTCAGTGTTGATGACGAAAGCAGCCGTCTGGTTCGGATCGATGCGTAGAGGTAATTGGTCACAAGCTAAAACTTTAACGAGCCCAGTTCGTTTAACAAATATATCTGACAGGAGGATGGTCCGTATCTCGTCTGTATTCATCGTTTAAGTGGTGTAGTCTATCAAAACTTGGCGCGATTTCGAGATCTCCAAGATCGAGTCTTGCTCGGCGTAGACGAGAACCTGTAATGGTTCGGGTGTGACCTCGGAGAGTTTAAGGTCTACTGAGACAGGACCAGACTTGGCCATCTCAAACTGGTCACCGTCCAGTAGACTGGGGGTGAGGTCAAAGGCGTATAAGGCGTACCCATTCTTAAAATGTCTATACTCGAGATCGTTGCCGGCGTCTTTGCCAACCAGTCCTATAGCTAGATTCGTCCCGAAGAAGGCTCTCACGTACTGGTTGTGCTCATAATCCATGGACAAAGGCTTGCCACTGACTGTTCTGCCGTCCGCGCTGACATTCAAATATATCAGACCAAAGGTAGCGAAATTGAACGGATTAGACGTATACGACCCGTTAAAAGCGGTCGAAGTGACTAGACCAATCACGATCCGTGTGGGTGTTTGACTGAGAAATAGATTATCCTGCATGTGCGATAGCATGCCTCTAGGGATAGAGAAAGTTTTCAGCACAACTCGTTTCAAAGGGTACTTGGCATTACCTCGCACCAAGGCTTTCTCGTGGGCTAGAGAGACGGCTGGGTTTAATTTGGCTTTCCGGACAACCAGAACCGCATAAGTTATAATAGATTTATAACCACCGGTGGGGTCGTGTCTCAGTACGTTGAAGGCATCTTTAGATGGCGTGAGTTTTACTTTAACGGTCACACCATTTAACAGGTAACGATCTTGAGCGAAGATATCTGAATGTAAACGACCCATCATATCAATGTCCTGAGAACCAGCCGCTATATGTCGACGCAGTCTTAACCCGTTGTTATCATCACCACTTGTCTCCGTAATAAAGTTTGGCGTGTCTTTGTAAAACAGAGCCGCTGTCAGATGGCCGCGTTTGGCTTCTTTCCCGTAATTCAACGTGGCTTCCAGGTAAGCTCTATAAGGGTAGGTGTTCTCGCTGGGTGTAATCAGCGTGTCGTTCAGGGAAACATCGACTTGTGAGAATAAACTGTGCAGGTAATAGTTGATCTGGGCCACCTCTGCGTCAGCGGGTAATGCGCCGCCATTAGCTAACGTGATTTTAGCACGCACGTGTAGAAAAGTATTGAACAAATCTAGATATTCTTCACCGTTTCCCGATATTACAAATTCCACCGGGGCTCTGGGGGCTAAAGCAGCCAACGGATGTATCTCCACAAATTGTCCCTCTTCTACGGCTGTCTGCGTTGGTGGTACGCTAAACAAATCTAGACCACTGTGAAGACATTCGCACGAGTTGGGGTGAATAAGCGCCATCATTCAAATATATCAGAGTACCGTCGCTTCTTCTGGTGGGAATGAGAAGGCCGAGCTCGGTTACTGCGTTTTATTCGTTTCGGCTCGCCAGGTGGGGCAGCTCTCGTTTTTCTTTTTCTTCTAATACCGCTACCCGATTGGTTAGTGGTGAGGTGTTCAACTGCTCCCTGTAATAAACGCTGACCCGATTCTTTGCCTCGTTCACGAAATGACTCACCAATATTTCTGCCGGCTAACGCATCGCTCGCGACCTGTAGACCGGTGCCAAGCCCTTCTCTGAGTAAAGCTTTGCCTCCAGTTTTTAACCACGGGAGAACCATGCGACCGAGCCCGCAGAAAAAACTACCCAACCCATGTCCTCTTTGACTTCTACCTCCGATAAACACTGGCATCCCGTGACCAGCTTCGTTGCAGTAAAACTCCTCATACATTTTGGGGTTTCATCGGATGGGTACATGTCTGACCATTTTTCTATTCAAAATCAAACCGTCTGTGAGTTCGGAAGTGGAGTGTCAACATCGAAGCCCCGCTAGTGAATGGGATAGTCTTACCCTGGTCGTTAGTTAAAAGGATTTCCACCGCGTCAAACGAAAAACGGCTCAGGGGTACGTAGTGTGGTTTGTCGTAAATCCTAAAAACCGAAGCGGTAGTCCTATGCAAAATAGGAACAATCCGTAACAAAGGGACAGAGGCATCTCCAACCGGTCTCGCCGCTACGAGATCGCAGTACACGTATACATTTTCATGTCGCTACCCATTTGTACTTCAGTCTCTCCTCGTAGTATTGGGTCGATGTCTGTGGCGAGCGAGGCAGGAAATCCTAACGTGTGTTTCAACGTCTCGCTAATTTCTAACTTCAACCTCCGGATCATACAGATTCAAGGTGGCCTTATTATTGTTAAAATGGAATCTAACTCGGGCTTTTTCATCCACATCCGTGTCTAAAAGCAAACGATTCAACTCATCGATCAGCGTGTCGGGTGACGTGTATAGACCAGCGGGTAACGTGAGTAGTATAGACTCATCTTCTTTGTTGGGAAAGTAATGTATCCATACATCATCCTCTAGCACGTTAAAATAACTTTTGGGAAATTGAATCTCAACCAAACCGACCTCGTAGCGTGAAGTCAAGTCTATAGTCTGTGGTAATGTGACGAAAAAGTGACCGGCGTTATTGTTTGGGTATATTTTCATCGAGGCATTGCTGGGTAAAGTCACGTAAAAACTCATCTTATCTAAGGGTTAGGTAACATGTAACCCAGACAACTGCTCATTAAGGTGATCCAAAACTTGCCGTCTGGTCCCTCATCGTTGCTCCGACTCATTGAATAACGAGACACCGATGACGACATATATAACGATCATCTGACAGATGAAAACAATCTCTAGTCGCAGGACTAGTTTCCCCAAAAAAGGCCAGACCGAGTTTCTCGCGGTCTTGGGAGGGGGTGGCCGCAAAGCTGGGGTGATCACTTCTTCTTCAATCTCCATCAGTCTCGATATCTCGCTAGTTGTTTGGCGGAAATCCAGCTGTTGAATGACGAGTTATAACCGAACCATTTGACTAAATACTCTTTAACACCCCTGACACCTCGCCGTTCTTGCAAAATGGACTCGATTCGATAAACTATCTTGTCACCGACCCGCTGTAGCTCTTCGTGGTAAAAAGAACCTTTCAGTTCCTCACCCGAATCATCTTTAAGGATGTACGTGACCGGTCTTGTTTGGTTTAGTCGGCTAACCGTAAACAGTTCTTCTGTCCACGCCGGCGTATAACCCTTTTTAAAAGTTTGTCTGGCTTGTGCGATCCGCACGCGATCATCGGCTTTAAAATAGACTTTTCTGCCGATGTCGTCAGGGGTCGAATACAACGTATGCCACACCTCTTCTTGATTGCTCGGGGTAACTTCCGCCGGTGCCATCTTAATACTCCGGTGATACGAATAATTGTAGTTGTGGACCAGTTGCTGTATCACGTCGACGTATCGAAGACTGTTGGTTTTGGTAAAGTAACGCCACGTTTTTTCTGTGAGGGTTCGATTAAACCTCTCGATAATAGCTGCCTTGGTATCTTCATTCTCCGTAGTGAAGAAATGGACACCTTCGTTTTTAAGAAACTTTAAGAATGTTTTGTTGACGAACTCACTGCCTTTGTCTGTTTGAAATTTTATAGGTTTGCGACTGGTAAAAATTGTTTTTACCGCTGCTACTAAAGCTGTCCCAGTCTTGTTTTTTAGGGGAACAGCCCAAGCGAATTTACTTAATACGTCAATACACGTTACTAGATAGGAAAACCCATCGTTTAATTTCTTTAATCCTCTCAAGTCAATTAAATCAGCCTGGAACTGTTGGTCGATACCACCCGCAATGGTGGTACGTCTTTTAAATTTTCTGCGCACCGGTTTGTGTAAGGTGTAGGTATCCTGATGACCTAACCACTCTTCAATTTTTTTACGAGTAAGTTTGGTGCTACGTTGTAAGGCACCGACTCCGCCATAGGAACCTGGTCGTTTTGGGTCGTAGTAATGTTGTTTTAAAATCTTATTCACTTCTTTGGCCATGCTTCCCACTTTGGTGTCTTTTGCCTTCTTCTGAACGAATACGCCGATGTTTCTCGCAATTTACTGGCAACCACCTTTTTTCGATTAGTGAGTGTGACGGGTGGGGACTGAAGAGTTTTGTCGAAAATCTTGTCTTTAAGTACAGTGGGTTGTTCGATGGGAGGTTTCGATTCGTTAAGTAGAGACTTAATATCCAGGAAACCTAGAGGTACTTGACTGTACTGTTCTAGTCGAGTCAAATAACGCTGCAGTGTTTGGTGATATAGTCTAGCTTTGTCACCCAACGGCAGATCTTCTCGTTCCAAGACTAGTTGCATTTGAGTATCCAAAACACCTAACGACAATAATTATCATTTCCTCCCCCATTTTATCGGTTTTTGACGTCATGTTTCATTATATAAACCTATACCTCCCCACAAATGCGACTCGAAACCTCCGCAGTGATAATAAAAAATTTATATATAAACACTTATTACGCCTCTGTTTGCTTTAGATGTCGTAAATATCTGTATATGCGTGCTTATACATTGTCTTACTCCCCTGCCAATACACCAATGAGTCATCAACCCCCCCCCCCCCCAGTCAGCATCAATGCACTCTCCATTAAAAACCCCACCGACCAACTAACGACAATAATTAGCCTTTGCTCCCCTATTTTATCGGTGTTTTGACGTCACATTTCCTTATATAAACCATTGCACCCGGTTTTTTTTCTCTCACCCCTATACTCTCATCAATACCTACACACAAAACACCAGACAAAACCACAATCACCCACACCACACCACGCTCATTAGCCATCTTCCTCTATAAAATTTATCATGCAAAAATACTTTGGTGAATCATATCTAAAGTTTCTTACCAAAATCGGCATTACGTTGACTCGCCCTGAATTTGAACATCTGCTGGCTTTACAGGGCGAAATCCTCGCCGAATTTGAACGACTACAGTTACCAAATACAGGTACCTGTCCTACTACTTGCCCCAGTAACACGTTTGACCACTACATCAACTTCAGTTGTTATCAACCAATATTCCCAGAACCGATATATATACGACAAAGGGCAAGGCTTTTTAATATAGTTGGCTAATGAGCGTGGTGTGGTGTGGGTGATTGTGGTTTTGTCTGGTGTTTTGTGTGTAGGTATTGATGAGAGTATAGGGGTGAGAGAAAAAAACCCGAGAGCAATGGTTTATATAAGGAAATGTGATGTCAAAACACCGATAAAATGGGGGAGCAAAGGCTAATTATTGTCGTTAGTTGGTCGGTGGGGTTTTTAATGGAGAGTGCATTGATGCTGACTGGGGGGGGGGGGGGTGATGACTCATTGGTGTATTGACGGGGGAGTAAGACAATGTATAAGCACGCACATACAGATATTTACGACATCTAAAGCAAACAGAGGCGTAATAAGTGTTTATATATAAATTTTTTTATTATCACTGCGGACGTTTCGAGTCGCATTTGTGGGGAGGGAATGGGTTTATATAATGAAATATGACGACAAAAACCGATAAAATGGGGGAGGAAATGATAATTATTTTCGTTAGGTGTTACGGATACTCAAATGCAACTAGTCTTGGAACGAGAAGATCTGCCATTGGGTAACAAAGCTAGACTATATCACCAAACACTGCAGCGTTATTTGACTCGACTAGAACAGTACAGTCACGTACCTCTAGGTCTAATGGATATTAAGTTTCCACTTAACGAATCGAAACCTCCCATCGAACAACCCACTGTATTTAAAGACGAGATTGTCGACAAAACTCTTCAGTCCCCACCCGTCACACCCACTAATCGAAAAAAGGTGGTTGCCAGTAAATTGCGAGAAACATCGTCGTATTCGCTCAGAAGAAGGAAAAAGACACCAAAGTGGGAAGCATGGCCAAAGAAGTGAATAAGATTTTAAAACAACATTACTACGACCCAAAACGACCAGGTTCCTATGGCGGAGTCGGTGCCTTACAACGTAGCACCAAACTTACTCGTAAAAAAATTGAAGAGTGGTTAGGTCATCAGGATACCTACACCTTACACAAACCAGTGTGCAGAAAATTTAAAAGACGCACCACCATTGCGGGTGGTATCGACCAACAGTTCCAGGCTGATTTAATTGACTCGCAAGGATTAAAGAAATTCAACGATGGGTTTTCCAATCTAGTAATGCGTATTGACGTATTTAGTAAATTCGCTTGGGCTGTTCCCCTAAAAAACAAGACTGGGACAGCTTTAGTAGCAGCGGTAAAAACAATTTTTACCAGTCGCAAACCTATAAATTTTCAAACAGAATAAGGCAGTGAGTTCGTCAACAAAACATTCTTAAAGTTTCTTAAAAACGAAGGTGTCCATTTCTTCACTACGGAGAATGAAGATACCAAGGCAGCTATTATCGAGAGGTTTAATCGAACCCTCAAAGAAAAAAACGTGGCGTTACTTTACCAAAACCAACAGTCTTCGATACGTCGACGTGATACAGCAACTGGTCCGCAACTACAATTATTCGTATCACCGGAGTATTAAGATGGCACCGGTGGAAGTTACCGCGAGCAATCAAGAAGAAGTGTGGCATACGTTGTATTCGACCCCTGACGACATCGGCAGAAAAGTCTATTTTAAAGCTGGTGATCGCGTGCGAATCGCCCAAGCCAGACAAACTTTTAAAAAGGGTTATACGCCGGCGTGGACAGAAGAACTGTTTACGGTTAGCCGACTAAACCAAACAAGACCGGTCACGTACATCCTTAAAGATGATTCGGGTGAGGAACTGAAAGGTTCTTTTTACCACGAAGAGCTACAGCGGGTCGGTGACAAGATAGTTTATCGAATCGAGTCCATTTTGCAAGAACGGCGAGGTGTCAGGGGTGTTAAAGAGTATTTAGTCAAATGGTTTGGTTATAACTCGTCATTCAACAGCTGGATTTCCGCCAAACAACTAGCGAGATATCGAGACTGATGGAGATTGAAGAAGAAGTGAGCACGCCAGTTTTGCGGCCACCCCCTCCCAAGACCGCGAAAACCTCGGTCTGGCCTTTTTTGGGGAAACTAGTCCCGCGACTAGAGATCGTTTTCATCTGTCAGATGATCGTTATATATGTCGTCATCGGTGTCTCGTTATTCAATCTGAGTCGGAGCAACGCAGAGGGACCAGACGGCAGGTTTTGGATCACCTTAATGAGCAGTTGTCTGGGTTACATGTTACCTAACCCTTAGATAGGATGAGTTTTTACGTGACTTTACCCAGCAATGCCTCGATGAAAATATACCCAAACAATAACGCCGGTCACTTTTTCGTTAAATTACCACAGACTTTGGACTTGACTTCACGCTACGAGGTCGGTTTGGTTGAGATTCAATTTCCCAAAAGTTATTTTAACGTGCTAGAGGATGATGTATGGATACATTACTTTCCCAACAAAGAAGATGAGTCTATACTACTCACGTTACCCGCTGGTCTATACACCTCACCCGACACGCTGATCGATGAGTTGAATCGTTTGCTTTTAGACACGGATGTGTATGAAAAAGCCCGAGTTAGATTCCATTTTAACAATAATAAGGCCACCTTGAATCTGTATGATCCGGAGGTTGAAGTTAGAATTAGCGAGACGTTGAAACACATGTTAGGTTTTCCTGCCTCGCTCGCCACAGACATCGACCCAATACTACGAGGAGAGACTGAAGTACAAATGGATAGCGACATGAAAAATGTATACGTGTACTGCGATCTCGTAGCGGCGAGACCAGTTGGAGATGCCTCTGTCTCTTTGTTACGGATTGTTCCTATTTTGGATAGGACTACCGCTTCGGTTTTTAGGATTTACGACAAACCACACTACGTACCCCTGAGCCGTTTTTCGTTTGACGCCGTGCAAATCCTTTTAACTAACGACCAGGGTAAGACTATCCCATTCACTAATGGAGCTTCGGTGTTGACACTCCACTTCCGAACTCACAGACGGTTTGATTTTGAATAGAAAAATGGTCAGACACGTACCTATCCGACGAAACCCCAAAATGTATGAGGAGTTTTACTGCAACCAAGCTGGTCACGGGATGCCAGTGTTTATCGGAGGTAGAAGTCAAAGAGGACATGGGTTGGGTAGTTTTTTCGGCGGGCTCGGTCGCATGGTTCTCCCGTGGTTAAAAACTGGAGGCAAAGCTTTACTCAGAGAAGGGCTTGGCACCGGTCTACAGGTCGCGAGCGATGCGTTAGCCGGCAGAAATGTTGGTGAGTCATTTCGTGAACGAGCCAAAGAATCGGGTCAGCGTTTATTACAGGGAGCAGTTGAACATCTCACCACTAACCAATCGGGTAGCGGTATTAGAAGAAAAAGAAAAACGAGAGCTGCCCCACCTGGCGATCCGAAACGAATAAAACGCAGTAACAGAGCTCGGCCTTCTCATTCCCACCAGAAGAAGCGACGGTACTCTGATATATTTGAATGATGGCGCTTATTCACCCCAACTTGTGCGAATGTCTTCACAGTGGTCTAGATTTGTTTAGCGTACCACCAACGCAGACAGCCGTAGAAGAGGGACAATTTGTGGAGATACATCCGTTGGCTGCCTTAGCCCCCGGAGCCCCGGTGGATTTTGTAATATCGGGAAACGGTGAAGAATATCTAGATTTGTTCAATACTTTTCTACACGTGCGCGCCAAAATCACGTTAGCTAATGGCGGCGCATTACCCGCTGACGCAGAGGTGGCCCAGATCAACTATTACCTGCACAGTTTATTCTCACAAGTCGACGTTTCCCTGAACGACACGCTGATTTTACCCAGCGAGAACACCTACCCTTATAGAGCTTACCTGGAAGCCACGTTAAATTACGGGGAGGAAGCCAAACGCGGCCATCTGACAGCGGCTCTGTTTTACAAAGACACGCCAAACTTTATTACGGAGACAAGTGGTGATGATAACAACGGACTAAGACTGCGTCGACATATAGCGGCTGGTTCTCAGGACATTGATATGATGGGTCGTTTACATTCAGATATCTTCGCTCAAGATCGTTACCTGTTAAATGGTGTGACCGTTAAAGTAAAACTCACGCCGTCTAAAGATGCCTTCAACGTACTGGGACACGACCCCACTGGTGGTTATAAATTTATTATAACGTATGCGGCCCTGGTTGTCCGGAAAGCCAAATTAAACCCCGCCGTCTCTCTAGCCCACAAGAAAGCCTTGGTGCGAGGTAATGCCAAGTACCCTTTGAAACGAGTTGTGCTGAAAACTTTCTCTATCACTAGAGGCATGCTATCGCACATGCAGGATAATCTATTTCTCAGTCAAACACCCACACGGATCGTGATTGGTCTAGTCACTTCGACCGCTTTTAACGGGTCGTATACATCTAATCCGTTCAATTTCGCTACCTTTGGTCTGATGTATTTGAATGTCAGCGCGGACGGCAGAACAGTCAGTGGCAAGCCTTTGTCCATGGACTATGAGCACAACCAGTACATGAGAGCCTTCTTCGGGACAAATCTAGCTATGGGACTGGTTGGCAAAGACGCCGGCAACGATCTCGAGTATAGACATTTTAAGAATTGGTACGCCTTATACGCCTTTGACCTCACCCCCAGTCTACTGGATGGTGACCAGTTTGAGATGGCCAAGTCGGGTCCTATCTCAGTAGAACTTAAATTCTCCGAGGTCACACCCGAACCACTACAGGTTCTCGTCTACGCCGAGCAAGATTCGATCTTGGAGATCTCGAAATCGCGCCAAGTTTTGACAGACTACACCACTTAAACGATGAATACAGACGAGATACGGACCATCCTCCTGTCAGATATATTTGTTAAACGAACTGGGCTCGTTAAAGTTTTAGCTCGTGACCTATTACCTCTACGCATCGATCCGAACCAGACGGCTGCTTTCGTCATCAACACTGACCCTAGCTATCGCCCTGGTGACCACTGGGTCGCTCTATATTATAATGGACTGGGTACTTTTGAATATTTTGATTCTTTCGGCCTACCACCTACACACCCGGACTTGATTAATTTTATAAACAGAAACTCTACCCGACCTGTTAACTACAACGCCAGACATTTACAAGATGTAGTTACCAACGTTTGTGGGCTCTACGCCATTTATTTCATCTTGGTCAAAACTCGCGGTGGTACTATGCAACGCGTCCTACTACCCTTTTTGGCTAGACAACACGCCAACGATCGATTAATTACTCGATTAGTCAGACCCTGGCTAGCGAACCACCAGACGGCTTTTTCGTTCATAGACAAAGGAAGAGATCAATAGACACGTGTGTGTATTTTTTGCTGTCGTTTTTTCCCTCACAACAATACATCCATGAGTCATCCACTTGTCCGCACGCAACCGCGCCAACGATCGATTAGATTTTGTCGACGAATCACGCCCTGGCCAACACGAATCTAGTCACAGCGTCAACGATCGATTAATATTTCAACTAATCACGTCTCGGCTAGCACATGCCTAAAAAAAAACCAGATTGAACTGGTATTCCTGCATATAAACAGACACTTGGAAGACCCAGACACTCATACTTTACTAACGCAGTGGCGTGATAACGACAGATACTTACACCTCGTTGAAGATGACTGCTACAACCAACTGGGTCTACATCAAGAGTTGTGATGAAATGCTTAAACCTTTGGCTAGTAGTCTGAAGGCCGCGTCTGTATGTGTCTACCGAGGCCAACCTTTACTACACGTGAGAAAATATTTTGGTGAATTCTACCTCAAGTTTCCTACCAAAACCGGCATTACGTTAACTCGCCCTGAGTTTGAACATTTTTTGACGTTACAGAGTGAAATTCTCGCCGAATTTGATCGATTACAGTCACCACGCACGGATACCTATCCTACTACTTGTACCACTAACACGTTTGACGACTACATCAACTCCAGCTGTTACCAACCGATTTCCCCAGAACCGAGTTGGTTTCCTAACCCTTGTACAACCACCTGGCCGATATCACCAATCTACCCCCGAAGACGCAGAGACCTACTACCTCCGCCAGTAAACCGTTTGACGAATACATGAACTCTAGTTGTCCAATATCACCAGAACTGTGTTGGTTTCCTAACCCTTGTACAACCACCACAGACACCCACTTGACCGATGTCTCTAATCCACCACCAAAGACGAAGAAGAAACCTACCAAACGACTAAGACTTGTGCTTTAACTTGCTATTATTTGAAAAATAAACTATACTAACTAAAATTCATTTTTGTTACCTATATATAATTGTTGTAAAATATATATGTCTAACTGTTCGTATAACTGTTGTAAAATATGTCTAAATATCGTGTAACTGTTGTAAATATATATCGTCTTCTTGTTGTCTACTTCTTGTTGTCTAAATATATCATCTCAATAAATATCGTCTTCTTGTTGTCTAAATATATGTCTAAATATATCCCTTCCTGTTGTCTAAATATATCTCTATATAAATATCGTCTAACTGTTGTCTAAATATATCGTATAACTGTTGTCCTGTATGTCTACTTATTGTATGTCTAAATATATATGTATATAAATATCATCTAACTGTTATCTCAATTTCGTCTTCTTGTTATCTAAATATATGTCTAAATATATCCTCTTCCTATTGTCTAAATATATCCTCTTCTTGTTATCTAAATATATCTCTATATAGCGCCTCCAGGCTCACCTCCAGCGCGCCTCCAGAATGCGCTTATATAAAAGTCAGGCGCCTCCAGGCGTTTTTGCTATATAAAAGTCACCCGCCTCCACGCGCGCCTCCAGCGTGCCTCCACAATGCGACCTGTTTTGCACATTGTATACTACTGACGTATGGATACATTACTTCCCCAACAAAGACGATGAGTCTATACTACTCACGTTGCCCGCCGGTCTATACACGTCACCCGACACGCTGATCGACGAGTTGAATCGTTTGCTTTTAGACACGGATGTGAATGACAAAGCCCGAGTTAGATTCTATTTTAACAATAATAAGGCCAATTTGAATCTGTATGATCCGGAGGTTGAAGTTAGAATTAGCGAGACGTTGAAACACATGTTAGGCTAACCTTCCTCGCTCGCCACAGACATCGATCCAATACTACGAGGAGAGACTGAAGTACAAATGGATAGCGACATAAAAAATGTATACGTGTACTGCGACCTCGTAGCGGCGAGACAGGTTGGAGATGCCTCTGTCCCTTTGTTACGGATTGTCTCTATTTTGGACAGGACTACCGCTTCGGTTTTTAGGATTTACGACAAACCACACTACGTACCCCTGAGCCGTTTTTCGTTTGACGCCGTGGAAATCCTTTTAACTAACGATCAGGGTAAGACTATCCCATTCACTAGCGGAGCTTCGGTGTTGACACTCCACTTCCGAACTCACAGACGGTTTGATTTTGAATAGAAAAAATGGTCAGACATGTACCAATACGACGAAACACCAAAATGTATGAGGAGTTTTACTGCAACCAAGCTGGACACGGGATGCCAGTGTTTATCGGAGGCAGAAGTCAAAGAGGACATGGCTTGGGTAGTTTTTTCAGCGGGCTCGGTCGCATGGTTCTCCCGTGGTTAAAAACTGGAGGCAAAGCTTTACTCAGAGAAGGGGTTGGCACCGGTATACAGGTCGCGAGCGACGCGTTAGCCGGCAGAAATATTGGTGAGTCATTTCGTGAGCGAGCCAAAGAATCGGGTCAGCGTTTATTACAGGGAGCCGTTGACCACCTCACCACTAACCAATCGGGTAGTGGTCTTAGCAGAAAAAGAAAAAACGAGAGCTGCCCCACCCGGCGAGCCGAAACGAATAAAACGAAGTAACCGAGCTCGCCATTCTCATTCTCACAAGAACAAGCGACGGTACTCTGATATATTTGAATGATGGCGCTTATTCACCCCAGCTCGTGCGAATGTCTTCACAGTGGTCTAGATTTGTTTAGCGTACCACCAACGCAGACAGCCGTAGAAGAGGGTCAATTTGTGGAGATACATCCATTGGCCGCCTTAGCCCCCGGAGCCCCGGTGGAATTTGTAATATCGGGAAACGGCGAAGAATATATAGATTTGTTCAATACTTTTCTGCACGAGCGCGCCAAAATCACGTTAGCTAATGGTAACACATTACCCACTGATGCAGAGGTGGCCCCGGTCAACTATTACCTGCACAGTTTATTCTCCCAAGTCAACGTTTCTCGCTGATCACACCCAGCGAGAACACCTACCCTTATAGAGCTCACCTGGAAGCCACGTTGAATTACGGGGAGGAAGCCAAACGCGGCCATCTGACAGCGGCTCTGTTTTACAAAGACACGCCAAACTTTATTACGGAAACAAGTGGTGATAATAACAACGGACTAAGACTGCGTCGACTTATAGCGGCTGGTTCTCAGGACATTGATATGATGGGTCGTTTACATTCAGATATCTTAGCTCAAGATCGCTACCTGTTAAACGGTGTAACCGTTAAAGTAAAACTCACGCCATCTAAAGATGCCTTCAACGTGCTGGGAAACGACCCCGCCGGTGGTTATAAATCTATTATAACTTATGCGGCCCTGGTTGTATGGAAAGCCAAATTAAACCCAACCGTCTCTCTAGCCCACGAGAAAGCCTTGTTGCGAGGTAATACCAAGTACCTCTTTAAACGAGTTGTGCTTAAAAACTTTCTCTATTCCTAGAGGTATGCTATCGCACATGCAGGATAATCTATTTCTCAGTCAAACACCTACACGGATCGTGATTGGTTTAGTCACTTCGACCGCTTTTAACGGGTAGTACACGTCTAATCCGTTCAATTTCGCTACCTTTGGTCTGATATATTTAAATGTCAGCGCAGATGGCAGAACAGTCAGTGGCAAGCCTTTGTCCATGGATTATGAGCACAACCAGTACGTGAGAGCCTTCTTCGGGTCGAATCTAGCTATGGGACTGGTTGGTAAAGACGCCGGAAACGACCTTGAGTATTGTCTACGCCAAGCAAGATTCGATCTTGGAGATCTCGAAATCGCGCCAAGTTTTGACAGACTACATCACTTAGACGATGAATACAGACGAGATTCGAACCATCATCCAGTCCTGATATATTTGTTAAACGAACTGGACTCGTTAAAGTTTTAGCTCGTGACCAATTACCTCCACGTATCGATCCTAGCTAGACGGCTGCTTTCGTCATCAACACTGACCCTAGCTATCGACCCGGTGACGACTGGGTCGCTCTATATTATAATGGACTTGGCACTTTTGAATATTTTGATTCTTTTGGACTACCACCTAGGCACCCGGATCTGGTTAATTTTATAGCCAAAAACTCTAACCGACCTTTTAACTACAACGCTAGACATTTACAAGATGTAGTTACCAATGTTTGTGGGCTCTACGCCATTTATTTCATCTTGATCAAAGCTCGCGGTGGTACTATGCAACGCGTCCTACTACCCTTTTCGGCTAGACAACACGCCAACAATCGATTAGTTTTTCGACTAATCAAGTCCTGGCTTGCGCGCAGCAAGTTTGGTCATATCGACAACGCGTTAACTATCGATTAGTCTTTCGACTAATCAAACCCTGGCTAACACAAGGATGGACACTTTTCAAAGAACCAGATTAAACTGGTATTCCTGCATATAAATAGACACTTGGAAGACCAAAGCACTCACGTTCATACTTTACTGAAGCAGTGGTGTGATAACGACAGACACTTACACCTCACTTAAGATGACTTCCACTGTTGCCACCAACTGGGTCTACATCAAAAGAAGTGATGAAATGCTTGTACCGTTGGCTAGTGGTCTGAAGGCCACGTCTGTAAGTGTTTACCGAGGCCAACCTTTACTAAAGTTTCCTAGCAAATCTGGCATTACGTTAACTCGCCCTGAGTTTGAACATTTGTTGACTTTACAGGGTGAAATCCTCGCCGAATTTGACCGACTACAGTCACCAAGCACGGATACCTATCCTACTACTTGTACCAGTAACACGTTTGACCACTACATCACCTCCAGTTGTTACCAACCAATTTCCCCAGAACCGAGTTGGTTTCCTAACACCAACCCTTGTACATCAGCTCCCACCACAGACAACCACCTGACCAATGTCTCTAATCTACCACCGAAGAAACAGAAACCTACTACTACTACCTCCCCCAGTAACACGTTTGTCGACTACATCAACTCCAGTTGTCCAGTATCCCCAGAACCGAGTTGGTTTCCTACCATAAACCCTTGTACGTCAGCTCCCACCACAGACAACCACCTGACCGATATCTCTAATCTACCACCGAAGAAGCAGAGACCTACTACTACTACCTGCCCCAGTGACACGTTTGACGACTACATCAATTCCAGTTGTCCAATATTCCCAGACCCGAGTTGGTTTCCTAACACCAATCCTTGTACGTCAGCTCCCACCACAGACAACCACCTGGCCGATGTCTGTAATCTACCACCGAAGAAGAAGAAACCTACCAAGCGGCTGCGACTTGTGCTTTAGCTTGACATTTCGCCTTATTTTTAAAAAATTTAAAATATTTATTACAATTAACTAAAATCTTTGTTACTTATGTCTATATAGTCTAACTGTTGTCTAAATGTTGTCATATAAATATCGTCTAACTGTTGTAATATATGTCTAACTGTTGTCTAAATGTTGTAATATATACCTAAATATATGTAAAATAAACAGCACATAACAACAAATGCTGTAACACATAACTACACACACTACCAGGACGCCAGCTGCTCGTCAGAGGAAGTCACCTCGGCTAAAATATATTACTATATAAAAAGTCACGCTCCTCCGCCTGATGCTCCACCTGCGCAATGAGTATTTCCTTATATAAAAAGTCACGTGCCACCACAGCGCGCCACCACATTTTCCTTATATAAAAGTCACGCACCACCACAGCGTGCCACCACATTTTCCTTATATAAAAGTCACGTGCCACCACATCGCGCCACCACATTTTCCTTATATAAAAGTCACACGCCACCACAGCGCGCCACCACAATACTAACTGTAGCGTACAACCTATACTACTTATAATTACAAATAATAAATTTAATAATCATCTAAGTTTTAACAGTTTCAAAACATGAATAATGATTGATCTGGAAAAATATAATCACTGTTGTGATGGACTAGTTATTTTATGTAAGAAGTCACTTGGCAGCTTATAGGTTTCACTTAGCGCCATAGGTAGATTCTTCTCCCGCTGAATTTTTTGGGTTCTGTGCAGATAGGTCACTGGAGTTTTCGCGTCTCTGGTCAAGATTGTAGGACGCAGCACGTTCCCAGAAATGTCAGGGAGTGTCTACGAAGTTGGTCCCTCGTCTTTAAGCTCAGGCCACTTTTCCCTTCTTGTTCCAGAGATAGTACCCTCAACTGGTACCACCAACAAGCCAATTTTGGCTCACAGACTGTTTTCTCAGAGAAGTAGGTTTAAGATGCCTTTTTTCACGTGTTCTTGGGGGTCGTTATTTTAATAATAGATTCCTTCTATGACTCCGTGTTTTCAGTTTCCTCAGATCCCGGTTCCTTATTAAATGATAGAGATTTCCTGGGCTGTTTAAGTCCTTCAAAATACTCCAACAAAAGTCCGGTCTGAAAAATGGAATTCTGAATTCTAACTTCTGGCAGTCTGGTTTCGTCTTGGCAAGCGATCTTCACAGTGTCTTAAAACTGCGAAAAGGTCAGGTTGTATGTCCCTTTCTCCCCCACATTTGTTTTGTTACGATGCTAAGAAAGCTCCAATCGTTTCAAACATGCGTGTTGTGTGGGGTAATTTCAAAATTATTTCCGCCTGAAATAATATGCGTGATGCAAAAGGTCACGTCTCCCATATATGGAATGAAAACATCCGATCCTCTCTTGGCCATGTTTCCTAATAACTTATTATTACTTTGATATAAAGTAATGTCATTGTAACAAGTTGGGCCGGAAAAGATGATGTCATTCATGTCTGTCCAAAATGTGTCGTACGGACGAGTAATCTCGTTATCTGTCGCTTGAGCACACAAAATCCGTCTCTTTACCATATTGGCAGAGAACGCACCCTGGCCTTATCAGCGATTAAACAACTGCGCTGGGCTATTTTAATGTTATTCCGTAGCCTGATGTCGGGAACACCCAAAATTAACCAACATGGTTGTCGGATAATATTATCTTATCAGTTCCTTAGCCAGCAGGAAGGAACAGGTAAGCAAACAGACATGACGACTTATCGCTGAGAAGAGTGTAAGAATGTATAAAAATACAAAATATCTGCTACATAGTGGAGAAAGAAAAATGGTGCTGACCACTGAAAAGCACGTAATAAAGTCAGTACAACAAATGTATCTGATTACTGCCGGAGTGAAGCAGAAATTGACCCAAATAATGTCACAGTACATGGGAGCAGCAGGCGACCTATTACTCCTGAGGGTCCTATAGGCAGCTTGGTGCAACAAGACCATACCAAAGGATTGGAAAATTGCCATCATAACACCCATTTTCATAAAGGGTGACAACCGACAATGTAGAAATCATAGAGGCATATACCTTCTCAGTGTCCCCGGTAAAATCTACGCTAGAATCCTGGAGCAGAGACTCAGACGCCTTGCTGAGCCACCAATGAATGAGGTTCAATGTGGCTTCCGAGCAAACCGAAGTACTCAAGATCTGATCTTCACTCTCAGACAGCTGAGTGAAAAGTCCCTCGAGTATAAAGGTGAGATGCACCTTTGTTTCTTGTATCTGGAAAAGGGACCCAAAGATGCAGCAATAGTGAAGGCAGTCAGCGACCCATAGCTTGACTGCTTGCATCAGGATCAGCGAACCAGAGCTGGTCAAGACCGTACTCCACCTCCACGTGGTGGTCCTGGAAACAGTCTGCAGCAATGCAGTCTGGCTGAGCGAGTACGGATCGCAGAGGGAAGGCAAACCCGGTCCCACAAAATGACGCGCTGAAGTCGGATGTGTCGACCGAAAGGTGCAGATATCACAGCTACGGCGTAAACAGACTCAACGCAACCACCGTCCTTTTCAGGGCGAACGAGGAAGAAGAAGAAGTATCTGGAAAAGGCATTTGACAAGGTCCCCTGAAGCAAACGTCGGGACTGCTTGGCAAGGAAGAACATTCCAGCACCTCTGAAAAGTGATTTTCGGAACTTCTACAAAGTCTTGCCGAAATTATGTGAGGACAGCAAACCATAAGTCAGAAGAGTTCAGACTTACCACTAGTGTAAGACAAGGTGATACCCTGTCACCTTATCTTTTCATACATCTCATAGACGATGTCATCAAGGCATGTAAGGAGAGGACAAGAACATATTCAATAGGGTACTGGAAGATGAGACGGTTTGTATTTCAGAGCTGGCATTTGCCGGTGATGTTGCCATGATTTCTAAATCAGAGGCACCTCTTCAATCCAACTTGCAAATCTCGAAGGAAGAGCTGGAAAAGAGAGGGATGGTCATCAGTAGGTCCAAAACAAAAACCATTGTGATATCATGAGAGGAAAGAAGGTATCAGATTAAGCTGGGAGAATAGGTCCTGGAGGAGGTCAACCACTTTAAATACCTCGGAGCTGTCATAGACTGGAAGGGAGCATCAAAGAAGAGCAAAAGCTAGGAGACTTTTTCAGGCCATAAATCGAGGATTCCTCAGCAAAAGAGAAGTTGGCAAGAAAACAAAGATGGGTGTATACCGCTCCACCTATGTCCCAGTCTTGACGTATGGATGTGTGTCATGGGCAATGACTACAACTCACAAAATTCAGATCCAAACCTCAGAAATGAGGTACCTGAAAAATGTGGTTGGAGTAACAAAAAGAGACAGGGTCCGCAACCAGACGATACGTCAAGGCCTAAAAACCATACCCCTGCAGTCCCAAGTAGAACAGTTCTAAATACGATGGTCTGGCCATGTCTGCAGAATGGGAGAAGATCGGGTGCCACAGAAGGTATGGGAGGCTAAGAGCCAGGGATCCAGACCTCCAGGACGACCTAGAGTCCGCTGGGAAGACAACATTAGACAGTCTTTGAAGGACCGAGGACTAGAATCGAACCAGGCCAGGAGGAAGACAACCGGTAGGATAGTATGGCGCTCTCTCTTCTAAGCATCTACACCCCACGGTAGAAGAGAAACGATCAAGTAAGTAAAACATAAATCACTCACCAGTAAAATATAAATTACTTACCTATAAAACATAAATCACCCACTTATAAAACATATTTCACTTAATTATAAAGCATATTTCACTCACCTATAAAACATATTTCCCTCACCTATAAAACATTTTTCACTCACCTGTGCAATATTCGTCAAAAGTAAAACATATTTCACTTACCTGTAAAACATATTTCCCTCACCTGTGCAATATTCGTGAACCGTGAAACATATTTCACTCACATGTAAAGCATATTTCACTCACCTGTGCAATATTCGTCACAAGTAAACATATTTCACTCATCTGTAAAACAGATTTCACTCACCTGTGCAATATTCTTCACAAGTAAAACATATTTCACTCACCTGTACAAGCTATCAGGTAAAAACAGGGGACTGTATAAGACGATCAGTACCTTGATGATGATGATCAGAGCTAGCAGAAACTGTAGACATTAAAAAATAAGCCATTAGTATCATCAAGTCCATTGCATCTGTTTGAAAAAACTAGAGGTATCAATATATTCATTACATTCATTAAAAACCATCAGCATAATTGTTCATTCATCCATGAAAAACCCACCAGCATCGTCAAGTCCATTATTTCCACAAAAAACCATGTATCATTATTGTTAAGTCAGATTTTAATCAAGGGGAAATTAACGTTAAAATACTTGTATGTACATGCCGGATTTTTGTTATCTCCCTTGAGTAGCTGCCAGTTTGTTTAAAGAAATATGACCGAGAATTTTCTCGAATGTACCAGATGAGTTCAGCTCAAGTCTCAGCGGCGTGTTTGCGCGGGGATATTTTTTACTGAGCTGTTTTTGTGAACGGGTGGATTTTTCGTGTCAGTCGGGACTGAGAGAGTTTAGAGAAAGGGTTGACGATTATCGTCAGTGTGTCCCCATATAGAGAATAGTCTGTGGGAAAGGAATTTTGATACTTCCTAAGATATTTTTCATAAAGCCATGGATATGAGGCTTAATTATGTGATGCAGAACGTACGTTATTAAAGATTTCTCGGGCCATGGATTATAGGCCATTATATGTTCATATCGCCGATGAGGGATATTTTGAAGTTCGGCAGATTATTATTGGGAAGGTGTGTTCTCCCATGAGTTGTGTTATTACAGGCCTGGAAGTATTCTGATTCAGACTAGATATATATTATTGTATACTGCGACACATGCAGTTCCTTTTCTTGCATGAATAATTTTGGCCATGAAGTTTATGATTATGAGCTGCCGTACTTATGCAGATGTTGTGCTTGGGATTTTTGTAATATGCACTTAACTACCTACGGATTTGGTGCTTACTTGATGTGTCATATTTTGATGTGAACTGTAACCTATTGACAGTGTACCATCGATGATGTCTACGTTTTGTTGTGGCGTAATAAACCGTGTAGAAATTTACTTGGAGTTTCAACCTTCCTGCCTCCTATATGTGCTTTTCTTTGGTGTGAGTGACTGTACCATAAACACACTAAAGAGCATATACACATTCGCGTCTGTATTACTCACACATCAGTCGGCCGTCTGTAAGCCCGACGCATGCTGATCGCCGTTATCAGCGCACAATAACATTTACATTATCATCGTCTTACTGACTCCATCTTTAACAGTACCTAGCACCACACTAAACATAATTCAACAGTGATGCCCAGCCTCTCAGAACGAGTATTCAACAATTATGTCCACTACATCCATTACAAAACCATAAGTATCATCAAGTATATTACATCCATTAAAACACCATAAGTATCATCAAGTCCACTACATCCATTAAAAAACCACAAGTATCATCAAGTCCACTACATCAATAAAAAAACCATAAATATCATTAAGTCCACTGCATCCATAAAAAAGCCATTAGTATCATCAAGTCCATTACAGGCATTAAAAAAACCATGTATCATCAAGTCCACTACATCCATTGAAAAACCATAAGTATCATCAAGTTCATTACATTCATTAAAAAAGCAATAAGTATCATCAAGTCCATTACGGCCATTAAAAAAACCAAAAGTATCATCACGTTTACTACATCCAGTAAAAAACCATAAGTATCATTAAGTCCATTACAGCTATACTGTTAAAAAAAAAGAAACGCATAGCTACTGAAGGCACACACATAGCCCTAATTTTGACATTCAATAACTTTTTTAATTTAATGAGTTAATTGTTCAAATTGCACACAAGAATACCTTAGGGTTCAACCAATCAATTGACCGTTGTTTTGCATCTGGGTCACGAGAGTTTTTTGGCATACGGGCTTTCCCGTTTGTATGGTGTGTGGCCTCCTCTTGCATCGATCAGCGACTGGCATCTCCTGGGCATGGATGCGATCAGACGTCTGATGTGGGCCTGTGGGATGGCTGCCCACTCTTCCTGGAGTGCCTGGAACAGATCACGACGATTGGCTGGAGCAACGTCTCGGTGACAAACACGTCTATGCAGCTCATCCCGCAGGTGCTCATTCGGACTCGTGTCTGGAGACAGGGATGGCCAGGGAAGGGTGAAAATGTTGTTGGCAGTCAGGAACTGCGTGGTCAACCGTGCACAATGGGGTCTGGCGTTGTTCTGTTGAAACACAGACCTTTCGGCAGCCAAAAGTGGAAGGACATGGGGTCGAAGAATTTCATTGACGTATCGTTGCGCATTCAAGCCTCCTTCAATGTGCACCAATTGACTCCTTCCGTTGTAACTGATCCTTCCCCACACCATTGCACCTCCACCACCGTGCGGCGGAGCTTCATCAACGCAATTTTGGGCAAAACGTTCATTTCGTCTACGGTAGACCCTACGCCGTCTATCATGACGCTGCAATAAAAAGAAAGATTCGTCATTAAACCAGACACGTCTCCATTGATTGTCAGCTGCCCAGGGACGATGCTGGTAGGCCCAAAGAAGTCGATTTTGGCGATGGCGGTGCGTAAGGACAGGTCCTCGGTGAGGTCGTTGTGCCCAAAGTCCAGCGTCATGCAGTCTATTCCGGACAGTTTGATCAGACACATGACGTCCTGCAGGCAATGACTGGGCAGTTGAGGAAGCTGTTGTAAACCTGTCTCTGAGGTGACGAAGCCGGATAAAGCGATCCTCCGCTGCTGTTGTCACTCTGGGTCGTCCACTGCGATGCCGGTCTTCAACTGAGCCAGTGGCTTGGAACCGGTGCCAAAGTCGACTGATGGTACTCTGATGCACGTTTAGATGCCTGGCAACCTGACTTTGACTTTCGCCTGCATGCAGTCGGCCAATAGCAATGTTCCTTAAATTTATCGATAGAGACGTCATAAATGTCTGCTTGAAAATGAACTGAATTTTTTTTTGTGTAGCGTTTTTCCTTTTATAGGGTTTAAGTTGCGTAGTCAGTGAATAGTGTTCACCCAAAATTGTGTTGCTTTCACGTGCGCGCAACATGAGCTGTGGTCAAAAATTGCGTCATAAACACTATTGACCACTGCGTTGTAACGATTACAAAAACGAACGCAATTCAGGTCAACACGTGCATTTGACACTGTAAAGAACTTTGAGGCTGGTTTTTATATACCCTAGCACCAAATTTTACTTATAAACTCATAAAAACGCGCCCTCGGATAGCTATGCGTTTCTTTTCTTGAACAGTATATTAAAAAAAACCATAAAATCATCAGTATCATCAAGTCCGTTACATCTTCTAAAAAAACCATAAGTATTATCAAGTTCTTTACATCCATAAAAAAACATCATCATCAACACAAGCACCAGCTTACAGACTTACAATTTTTCATTTGCTTCATGGAGAGATGCAAATTTTGTTCTAATGTGAGGCTTGTTACATTGGCAGTGTCATGTATCTTTCATCGTTCTTCTGCTAACCAAGAAGTTTAGTCCTTCAACAAACGTATGTCAAGTCTTCCTGTTCTGTGCCATCAGCTCAATGTCTCTCCATGTTTTCTTCATTATTGTGACGAAATAGCCTCGATCGTCAGTTTTCCTGTGCCATCCTGTAATTCATTCTGTGCTCTTCAATTTCTTTTGTTTCCACCTTTGACAGTATTAAATATTTTCGATTCATTGTTTACAGTTCCTTCCTTCAATTCTTGTCTGGGCTTCATCGATCATTCTTACTGATTACTGTAATCAATGTCTTTTGTTTAAACCCATAGACTCCTGGATCGGTAGAAGTGAAATGTTGTTCACGAATGCGTCATACATTTCCGACCAGACAGTGAATGGGAGCGCCTAAATAACTTTGAGAGGGCCACAGTCAGTTTTCGTATCACTGATACGATTTTCGATCTTGCCAGCATGCTGCTTTATATTTGTTTGCACATAACTTGCCAGAGCATGTTAATTACATAATAATTTCCAGGCAGACTTGTTGTAGGCAATAGTTACGATAGTTGTCTATCTGGGAAGATGTCATCTGTGATAGATCTATGAAGTCCTGAGTGTAAATATGATGGATATCAACGGAAGAGAAAATACCTTATATAGGAACTGACTTGAAAAAATACCATTTTATGTTTCACGCAGGAATTTTTCGTGAGAGAGTAGTGGGGGATTTACCCCTACCAATATTCGCAAGTTGCATGCTATTAGTTTGGCAACAGGAACAAGACTCTTCATACACATAACAGCCCCAAATAAGGAAGATGCTATCAATCATATCAAACGAAGACATCAAGCCAAAATTTTCATATTGAGGACAGGTCACTCTACACTAAATGGCCACAGAAAAAGAATGTGTTCACAAAATATGGAAAAATGTAGACACCGCAAAAACCCGTTGGAGACATTAAAGAACCATATACTACAGTGCTCTGCACTCTAAGGAATGAGAAAACACCTACCACAAAACCCATCCATAGACAATGCACTTTATAGCAGCCCAGAACAGCTTATACTACCTGCGCAGTACAACATAATGGCATCAATGTCACCAAGAGCTGACGTTCAATTGTGGCCGTGTATATCGCTACTTTGTCTGAAATAGACTATAGTTATATAAAGAAAAATGATTATCCAAAAATATTACAGATTGACATTTTGTAGGAAACAGACAATAAGTAGAATAGAAATAAAAAAAAAACTTAACTGAGAAAGCATAAGAAGGGGGAAAGAGATTGTGTAATTATAGGCTAGCGTAGCGTTACTAGAAAATGTGGTCCAAAGATGTCATGCCTCAACACGTGATATCTTCATACCAATAACTAAGCTCAAAGTAGAAACCCGGCCGAGCTTCTTTTCCCCGCGCAGGAAAAGGCTAGTTTTAGTTTTTACCAGAAGAGCGGACGGGCAAGACATGTATTTTTGCCAGCTCAATTTTTTCATATTTGAAGTTTTCAAATTAAATCACTAAAAGTTGTGATTTCAGTAATGGAGGAATTCAGTGTACATGGTGTATTTTAAAATGATACGGATTCAGTGAGTATGTACATTTAGTAAATTTTCCCCAAGTTTTCAGATCAAGAAGCCATTGTTCTGAACCGCATCGTTCAAAAGAAGAGAAGAAAATGACCAGAAAATGATAACCAAAAGGTTTGGAAAGAAGCTGGATAAAAAGAGATAAAGAAAAAACTAAATGTGTGAACTAGAAGTTCCTAAGCAGAGGATGAACCATAAGAAATATATAGAGGAATAAAATAAAAAAAAGCGTCTAGCTGAACTTATAAAAGGAAAAGAGTATGGCGCCTATGTTTGAGGCCATGATGAAACGTACTTGATGAACAATGCTGTACATATGCTATGTCTATTTGTGGTTGTAGATGAGCTCAATTATATCTGTTTAGATTCATTAAAAATTGAACATTTATGAATGACAAGCTCTTGAGGATCTTATTACCTGTTTTTGATTAAGGCTTTTTTTGAGAAAACAGAGTTTACCTTACTTGCCCTAAATAATTCACAACATCTGCAACTGAAGGATAATTAACATCAAAGTTGAACCTGGATGACCAATAAATTAGTGAGTCAAGAAAAATCTCTGGCGGATAGGCCAGTTGTGACAATCACAGTCAAAACTCACGCCCCAAGTAAAGAAAGCCCATAGCGGCCACACAATGACAGTAGATCAAAGTCAAGTCAAGTCGCCAAGTCATTAGTTTGGCACTTAAGATGTTAAAATAAAACATTTCTGATTGAAGCCTTGTCATATAGTAGCAATGTGGATGCGTGGGTCGAATGTTGCTCATAATCTAGCACATTCTGGGTCTAAGGCACTGATAAATTAAATTCGTCAAGAAGACAGTTAGATAAGCCAGAATAAAGAAAAAGAATCAGGATTCTACTTTAAGAGACCGGACAACGTGTTTGAGCATTTTGTTGACCTACACCGCAAGAAAACTCTACCTTTATTAATATGAATGATGCTTACTACCAGCTCCACAAAAGAGAACAAGTGGTAATCTTCAGACTCCGCACTGGCCACAACAGATTGAGATACCATCTATTCAACAAGCTAAAGATAGGAACTACCGATCAGCGTAACTGTGGCACTGATAAAATGACTGCTGAACATCTGCTTCAAACTTGTCCCTTATATGTGATACAGAGAAAGTCCATATGGCCGACGGCAGCTCCTTTCGTGGAAAAGCTTTACGGGGATTCAAATAGCCTCAAACTGACTACTGCTTTCTTTGAGAACATTCAAGTGGACGTCTGAGAGTGTACGAAGAAGAAGATTAATATGGAAAGCCGGGACCCTGAACACTAAGTCATAACAGGATTGTATTGTAAAGTAATACAACAGACCACGTGTAAGAGACTTCTGAACCAAGTTGCCGAAACTATTTAACTGAGCCAGAAGTCTCGATGCCCAAAGATAATTGGGGTGAGTTGTACATTTTATAATTCTATATTTTGCATTATTAATATGTAGAAATTGTTAGAGGGTGTCCAATTTCATACGACGCTGGTAATCTCAGCATATAGAATGATGGTTGCATGGGCCATGTAGCGAGATATCCTTGATTCATTCGTCTCAATGTTACGTCATTAACGCATTTGCATTTTATTTTCACTACGCCACGATAATATTAAACCCCTCCTTAACACTATTGCCCCATCCGCTTGATATTTTCATAAAATCAAACTGTTGGAAAGAAAAGAAAAAAAAACGCTCTAGTTTAGGGTTCCCATTCGTCCCGTTTTTCCCGGGACAGTCCCGTTTTTTGATAAAATGTCCCGGTGTCCCAAATTTATTCAAAATGTCCCGCTTTTTAATGGTCCTTCCTGAAAAAAAATCTTTGGGTAACGGATTTTATTCCGTGTTTTAGTAGTGTTACTTTATCAATTTCCGGTTACAGTGGACCCTCGGTTTGAATCTCGAACAAAAATTCGAAAGTCGACCAAAACAGTGTTCTGTGAGCATCTACCACATGATTTAATGCGTATTAGCATTTTTATACAGTATTTGTATCGTTTTTCATCCGCATAATGCCGAAACGTAAGTGCAGTATAAATGATAACATTACAAGAGAATTTCCCTTCATTAAAGGTGTAGATGAAAATGTGGAATGTACTTTATGCAGCTCTAAATTTTGCATTTCACATGGTGGTCGGTCAGACGTAGTCAACCACGTGAAAACGAAAAAAACATAAAGGTACTGTTGAAAGTAAGGCTTCCAACAGCAGTATAAGTCTTTTCTTAAATGCGAAAACCCAGAGTGAAAAGGAAATGGAAAAACAGTTATCATTGGCAGCACAGGAAGCAACCTTCGCTTATCACACGGCGGTGCATAACTACAGGAAGGCAGAAACGTTTCTTACCACAACTGTGAGAAATCAGTTGCAAGAACTAGAAAAAAGAAGGACACATAACAGTTGAAAAGTTTCAAAGCTATGCAGTAGATTTCTATGACACCTGCATTGAATATATTCAGGAGTGGTGTACACCATTTCTTACGCCTCTTCAGTCTATGGATTGGATCAATTTGAAGGGAAAGGAGTCTGTGACTTGAAAGAACATCCAAGAAAGCTACATATTCATGAAGACAGTGTCACCAAATTTTACTGTGAATGAAGAGGACTTATTTGATGAGTTTGCATGTGTGAAAAAATATTGTGAAAGCAAATTTGATGTGTGGAGTGAACTGAAGGATCAAAGTGTCAGTGAAAAATGGTGTGAGATGTTCGCTCATTTTAAAAAGCAGGATATAAATGCTGAGAACCTGAAATGCCTAGTTAGTTTTTGTTTGGCACTGCCAGGATCCAATGCAGCGGTTGAACGTGTTTTTTCATTAATAAATGCGCTTTGGACAGACGAAAAAAAAAAAAAACAGACTTAAAATTGAGACAGTGAAAGCTTTATCCGTTATAAAGACCCATTTTAAGGATTTCTCTTGTGCTGAGTTCTATGTCCAAATATTAGAAGAAATAAAACTTCTTGAACAGGCCCATAAATCTGATAAATATTCTGATGAATCTGAAATATAAACTTGACTATTGTGTATTTTATAAAGGTGCGATTTTTCTAATTAAGTATGTTTGTAATTTAGAGTTCTTTTTTAAAGTGGAAGTTGTAGTAGTTAATGTGTGTATTTTTATACCAGTATCTTATTTTAAGTGCAACATATAATATATAATAGATTTATTTGTGCTCTACCTTAATTTTTAACATGTCCCGTTTTTTTACAAAATGTCCCGGGTTTTTTAGGTAAAAATTTGGAAATGTCCCGGTTTTTGAACAAAACATTATGGGAACCCTACTCTAGTTACACCTTGTAGACCCCCCTACTCCCAGTGATAATTGCCTAGGGCAAAGCCACTAGCAAAAAGTCACAAAATCGGACGCAATAATGTAATATTTTGTCTCTAGAAAGTCGCATTAAAAAAAAAACGCCCGCCAACGACACGCGATTTGAATCTAGTAACGCCATGTGAGGATACCCCTTACCGCCTTTGCCCGTCTCCGTAATGAAAATTAAATATAACTTAAAAACGATCTTGGAACTAGCCCAAGACGTGTTTCGAGCGAGAGAGAGCCAAAAATGCAAACAGAGTTAGCATGGAGTAAAATCTACCGTACTCCTAGTGACACTGGTTGCTTGGCAACTGAAACGACTAGCACAAGAGGGAAGAACAGAAAAAGACTATTGAACGCGTGTGTAATGTATAGACGGAAGAATAAAAAGGAAAGACAGAGTGAAATAAAAACGATAATGTTGTTTATTCTATACCATATCATCTTTCTAATATGTTCTCTGAACTTAGATAATAAAAGTATGTTGTTCTGAACCAATAAAGATGAAAAGCAAAAATGGACAATTTGATAAAGACTTAGACGAAAATATAACAGTAAGATAAAGGACACTTGACAGAGTAATAAACAATTTTAACCTTTTCAATCGGTCAAATAATAACGAAGATAATGAAGAAAGAAAGTATTGAGACATACGGTTTGACACATTCATACTCGGTTTTGGTAACATTTCAAACCAAAAGTCAAATCCGTTGATTTGAATCCTATTGGCTTATGCTAGTTAGTTATAAAGAAAAGAGGGGAGGTAGGAACTGCAAATTTGTTAGCCACGCGAAACATTTTCTCACTCCGTAATAGTAAAGGCACACTGACCAGCGCATGAATAAACACATAGACTTGTTTAGGATTTTCAAAAAAGAGTCGTATTTTTGGACTCGTCTTTTTCATTGGCCAGTGGGTTTGACAATAAGAAAGTAAACCAAGGCACAGTGCCATTTGAAGAAAATATATTCCACCTAGTGGATGTTTGAGATCAGAAGTCAAGCTTTTAACAAAAAAAGTGTTGCAGTCTGGACACAGGCGATCTATTCTTGTGCAAACAGAATTGCCAGTCAAACTATTACTAGTGTGTAAATTATTTCATTGATTTCGGTAAGAGAAATGTTTTCTTAATAGCTTTTGTTGCATTTTAAAGATAGACCCCAGAAAGGGGCGCTCATAACTTTGTATGACACGACATAGTAAGTAAAAGAAGCCTATGCTATCCTTAGGGAGCACATCATGCCTAAGGTAGTCATGAATAAAGGAACATTGTATCTGAAAATTAATATCATAAAATATTACGACAGTAAGTCAAGAGATTAATGGAAATCCTTTACGGTAACTCAGTGTTCAATTGACACCTGAACATTTATGTAAAGTGATTGAGAAAAGAAAATAAATATAAGTTGCTAGAAGGAGAGTGTATACCACACCTGATTAGATGGAAGAAGATCAATATTGAAATGACAGTGGATTTGCAACTATCTGAAAGAAGCATGTAAATACTGGTGTCCACTGTCATATTAAAATTAAGATGGATGAAATGGGTTGTCGTAAAGAGTTGACACTCTTTGTTTTGAAGGTACCATACTTTAACATGTGTGATCATTAGTTTAAATATGTTGTACAAAGGGGAAAATACCTTCTTTTCCAGGGTTAAATCTCGTGTTTAAAAGCCAGACCCTGAACTCCTGGTGAGGCCTTATGGTGTGTGAGGAGGAGCTGTCAAGCAAAATACAAGCCCCCAGCCACTGGTACTGCCAGGACTTCCCAGAGACAGGTCCATGGTCACTGAAGAACCACATCAGCACTATACAACATATTTTAAAGATAAGTGCCACTTAGTCGGCACTTGAGATCATATCCACTTTGTACAATTGTAATAAAAGTTTTGAAAACAAAAGAGTGGATGATGATCCACCCCAGCCCACCATCACTTATCCATTATTAAAAGTAAAGATAAAAAGAGGGGAATACATATCCATTAATAAGATAGCATTTTCATTCTTATAGACAGATTATCTACATGAGTTATTAATTATTGTATAAATGCACATTTCTTATTTTGAATTAACAGTCCTGACCCAGATCATTTAGGGTCCGGAAAAATTAATTGGTACTATACGTGATTGATAAATTTTACCCAAAGTCTTGTTCATTCGATATTATTAAATTTTAGTTGTGTATGTTGTATTAATACATCATCACCTTCACATTACCCTAAACACGTAGCTAATTTAACATACAACCTAAAAATAGAGCCCGAGTGAGATCTAAATGTGGTAGCACATAAACTCTCAATGATTAGACTCAGGGACGTACACAGCTTGACCTCACTCGGTGTACACGTAGGTGGATACAACACCCATAACACCTCATAACATCACCACAGGCCACCACTGCAAGAACTGGTGACTGCATCATGCGGGTTTCTCATAGAGAGCCAGAAGCAGAGGTAGTCCCAAGTTCCATATGGAGCATGGAGTGGATAATGAAAGAAATAGTGTACATAATTATTATATAAACCTTTTGAACCAGTGCATATGTATATGCAAACATGTTTTATATAAATGCAATGGGTGTTTTCCGCTCACTGGGATTAACAGTAATGCTCAGAGAGGGTAAAGGTCTGAGACAGATGGGATGGTGGAATGAAAGGGAGGGAAACTTTATTTTCCTTCTCAGGAAACCCAATACTCAGGAGGGTATTGTCTCTCTTATTTCATGATAATAATCGGTGGTGCCAATTAGTGGTACTAGTCTGTGGAACAAGTGTGTGGTATCAGTGACCTTCAGTCAAGCTAGACACCAACATCAGACGGGTCTTAACAGACGCTGGACCATCTTCGTAATTACCCCACGATACTACGAGGGACGTGCTACGGCCACCAGACTTGACCAGTGACGAGAAGAACCAGTCTACAACCTGCAAAGAACAAGCATCAGCTGGAGCAGAAGCCAACCGACATCTTACTGGCAGCTAAGTACCAATTCAAAGCTGCCAAGTGAACTCTTTAAAATAATTTTCAAACCATATCCAGATTATCAGCAGTGATGAATCTTTAAAAGAATATTCCTAATTCACCCTATCCTTTTTTATTTTACATTGTTAAATATAATTGATTATTAATTTTGTTATCTGTATATATACACATTTATAGTTGATTTAGTCATTTTGAGTGAACCGCACCCGTACGCCTCAGTCATTTTAAATACATTTAACACAGCTAGTGAGGTAATATCTCACTGATTTAAATCAGTTGGGGGCTCATCAAAATGAGCAAAATTCTTACTCCTCATAGAAGATCAGGGAAGATAGAAAGTTTATGATCCATTTATGAACAATTTATCCATTGAAATAACACTAAAATATAACTACAAACCTAATAAACTGGTAGAAAAACCAAAATTTCACTAAAGTAAAGCTAATTGGTAGCTTTCCAGGTAGAAATGGAAGAGATAAAAATTAGTATGATAGAAAATGAAAATATAGATGTATTAGCAGATATCTGACAAGAGAAATATTACTAATAGCTGTTAAACATATACCGAATGCATATATGCCGGAACACATAATTTCACACCACATTAAGAATTTAAAAAAAAGAAATGAACATTGGAACAAAAACCCAGTGCCATGTTAAATGGTTACACGTACGGACATTCAAAAACAAAGAAAACAAGCTCTACATGAATATATAAAGAATAGATCCGGAGAGGGAGCCGCGCTAGCGTAGTGGTTACAACACCGCTCTGGCGACCGGGTGATCCAGGATCAAACCCGGACGACGGCATTTGAAGATTTTTCGTCGACCGGGATTTGGACTGGATTAACTCGAGACCTGGCGAGGACATTTGAAGGAGTGTCGTCGACCAGGGATTGGCGGCTCCTGAGCCGACCCAGCTCTAATGGGTAGCTCCGAAATCGGCGAGTATCTGCCTGAATGGCGAGGGACACCTGTCTCTGTACAAGAAAAAAGGGATACTCACGTAAAATCAATGTCAGGTTAGACATTAATAATAACCTGAGATTTCGCCTCGAGTATTAGCGGGCGTACCAAAAAAAAAAAAAAAGATCCGAAGACAATTTAGATATTTATAAGAAAATAATAATTGAATCAAACTTAATAATACAAAGTAAAAGAAAATCATTGGAGAAATGTCTGCCACACACTAAACACTGCAACTAACTCTATAACAGATGTGTTGAAGGAGTTAAAATCCATTAAAGGTAGAACTAAACATATGATAATCTATATAAATAAAAGGCAAAATACAGTTGTTTGATTGTATGTTGTTAATACAAATCCGCATGCCTTAATATTTCTTAATGAATTTTGGCACACAGTCTCTTTAATTACTGCCGGATAACGCCATATAGTTATTTTATAATTTAATATTGTAATTATGACATTATGAGTAATTAAAGTTTTCCGTAAACAAATGTAAACAAATCAGGGGATATAATCAAGTAAACAAAAATTCTAGAGTAATCAAGGGAAGCAATATAAATGTAAAAACTATTTTTTGTTTTTGTAACAACTGCCATACTTTTCCATATTTTATAACATAATTCAAAACTATTAACCAGACACTTTTAATTTAATGGGTAGTTTTAAAAAAACCGTGACTATATAATGTGGATCCATTTCCAAATAAAAGTAAGCATTCTCCACGTAATTTGCTTTATTTTTCTATGCGCAAAACAGGGCAGTAATCAATATAAAATTTAACAAGTATCTATCAGTATCAACGAAACAATCCAATGATAAAATTATTATTCAAAGGTCGTAATTTACAACTCTACATTTCTTTATTTTACATAGCAATTTAAATTATTTAAACAAACTCTAATGCTTTTTGCGAAAACTTAAAAAAATATTACTTTTAAGTTAGTATTTAAATTATTATTACTGTTTATATAGATTTATTTACATTTTACCAAGCAGTTTTTGTTTATTTAGCAAATATTACACAGTTTTTAAAAAACTAGAGACTTCATATTTAAAATTTATAAAAGATACGAAGTAACAAGTAATACATCCATCTTTACAGCAGAAATAGTGGTAATCCTAAAAGCTTCAGAAATAGTTGCAGAAAACCCACCAAATAAAGTAACCATTCTCTCAGATTCCCTTTCATCAGTACCAACTCTCAGAAACAGAATTGAATGTAGCAGGCCAGATATTATAGAGGACATACTACAGGTCAATACATTTCTGCACACTATGGGATGCATAACCACAAGGAAGAAATGAGTGTAGAAAATCTCATAGGCACTAAGACCCCATCAGAAGTACAAAAGTTAATAAAACACTATATTACAAAATCTAAAGCTAACATTTAAAAAATAAATAAATAAGGATCCGATAAGGTCTACACTTGTGAAAGACTCCCCCCAGATACAAACAGATTAACCAAATAACCCTCTAGTGAAAATTAAAAACATACCAGCTTAGAAAATATCATATTTTGGATAATTAAACCATTTTGAACTATAACTACAAAAGGAAAAATACCTAATAGAGATAATATAGTATAAAATAAATACAAACAAAAACATATTACAATAAATTAAACACATCCTGATATAACCAACAGCTCTATGTGTATGGTAGATGGTTGAAAGGGGCGTGCTAAAAAGAAAAGTAGCAAACACCTTAAAAAACAACAAAAAAACTTCATAACTGAAACATACCGCAATATCTTTTATAAAAGAAAAGGGTCTTTATCACATTGCTGGACTGAAGGTCTTCTATAAATAGACATGTGCCAATCTTAAGCGGGGTGCGCCTCGCCAAGATAAGGCAACATTTACGTTTTTTTTTAAACTTTGGGTCCTTAAAAAAATAAGAAACTACTCAAAGCTAAACAATTCACCAAAACGAACGATCTTCTTTATTTAGACGTGTGTCCTAATATAACAGGTGTCATCCCTATGTCTAGGTTGAATGGGTCGTGTCTCACCGAAAAGAGAAACACTTATTTGAAAAATACAGCTTAACACAATCACTATGTCTTTTATATTTGAAGTATGTATGACAGAAAATAATAATCGTTTTTTTTTTTACAAGTAATAATCTATATATGTTTGAAAAGAACGTGCTACGAAAAACAGTAGCAAGAACATTAAAAAAGGATGAGTTGGACTATTCTTTCTAACTTATCAGTAGTCATTTACTTAAACGAAGATTTATTTTCACTCGAATATCAAAGTATTATATACTGAAGCACATTAAAAACGCACCATTATTATATATAATGATGCCGAGAAGCTGGAAAAAAAGTGTGGGAATGGATTTTCCCCGTGTTTGTCATGAGGCAGAGAGCGAATGGCTGCTGGAATGAAAAGTGCATGATTCAACCCACGGGTTTGTGTACAGACTACATGAAAACAATGAAAGTTACACGTGCAACACGATTCCCAACAGCTATGACCCTGAAAATGTGTACGCGTTGCGGCAGTATACTTGGTATAAAAAGGCTGTTGAGACAAAACACCCAGTACATGTGTATGAAATGCCACGACTATCTGAAAACGACCGCCAACGAGCCATTGGTATGTTGGAGACCGGAATGAGCTCGCGGGCCATTGCCAGAAGGATGAATTGCCACCACATCACTATTGTACGTCTCAATGAACGTTACGGAACCACAGGCAGTGCCCGGTATAGACTTCGGAGTGGCAACCACGAGTTACTACCCCTGCGCAAGATCGTCATATTGTGCTGAGTCACCTATGGAATCGTTCTCTACCGGCAAGTCAAACAACAAGAGCAATAGTGGGTAGACGAAGGCAAGTCTGTCGAATGACAGTCATACGACGACTCAGAGATACAAGCCTTACTGCACGACGACCTTATGTTGGGCCAAACTTGACTCACAGACATCGTCAGCAGCGCCTGCAATGGGCAGAGCAACATGTCAGATGGACTAGACTGCAGTGGAATGCTGTCCTATTCACAGACGAGAGCAGATTCAACATATCCTTTGCTGATGGACGTATGCGGATTTGGCGACGGTGTGGAGAGCACTGCAGATTGCTGTGTTCGTCAGCACAACCGATTTGGAGGTGGCAGTATTCACATTTGGGGAGGATTCAGTTTTCACCATCGCTTGCCTCTTCACGCCTTCCGTGGAAATGTTAATGCTGTGACATATCGAGAGGAGGTTCTGGATGCATTGGTTGCTCCTGCGTTCACAAATTATCCAGACTTGCAGCTTCTCCAGCAGGATAACGCACGTGCGCACACCGCATGCATTACGCAGCAATATCTACAGCAGCAGAACATTGTGACGATTGATTGGCCTGCCCTATCACCAGACATGTCCCCTATAGAACATCTGTGGAACGAGCTTGGACACAGAGTCTATAGGCAAGGTTCTCCAGCTAATCTGCAACAGCTCGAAGCTGCTCTTACACGTGAATGGGACTTGATTCCCCGGAATTTCCTGCAGAGACTTGTGCGTTACATGCGGAGCCGCAGCCAAGCTTGTTTGCAAGCACACGGTGGACATACCAGATACTGAGGATAGTGTGAATTAATTTTTTTATTGGTTGCATTTTTGGTTTTCTCCCTTGCCTGCAAAGAATGCAATGAATTTCATAACAATCAAATGTACAAATTAATGACCAGCATGGATTCATAGGAACATGAATAAAGATTCCAAATATGTAAACTTGTAATATTTACATTTCACACTCTGTTCCTGGATTATACAGGTGGTGCGTTTTTATTGTGCTTCAGTAATAGTTTGTTTTTGACGTTTCATAAGTTTCATGTACAGTTACTAGGAAAAAACCGGGCATCGCTAGGTACTTACAGCTAGTACATAGAATAAAAAAGATCTGAAAGAGCAGACACTGACTGGTAGAAAGCAAACTTGCTGGCCAGGTACTATCATAGAGTTAGTTCTATGGAAAAACTAGGTCAGGCTGAAATCAACAGTAGAGCAACACTTCTTTAAAAAGTCGGTAAAGAAGTACTTAATAATACTGAAAATATTTCATATTTAAATGCAGATATTACACTCGAAGAAGTTTAACATAAAATAAAGGAAAAAACAAATACATCATCAGGGTATGGCATCTTGAGTTACGAAATCTTGAAACACATACCAAACAGTACCATAGAAATTATAACATCCCTGTTTAACAATATGTGGAATACAGGAAAAATTCTCAAAAACATGGAAAACAGCAATAATTATTCCAATACTAAAACTTGAAAAAGATGCCTATGATGCCAATTTATACAGACCTATAACTTTAACTTCTCATCTAGGTAAAATATTAGAAACTATAGTAAATAAAAGATTAGAGTTGTATTTGGAAAAGAATAATTTATATAGTCAAATTCAGTCAAGAATGAGGAAGAACAGATGCACTATGGATCAGATAGTTAATTGGAACATGAAGTAAAATTAGGATTTAAAAAAGAAAGAAAAAAACTGTGGTAGTATTTTAGATATAGCTAGGGCTTATGATGAATGCTGGAGAGAAAGTGCTATAATTAAAATGGAGAAGATAGGAGTAGCAGGTAAAATATATAATTATTTCGAGAATTTCCTGCAAGATAGATAATTCACTGTTTGGGTACACAATGTAATATCATAACCGTATGAGCAACAAAATGAAATACCCCAAGGATCAGTAATATCTCCTTCAATGTTTACAATATTGGTACATGATTTAGGTGAAGAATCTAATGGTATGAAAGTCACAGTGTGGCCTTCCCTTATGTGCATATTTTGTGGAGCGGGTAGACAAGTGGTCAAGCAATATATCTAGGGGAAATGTTACTTCATCTATCAATGGAACTGCACACAAACCCAGGTCGAAATAATGTTAGATGAACACAGCTGACAGTTATATAATTTATTGACAACTACATTCAATACGTACTCCATTCACGATGAACAATTTATGATCACTTAAATTTCAAAGTCCACCCACATCGGGCCATCAATGTTCAAGTATGTGGAATACTCAGTAGTAACAGTATTTTCATCACCTCTCCGTACAGTCTGTCTGTTACTGGTCCGCTGTATGAATATCTATTCTTTATTCGTACACATCGTTAAATTACTTCCTGGCACATGATAAATATCAGGTACACTTATGAATAAACACTTTCCATGTATGCATACACACTGGCGGACATAGAATATCAGGAAAAATACACATCCAACACAGCCATACCGGCTGGATACACTTCTCACCCGTCCACTGGCTGCCAAACATCACCCAACACTTTCCCCCATTCACGACCTGCATTCTTCCCACGGACTTACCCAAATCACGCTCACAATCATAACACACACCATAAACACAGTTCACAATATCTGTTCCCGCGACACTCTAGTTGAACACCGCAGCGCTTCAAAATAATGAAAACATTGAAGTGGACAAAAAGAGGTGTAACACACAGTTTGCAGATGATGTTGCTATGTGGAGAACTGGGAAATATCTGCCAAAATTATATAATGATCTACAAAAGCAAATAAATAAAGTATGTAAATGGATGACAAAATGGGGATTTCAGCTGAATACAAATAAACCAATGGGAATCTTCAGTAAAGATAGGGTTGTTAAAAATAAACTTATAGATATAAATATCCAGGGGTAAAACAATGCAGACAACTCGATATCAAGGTTTGTCATTGGACCAACAGCTAAACTGGAATAAACACATTGATAAACTAGTGGCGTCTTGCAGAGAATTGACTAACTTAAGATTTTTGAAAGGTAATGGATGAGATACCAGCACTAAGACAAAGCTCACTTTTTATTAATCTTTTATTAGAGGAAAAACAGATTATGAAAGTATAATTTATGACTCTGCTGCATGTGATAAAATCAATCCGTATTAACCCCTCCCGCTCAATTTCCTCCATTTTCCAAATCTAATAACGTAATATTACCACTTTTAAACCCACTAGTAAATTTAAAAAGTGTTAAGGACAAAGGTCAAACTTTCCTCTAAGAATTGGACAAGATTTGACTTTTTCACTACTATAAGTTTGAAAAAAGGGTACCCATCCCTAAAACCGCAGGCACACCCGCCCTATTAGTTGTAAAGACTGTAAATAAAACTAACTAAAGCATCCTTAAAATCTATTAATAACCACAGCCTAAGCAATGGTTGCTAGGGCACATTAACACTACCACCAAAGTTAAAATTAAAGCATTTGAAACTTACTAACGCCGAGCGGGCAAGTTCCACCCTCAAACACCCACTTTTTCTCTACCCGTACTAATTTTTATAAAGGACCGATAGACAGTTTGGCAACCAACTTGTTGCACCGTCTTTAACAAGCGAGAGAGGGGAAAGGGTGGATTACAGTGACAAAACCAAGCCTAACTTGTAATTTGGAAATTGAAACTAGAACCACATGTGTGCAGTGAAAAAGAGGGGGGGGGGGAAGAGAGAGAGAGAAACTTAGATAGCTATTTTTTTTTCTTTTTCACAAATAAAGAAGAGTACAGAAATACAAAGGATGTTTGAAAGGTTACGATAATGTTGCTTATTAAAATACTATATTATTCTTTATACCAAATTAGCTTGCTTTAGAGAAAAATATTGTAGTTGGAATAAATAAAGAGAAAAATTTACAAAGATGAAAACGAAGATAAACAAGTAAATAAAACCATAATAGCTAGATAAAGGACAGTCGTCCGGTTAATAATCACTTATAATATTTAAAATTGCCCAAAAAATAACAGAGATATTGTAGAAATAAGAAAAATGAGACAGGCAGACAGACACACTGAGAGACTGCTCAATTTTGAAAAAAAGCTTCGGATGTTACATTTTCTAACGCGTATTTGAAAAAGGCGAATTGGCTTGACTCGATTTGATTGGGTACTGCTAGAGTAGAGGGAGAGATAAAACTAAAGGGTGGCCAAGCGTACGCTGCCATTTGAATAATATTTGTGAGTCTAGTAGATTAAGATCAGCAGCAGAGCCTTGTGTGACCCATTGCCTTTGCGTCTGGACGGCGGCTATCAATCCTTGTGCCCATTGATAGCCAGTTAATCTTTACTAGTGTGTGAAATATTCATTGATTGCGGTAAGAAAAATTATTTATTGATATCTTTTATTATATGTAGAGGCCAGCCTAGATAAGGCGCCCAAAAAATTTTGTGCTGTGCGACATTGCCATTGGAAAAGACTTACGACATCCAAGGAGCACATGCCTAAAGCAGTCTTAGAAAGAAGTGTAATTGGATTTGAATATTAACATAAAATAAAAACATTACGACAGTAAGTCAAAAGGCCACTGGCAGTCCTTTACAGTGTCACTGTGTTCTAATGACACATGAACACCTACTTAGAATGCTTGGAAAAGAAAATATTTACAGGTTACCAGAAGGAGAGTGTATGCCCCACCTGATTATATGGAAGAAAATATATGTTTAAAGTGACAGTGGCATTGTAGCCATATGGGGAGAAGAATGTAAACACTGGTAAAAGCTGTCATACAAAACTAGGGTGAATGATATGGGTTGTCGGAAAGAGCTGACTTCTTTTGTTGTTTGAATGTACCATTAATAATTTGTGGAATCATAGTAAAAATATGATGTAAAGAAGGGACCATAACCTTCTTTCAGGGTTATATTGTACTATACCCAACACCAGAACCCATGGAGAGGCAGAACCAGTGTGCGAGGTGGAATCTGCGTAGTCTATTGCAAGCTCCCTGCCACGTGTACTTCCAGGAAGTGTGAGAGACTGATCATTTTATTCAAGATCTACACGTCAGCACTGTCAAAAATATCCCAGTTAAGTTGACTGGCACATCGAGGACACATCCATAAAACGATTCCACTTTAAAATTGAACATTGTAAAAGAGGGGATGATGAGAAAACCCAACCCTCCATCTAGTACCCAGTGTTAGTATAAGTCAGTGGGGGTACATACACCTTATTAGAGTTAGAATAAATATTTGTGAACAGAATGTCCACCTTATTTATGTAATTACTGTACATAAACACATTTCTTTGGTTGAGTTGACAATCCTGTACCAGAAAAATTAGGTTCAGGACAAATTAAAATTGTAATATATTATTACCAACATTTCAAACAAAGTCTTACTTACTTTGATATTATTGAGTATTACTTCTGTTTGTTGAATTAAAATATCACTATACTCACATTACCCTAGACATGTAGCTATATAATACATCACAACTATATAAAATATTGCACAGTGTGAGATCTGAGAGAGGTAGCGATAGGTCCCCTGAGAACATCATCATCATCTTCAACTATTAGACGCAGGGTCCAACATAGCTTGCCCTCCCACTGTTGACACATATATCTACTTATTTCTTTCTATAACATCTATAACCTCTCAGGCATTACTCGCCACATATATTGGGGTCCTGTCCGGGATGTGAATCTAATACCACCATAGACCCAGGGTATCCCCATAAATATAAAATTAATCTATTGTGGAACTTTGAAATTGGATGTGTTGTCAGTGCTTATAATTTATTATTATTATTATAGTCATAGTTGGTAATTTGGATTGTTAGAGTCATAACTTTTGTACCACATAACAGATGGCAGACTTGGCCAAGTTTAGATCTGCTGCAGTGAAGACTGCAAAGGAAATGGGAATGAATGGGCAAGTTCTGGTTCAATATGTAACATCAGAATGTGATAAATTCATTGAGAGGGAAGATAGGAGGTTAGCCGAAAAAAAAAACGAATACAGTTAGAGGCAGATAGGGAGGCTAGGAGGTTAGAGGCTGATAGGGAGGCTGAAATCAAAAGGCTACAGTTGGAGGAAAAGAAATTGGAAGCAGAGAAAGAAGAAAGGAGATTGCAGATGGCAGCAGAGGACAAACGATTACAAAGGGAGCATGAGTTGAGACTGAAGGAGTTAGAATTACAAGGCCATGCTCCAGAAAATGGTACCAGCCCATCTACCTCTGATACTACTGCCAGTCAGGGGGCCTCCTATTCAGCCATGAACTTCCATTTAGATCCCTTTGTAAAAAAAGAGGATGACATTGAGTCCTTCCTCTCTAGATTTGAAAGACTAGCTACAAATTATTGTCTAGAGAGAGAAAAATGGAGTTTAAAGTTATCCCAAGGGCTTAGGGGAACATCTTATGAGGTGTTCTCAAAATTGAGCAGAGACGATCAGGAAGACTATGACATTTTAAAACAGGCTCTTTTAATTAGGTATGAGAAGAATGGAGAATTTTACAGGAAGAGATTTAGAAATGCGAAGCTCCTGTCTGGGGAGACCTACAACCAATTCTCTGCAAAGTTGGAAACCTACTTGGAGAAATGGACTGCTCTGGGGAAAACCCAAGATCTTAAAGAAATGATCATGATAGAGCAATTGAGAGAGTCCATGGCTCCAGACCTGAGAAAGTTTCTCATGGAACAAGGTGCAGAGAGGTTGGGGGAGGTGCTCAATGTTGCTGAGAGGTATCAGGCAGCCCAGAAAGAAGTAGCTGGGATTAAAAAGAAGCAAACAGAAAGTAATAGAACCCCACAAGATCAAGATGAGTATTATAATAATAGAGATCAAGGTAACAGAGGTAAACCCAATTATGATAGGCCAAGATTTGACCCAGGAGATAGAAACCCGCAATTCAATGAAATGAAACCACACAGATCTGAAGGAAAATACTGTAAAATGTGTAGGATGCATAATCATAATACAATTGAATGTGGTAGGAAAGTTCCTCCATATCACGCTGCATGCATGATAACAGTGGACACGGGAAGGAAGAAACTGACAGAAAGTCAGATTGATCTCCATCATCCCCCCATCTGTGATGAGGTGACATGTAATGGTGCAAGAGTCAAGTGCCTTTACGATTCTGGATTGGAATATGACTCAGTTGTGAGGGCAACCCTGGTGCACCATGACCAGTATACCACAGAAAAAGTGGAAATACAAGGGGAACTAAAGTATACAGCCACCATGACACTTCCCGTAGCCACAATCAATGTCAAGACTAGGTACGTGAAAGGAGTGATAAGAGCAGCAGTGTGCGACGACCCTAATTACCCGCTGGTGTTAGGAAGGAAATATGTGTTCCTAGGGAGCCCCATAAAACCTGTGATAATGGCCACGCTTCAGGTCAGGTCGACTGTCGTAGATTTTTGATAAGAGAATTAAGACTTGGGTTGGTCCCTTCTGAATAGGTTGGAATGAGTGATAGTCACAGTGTGAGATAGAAATACAAAATAGATTTCCACGAGTGAGGTGGTAGAATAGTGATAGAGGCTGTCTCTGAGAGCGGGAAATCTTCTCTCTCTCTCTCACCTATCTTCTACGACAGATCTAAAGTAGTCAGACAGTCTAACACATATACATTAAATATATATATATATCCACTCACGTGCACGCACATTCAAGTGACCACAGGTAGACACACAGACGTGGGAAACTATAACAAATGATTATATAGATATTTAGAACGAGCTGACCAACATGCTGATTAATTTATTGTTAAGTTTATTTATCATTTGTAAACTTACGTCACAACATATAAAATTACATCAAAAAGGCATATACACAAAGTCATAAGCAAATCAAGGAATGCTACAAGAACTGGTAGACCCACAGTGATGATCTTCCCTCGATGGATAGCCCACAGTCCCGTTAGGAGAAAGATGATAACACAAAGAGTCCCAGATACATATGATTGAGTCTAAGAGTTTTCCCCCGTTTAAGGTATGAACAGACCTGATACTATAATCAAGTTTAAGGGAAAATCTTGTTAGCAAAAAAAAAACCCAACTTGCATGAAGAAAGTTATGACAGCAAATAGGTGTCAAAATACAATGGTGAAATAACACTCAGACTTGCGTTCCCTCTTATTCATTCAACCGTGGCCACGTGTGCACATTTATACTTACAGCTTTGATCGCTGCCTCTGGGAACATAATAAATTCTAGGACCTTCACACAGACCCGAAAATGCAGCCTTGACCAAGAAATCCCCAGTTCCAAAAAGACTACTGAATTCTCTGTCTCAGGGAACGATTCCTTGGGTGTTCCTTTTTTTCGGATGTCTGTTTAAGTCACATAAGAAAAGTTGCCCAGGCATGAAAGTTAGCAGCGCACAGTGTCACTAGCGTAGGTTTCTAATAAAATGAGGAATGTCAGATCGGTGTCTTCTTTCAGGAAGGTACTATATTTGGTCACCACAACACTAGTCAAAACTCTGTCGGACTGTTACTGATATTTGCTTGCCACAGCGGGCTGATCTGTACTTAAGTGTTATTTCTGAAAGAATTAATTCTGGCGCGATAGGCCTTTTACTTCATTTACTGTAACAGTTCATGTAATGAAAGTGCTTAAATTCTTCACCGATAATGTTCACGTACTAGAACGCTGGCAAAGTTGGGTACCACAGTTTTACTATATAAAATGGAAAGAACACATATCAAATAATTTACATATATGTACTCAATATAACTTACATTTTTAAACTGCAAGCGTACCGCTTGACTTATCATTTAACGCGTCCCGTGAAGTAAGTTATATTTAAAAAATCACCAATCCTCATTAATACGTGCGTATTCCGTAAACACTCATGAGGCTTCTAGCATTATAAGTTAGTTTAGAAAATAATTTCTTCTTCGTCTGATTATTTAGCAGTAAAATTTAATGCATTATAGCTACATTGTTGTTTAAGCTAGAAAGTATAATTTATTCTGCTTTCCACTGAAACACGTCACTAGAAAAATAATACAGACTATATAAATTTTCCTCTCTGCACCAAATCTAACTAGTGAAATAAATTAAGCGATTTAACACTTTAACACTTCACAAAATACTAGAATATAATATATATAATATTTTACCTCACACAGAACTACAGGTAGTCGCACAACTTAAGAATTATATGCTTATATTTATGGAAGTCTAGAAGTTCGACAAATTGTCGAAACAAACTGAGAAACTTCGCTATACAGCTTATTCTGTTCCGAGCAACCTGTCTACTGCGAATTTAGGATCGAGAGTGAAAATCTAGTTCAAACTCTGGTTATATCTATTACCAGACAAAGAGGTAAACGTTAATTTCGCCAAACTGAAATAATCCCCCTTTCCGTCTATAACACTTACGTAACTGTCATAAACTGCCACTTTCTGACCGAGAGGGTGCGTGTCAGTTGCGAATCTCAGACAACTTGTCTGCAATGCAGGGGCAGTTTTTGCACCTACGTTTAACAAACTGACCGAGAAGCGTGCGTGTCATGGAAAAACCCAGACTTTATGTCTTATTCCCGAGCGCTGCGTGAGTGTCATATCACACTTCACTCTGAGAGAAGCGTTAGTGTCAGGTGAAAATGCTAGACGTTATGACACCTAGCCTGACGAAACGCCCGCGACATGAGAAAAGTACAGACGCATGTCTGCTATCTCTGTCTGCCCGGACGAGTATTCACACGTTCTATCGTCCATTGACATCTAATGCAATAGAATGCATTTAAACGCTCTCTCTCTCTCTCTCTCTCTCTCTCTCTCTCTCTCTCTCTCTCTGACACGTTATGTCATATATGCGTTCTCAGTTTAGTCAGCAATGAAATGCGTTTCTAAATGAGAAACGAAACTGGCAAAAGTGAGAATGGGAAAAATAGTAATGTATATAGTCGCAAACGAACGAATGCGAAAAACGCAGGAAAAAAGGTAAAGAGTGATAATAAAAATAGAGGATACGGGTGACAGGAAAAGAAGAAGATAATAGGCAATTTAATAATCATAAAACCTATGTGACAGAACGTCCCTCCTTTAAGATATGGAAGCACTCCATGTCTACGTTATGGAATTAAATTTCCTATATCCGTAGCTTCAGGGTGTCTGTCTTCCTCCATCTCATCTCCCCCCTCCATCTCTTTCCAATTCCTACTCAAGTCTACTCTCAAAGTTTCCTTTCCCTGGAATGTCTCCCATGCGCGCTTGAAAGAGCGTCGCCGCTTCTGACATTTTTCAAAGATTTCCTGTGATTGCAGTGGAGGTTCCCTGCCACTATCGTCATCTTCGTCAGTTTTGGCGATCGTCAGGAGATGGTCGGAGGTTGGCACTGGTTTTTCGAAGTATCTCTTTAAGAGATTTAAATGGAAAACCTTTTCCTTTCCTTCAATAGAGATCTGGTAGTTAGCCTTAGAAATCTTTTTCAGGACGGTAAATGGTCCTTGCCATCCGATCTTCAGTTGGTTGTTCTCGGTAGGGAGTAACACCAAAACTTTCTCTCCTGCTTCCAATTCTCTCTCTTTCGCGACTTTCCTGTATCGGTTAACGTGCTTTGTGCGTGCTCGCTTAAAGTTGGTCGTTGCTAGGTCCCATCCTAGTTTCAACCTTCCTTTTAGATCCGACACATATTTACTTGCTGATACAACAGTCTCATCAGCCTTCTGGTCAGTCAGCGACCAAAGTAAGGCTTCAAGCGGGCCCTTAATGGGTCTGCCGAATAAAAGCGTAGCTGGCGGAAATCCTGTGGAAGTATGAGGAGATTCTCTGTAGCCAAATAAAGCTGCTGTAATGCAACAATCCCAATCTTCAGGTTTTACTTGTGTCAGTTTACTTAACATCATGTTGAGGTTTCCATTAACACGTTCCACGAGCCCATTTCCGGCCGGAGTATAAGGCTTTGTGTAGATGTGTTGGGTCCTCAAGATCTTAACGATCTCATCTATCAACAGGTTTCGGTATGGAGATCCGTTATCCGTCAACACTTGCTGAGGGAATCCCAACCAATTGAAAATCTGCACGAGGGCTTCTGCGACATGCTTGGCATCTGCGCATGTTAGCGGGATAGCTTCTGACCATAAAGTACATGTATCGGCTAAGGTCAGGATGAACCTGTTCCTTCTTTTAGTCCTTTCGAAAGGCCCTAAAATGTCGTTCACAACCCGTTCGAATGGTGTACCCACTATTGGCATTTCACCCAAAGAGACTGGGGGTGCCCGTTGCTTGGGTGGCACACGTTGGCACTGGGCACAGGATTTGACATACCTGATAATCTCAGTATTTACTCCTGGCCACCAATAATGAGTGGTTATCCGTTGGTTTGTGGCGTTCTGTCCCATATGTCCGCTGAAGGGAAGAGAGTGCCCCATTTCTAGGATTTGGCTTCTGTACTGTTTCGGTACTAGGAGCTGGTTGTAACCTTGGTCAGGCTTGCCCGTTCTGCGATAAAGTACGCCATCCTTAGAGAAAATGTCCCCGTGCTGTCTAGGTTCCTTAGCCATGGGCAGTTTCCTAAAGCAGGGTGCCAAAATAGGGTCCTTTTGTTGCGCTTCTTTAAGTTCCATGGGTAACAAATTAGGAGCAGGCTCCCGTTCCTTCTTGGTTTGCCCTCTTGTAGTTACTGCTGCCACAATCGGCTCTTCCGGTTTCCCTATACACACGTATCTACCGCCAAGTATGTCTGGGTAGATGGGATCATTCATAACAGCCGCTTTGATCACGCCTCTGACAAAGTCAGAGTGTATCTCCACCAATGCGATGGGAAGCGCTGTAGGTGCATCACTCTTACGAACTCCACAAAGTTGGACGGTCTCTCCTGTTTCTTGACCGGGTTTAACCAGGTTTCTGGCAACTATGCAATCATACGAAAGCCCCGTGTCAAATAAACAAGAAGTTTGAGAACCGTTCATAATAACAGTACCTCGCGTTGAGGGTGTATCCCCAAAAGGTTGGGAATCACTGTCAATAATTTCGCCTTGCGAGACTGTTAGTAAGCATCCGATGCGTTTAGGCTCGGTGTGCTCACTCTGATCATCTGTCCCGTGTTCAGGGGTTCTCCCTTTGCCACCTTGACCTTTCTGGCCACGCTGCCATGAAGGGCGGTCGGGTTGATCAGACTGCTTACTGTGGTTGGGGTACTTGTTTTTGTAGAACTTGGATTTTTCAGGAGGGGGATTTTGAGGTCCAGTTTCTCGGTGGTTATTCGGGTTGGAAACGTGAGAAATATGAGAAGACTAGTCTAGATTATTTTTCCGAAAATGCTCTTTTGTCGGTTTACGTTTTGTGGCCGGTAGTTCAGCCAGCGCATTGTGATATCACTCAGACTTTTCTAAGATGTCTTCAAGCTTTTCTGCCCCCTGTTCGGCTAGGAATCTCCGGGTATCAGCAGACAAAGTGTTCTTTATTTGTTCTGTAATAACAAATTCCTCCAGACCTTCATAGGTAGAGGGGAGCTGTGAAAGCTCAAGGCACTTTGTTAGGTATCCCTTCAAACGAGACGAGAACTGTTGAAACGTTTCAGAGCTCTCTTTCCTGCTGTTGCGAAACAGTTGCAGAAATTTGCGAGCATTCATTTCGAAGCGCTCCAGTAACGCTTTCTTCAACACATCATAGTTTTCTTGTTGGCTGCTTTCCAGTTTGGCGTAAACATCATACGCACTGCTTTTCAGCGCCTGAGAAAGCTTCATGTTCCAACGCGACCTCTCTAAACCGTACAGAGTTGCAATTTTCTCAAATTTTTCTAGCCAAGTGTCAATCTTCTCATTAGGACAAGGGAAAGACTCAAGAGTGAAAGACATAGCGTTTAGTTGAAGAGATTGAGTGTTAGAAGGGTCAGTTAAGGAAGAATGAGGAGAAGACGCTCCATTGCTGGAGGTAGAGGCAGCACCACGACTTTGGAATTCTAGAGTTTTAAGAGCTAACTCATGCTGTCTCTCTTCTCTCTCCTTCCCATGCTGTCTCTCCCTCTCCTTCTCTCTTTCCTCATGATGTCTCTCCTTCTCTCTTTCCTCATGCTGTCTCTCCTTCTCTCGTTCGTTCGCCCTGCGGATTTCCATTTCCTCATCCATCTTCCTCTGCTCTCTAGCTTCAGCTGCTTTCCTCTCCGCATCATATCTTTCCAGTTTGTCCCTGACGAAAGCTTTCGCTTCTTCGCCTTCCAAACCTTCTTCTCTCGCTTCGTCCCTGAGGAGTTGCCTAAGCTTTGCCCTCTCGGCCATAGTAACTAACTGACTGAGACTAGACGAGAAAGAGATAAGAAAAAAAAAAGGATCTAATGGTTCCTACCACTAACGAGAAAATGCAAAACAAAAGATGATATACTTATAACCTGGGGTACCTCCTCCAAAATAATATATCTAACTATCGCTGCTATTAATCGGCAATAAAGCACCTAATGCAGACGACTACGCCAAATAAATGGTAGTTAAGATTACTCACTGAAAAATAAGTTGCTACAGTGGAAGCAAAATAATTATTGGAAAAAAAATTTTAAGGAGAAAAAAATCTCTAAATTTTTTAATCCACTATAAGTTCACCCCTGAAGATAGTTAGGGTAAGGGAGGCAATAACAGGACGTATAGTCTGATCGCGCTCCTTAGCTCAGCTCAAACACCTACTTCTTCAAAACCCTGTGAATGTTATACACTCACAAAACTTTACCAGCGTTTAGTATTACAATATCAGTAATAAACATATATTCCGACAAAATACTAGTGAACCAAATGTATAATGCTTAATAATGCTGTGGAAAAACGATTATTAGCCGTGTGGTCAGCACGCCCATAAAACAGATCGTTATGTCTAGGGGATAGTTATTTTATAAAAATTACAAAACTCACAAGACATCACACTCTTACTCTATATCAGAATAAAGAATCTTACCGACGAGCTGATATTTGCCGTCTCGTCTTCCTATTCTAAGTTGAAAAACCGGAAACGAGCCCACATTTGTCGTACTCGTCTTCCTATTCTAGGTTCAAAAATCCTTCGGACGAGACCACATTTGTCGTACTCGTCTTCCTATTCTAGGTTCAAAAATCCTTCGGACGAGACCACATTTGTCGTAGATTTTTGATAGGAGAATTAAGACTTGGGTTGGTCCCTTCTAAATAGGTTGGAATGAATGATAGTCACAGTGTGAGATAGAAATACAAAATAGATTTCCACGAGTGAGGTGGTAGAATAGTGATAGAGGCTGTCTCTGAGAGCGGGAAATCTTCTCTCTCTCTCTCACCTATCTTCTACGACAGATCTAAAGTAGTCAGACAGTCTAACACATATACATTAAATATATATATATATATATATATATATATATATATATATATATATATATATATATATATATATATATATATATATATATATATATATATATATATATATATATATATATATATATATATATATATATATATATCCACTCACGTGCACGCAGATTCAAGTGACCACAGCTAGACACACAGACGTGGGAAACTATAACAAATGATTATATAGATATTTAGAACGAGCTGACCAACATGCTGATTAATTTATTGTTAAGTTTATTTATCATTTGTAAACTTACGTCACAACATATAAAATTACATCAAAAAGGCATATACTCAAAGTCATAAGCAAATCAAGGAATGCTACAAGAACTGGTAGACCCACAGTGATGATCTTCCCTCGATGGATAGCCCACAGTCCCGTTAGGAGAAAGATGATAACACAAAGAGACCCAGATACATATGATTGAGTCTAAGAGTTTTCCCCCGTTTAAGGTATGAACAGACCTGATACTATAATCAAGTTTAAGGGAAAATCTTGTTAGCAAAAAAAAAAAAAAACTTGCATGAAGAAAGTTATGACAGCAAATAGGTGTCAAAATACAACGGTGAAATAACACTCAGACTTGCTTTCCCTCTTATTCATTCAACCGTGGCCACGTGTGCACATTTATACTTACAGCTTTGATCGCTGCCTCTGGGAACATAATAAATTCTAGGACCTTCACACAGACCCGAAAATGCAGCCTTGACCAAGAAATCCCCAGTTCCAAAAAGACTACTGAATTCTCTGTCTCAGGGAACGATTCCTTGGGTGTTCTTATTTTTCGGATGTCTGTTTAAGTCACATAAGAAAAGTTGTCCAGGCACGAAAGTTAGCAGCGCACAGTGTCACTAGCGTAGGTTTCCAATAAAATGAGGAATGTCAGATCGGTGTCTACTTTCAGGAAGGTACTATATTTGGTCACCACAATACTAGTCAAAACTCTGTCGGACTGTTACTGATATTTGCTTGCCACAGCGGGCTGACCTGTACTTAAGTGTTATTTCTGAAAGAATTAATTATTGCGCGATAGGCCTTTTACTTCATTTACTGTAACAGTTCATGTAATGAAAGTGCTTAAATTCTTCACCGATAATGTTCACGTACTAGAACGCTGGCAAAGTTGGGTACCACAGTTTCACTATATAAAATGGAAAGAACACATATCAAATAATTTACATATATGTACTCAATATAACTTACATTTTTAAACTGCAAGCGTACCGCTTGACTTATCATTTAACGCGTCCCATGAAGTAAGTTATATTTAAAAAATCATCAATCTTCATGAATACGTGCGTATTCCGTCAACACTCATGAGGCTTCTAGCATTATAAGTTAGTTTAGAAAATAATTTCTTCTTCGTCTGATTATTTAGCAGTAAAATTTAATTCATTATAGCTACATTGTTGTTTAAGCTAGAAAGTATAATTTATTCTGCTTTCCACTGAAACACGTCACTAGAAAAATAATACAGACTATATAAATTTTCCTCTCTGCACCAAATCTAACTAGTGAAATAAATTAAGCGATTTAACACTTTAACACTTCACAAAATACTAGAATATAATATATATAATATTTTACCTCACACAGAACTACAGGTAGTCGCACAACTTAAGAATTATATGCTTATATTTATGGAAGTCTAGAAGTTCGACAAATTGTCGAAACAAACTGAGAAACTTCGCTATACAGCTTATTCTGTTCCGAGCAACCTGTCTACTGCGAATTTAGGATCGAGAGTGAAAATCTAGTTCAAACTCTGGTTATATCTATTACCAGACAAAGAGGTAAACGTTAATTTCGCCAAACTGAAATAATCCCCCTTTCCGTCTATAACACTTACGTAACTATCATAAACTGCCACTTTCTGACCAAGAGGGTGCGTGTCAGTTGCGAATCTCAGACAACTTGTCTGCAATGCAGGGGCAGTTTTTGCACCTACGTTTAACAAACTGACCGAGAAGCGTGCGTGTCATGGAAAAACCCAGACTTTATGTCTCATTCCCGAGCGCTGCGTGAGTGTCATATCACACTTCACTCTGAGAGAAGCGTTAGTGTCAGGTGAAAATGCTAGACGTTATGACACCTAGCCTGACGAAACGCCCGCGACATGAGAAAAGTACAGACGCATGTCTGCTATCTCTGTCTGCCCGGACGAGTATTCACACGTTCTATCGTCCATTGACATCTAATGCAATAGAATGCATTTAAACGCTCTCTCTTTCTCTCTGACACGTTATGTCATATATGCGTTCTCAGTTTAGTCAGCAATGAAATGCGTTTCTAAATGAGAAACGAAACTGGCAAAAGTGAGAATGGGAAAAATAGTAATGTATATAGTCGCAAACGAACGAATGCGAAAAACGCAGGAAAAAATGTAAAGAGTGATAATAAAAATAGAGGATACGGGTGACAGGAAAAGAAGAAGATAATAGGCAATTTAGTGATCATAAAACCTATGTGACATCGACCCCTAGTAAGGAGGAGGAACCACCACTAAAATTTCATCCTAAACAGATGAAAAAGGCCCAGGCAAAGGACAAATCATTAAAACCTTGCTTTGGCAAATTGCCAAATAGCCATAACATCCCTAGAAAAGGACATATCTATTTAAAGGATGGACTGCTTTACAGGAAGGCTGGAGCAGGACCTAACGGGCATGGACAGTTAGTACTGCCATGGAGTTATAGGGATAAAATTATGGCACAAGCAGATGTTGTACCAGACGGGGGACACCAGAGGAATGGTACCACCCGTCAAAGGACATCTGTGAACTATTTCTGGCCAAATGTAGCTGGGGACATTGCCCAGTATTTACAAAGTTGTGACCAGTGTAGCAAGGTACATTCCACAGGGTGGAAACATAATAACCAAATGCAGGAAAAGAATTATGGCAAACATGGGCCTGAAAATAACAAAGGAAATAAAAATGATAAGGTAGATAACATGAATAGGCATGCTCCTTCTCACACAAAATCTTCCCATAAAACATTTAAACTTGCAACTCTGCGTAGGGGAGAAGGAAAAAAACATCAACACAGACCAGTCCACTCCGGCTCAATTTGAAGCAGAATCCTAGGAACTGGCTAAAATTAGCATTGATTATAATCGGCCAACATTGAAACCGAAACTAAATGTAAACCTTAGAAAAGTGGGTAGTGGGCGTTTGGGCAATTTGGAAAAGGTCCAGTTCGCTTCACAATATGGCTATTAACTTAGCATTATAAGGGCATCGGTGACAGTGGTAGTGACCGGCCCTGCACAGTCCATTTGGAAGTATTGTACGGACATTGGATTGAGATCACACATATTATATAGCAATGATAAAGGGCGAATTGATTTTGAATGCCGGAATTCATTTCCCCACATTATATATTTTATCACCAAATTGTCGTTGGGCGCAGAATACAGTTGATGAATATGGCCTCCATTTGAGTGGCAAATTATAGAATCATTTAAATATTAGTAGAGGGTGTTTCCAAATTCCAATCAAGCTTGAGCTCAGACCAATGGATGGCTGTGAGCACATCGGAGGGGCACATTGAATTCATATGTTGCTTTTGGATTTGAATTACTCCGAGTTGATGAGGAAATTACTGGACCCCCTACATAACTCTGTCATCACCATTTTATAGATTCCATCCTCATAAATATTGCAACCTTGAGGGACATCTAAGAACCTCTGGACATGTCATGGGACAAACTCAGGGAAGATTAATGGTGAATATTGATTGATAATCAGCATGTGCCAGGCAGTAGCACCTGGGCTGTTTATTTACACAACATGAGGAATACTTTCTTGGTTTGCTGAGGTCTGAGGCAACTTTCTTGAGTAGTGCCTACTTTGAAATGACCCCCGCAGAAATCCATGATAATATAAAGACAGTGTCGAGTCTATTTGACCGAATTTGATCGGGATTGTTAAAACGGATTTAAAAAGCTGCATTGGGATGCAGGCTTTTAACAGGGGAGATATGTGATGATTTCACTCCGTATTAACCCCTCCCGCTCAATTTCCTCCATTTTCCAAATCTAGTAACGTAATATTACCACTTTAAAACCCACTAGTATATGTGAAAAGTGTTAAAGACAAAGGTCAAACTTTCCGCTAAGAATTGGACAAGATTTGACTTTTTCACTACCATAAGTTTGAAAAAAGGGTACCCATCCCTAAAACCGCAGGCACACCCGCCCTATTAGTTGTGAAGGCTGTAAATAAAACTAACTAAAGCATCCTTAAAATCTATTAATAACCACAGCCTAAGCAAAGGTTGATAGGGAAATTAACACTATCGCCAAGGTTTAAATTAAAGCATTTGAAACGTACTAACACCGAGCGGGCAAGTTCCACCCTCAAACACCCACTTTTTCTCTACCCGTACTAATTTTTATAAAGGACCGATAGACAGTTTGGCAACCAACTTGTTGCACCGTCTTTAACAAGCGAGAGAAGGGAAAGGGTGGATTACAGTGACAAAACAAAGCCTAACTTGTAATTTGGAAATTGAAACTAGAACCACATGTGTGCAGTGAAAAGGAGGGGGGGGGGGGGGAAGAGAGAAGAGAGAAACTTAGATAGCATTTTTTTCTTTTTCACAAATAAAGAAGAGTACAGAAATAAAAAGGATGTTTGAAAGGTTACGATAATGTTGCTTATTAAAATACTATATTATTCTTTATACTAAATTAGCTTGCCTTAGAGAAAAATATTGTAGTTGGAATAAATAAAGAGAAAAATTTACAAAGATGAAAACGAAGATAAACAAGTAAATAAAGCCATAATAGCTAGATATAGGAAGTCGTCTGGTTAATAATCACTTTTAATATTTAAAATCGCCCAAATAATAACAGAGATATTGTAGAAATAAGAAATTGAGACAGGCAGACAGACACACTGAGAGACTGCTCAATTTTGAAAAATGCTTCGGATGTTACATCTTTTAACGCGTATTTGAAAAAAATCAAATTGGCTTGACTCGATTTGATTGGGTACTGCTAGAGTAGAGGGGAGAGATAAAACTAAAGGGTGGCCAAGCGTACGCTGCCATTTGAATAATATTTGTGAACCTAGTAGATTAAGATCAGCAGCAGAGCCTTGTGTGACCCATTGCCTTTGCGCCTGGACGGCGGCTATCAATCCTTGTGCCCATTGATAGCCAGTTAATTTTTACTAGTGTGTGAAATATTCATTGATTGCGGTAAGAAACATGATTTATTGATATCTTTTATTATATGTAGAGGCCAGCCTAGATAAGGCGTCCAAAAAATGTTGTGCTGTGCGACATTGCCATTGGAAAAGACTTACGACATCCAACGAGCACATGCCTAAAGCAGTCTTAGAAAGAAGTGTAATTGGATTTGAATATTAACATAAAATAAAAACATTACGACAGTAAGTCAAAAGGCCACTGGCAGCCCTTTACATTGTCACAGAGTTCTAATGACACATGAACACCTACTTAGAATGCTTGGAAAAGAAAATATTTACAGGTTACCAGAAGGAGAGTGTATACCCCACCAGATTATATGGAAGAAAATAAATGTTTGAAGTGACAGTGGCATTGTAGCCATATGGGGAGAAGAATGTAAACACTGGTAAAAGCTGTCGTACAAAACTAGGGTGGATGATATGGGTTGTCGGAAAGAGCTGACTTCTTTTGTTGTTTGAATGTACCATTAATAATTTGTAGAATCATAGTAAAAATATGATGTAAAGAAGGGACCATAACCTTCTCTTTCAGGGTTATATTGTACTATACCCAACACCAGAACCCCTGGAGAGGCAGAACCAGTGTGCGAGGTGGAAGCTGCGTAGTCTATTGCAAGCCCCCTGCCACATGTACTTCAAGGAAGTGTGAGAGACTGATCATTTTATTGAAGATCTACACGTCAGCACTGTCAAAAGTATCCAAGTTAAGTTGACTGGCACATCGAGGACACATCCATAAAACGATTCCACTTTAAAATTGAACACTGTAAAAGAGGGGATGATGAGAAAACCCAACATTCCATCTAGTACCCAGTGCTAGTATAAGTCAGTGGGGGAACAGTAGCAAGATTAAATTAGATAGAATTCAGCATCAAGCTTTATGTACAAAGCAGGTGCAATACGATTAACACCAATGGTAGCTCTAGAGGTAGCTTTAGGTGTTCTACCCTTGGAAATCCGGAGAAAGGAGTTCAGACTAAATTACATGAACAAAGTTATGTTAGATAAGTCACCCAGCATATACAGCTTTTACCAAATGTCAACCAACTAACAACTCAGGCCGATCCAATGAATACCAAAAGATACCCTACCGGATGGAAGTGTATGGAGGAAAATGTCCATCTGGGTACTTTAATTACATCAATTAATAACAACTGTGAATACAAGCCAGTGGTTCCACCCTGGGAGATCAAGAAACCAGACACGGACTACCCCCTCGCAGAAATACTTAAGAAAACAAATAATATATAAAATATTAAAAACACAGCCAATAAATATATACAACTACTATCAAAGGACAGCATTCTATTATACACAGATGGATCCAAAGGAGAGGATGGCAAATTGAGGATATAAATATATATTCCAATATGGAAAATGGCAAAAGAGTAGTATCACGGAAAATACATTCATTTTCACTGCAAAGATGGTGGCAATACTAAAGGCACTAGAAATATTCTCCAAAAATCTTCTCAAGAAACTATAAATTTTAACTGACTCTCTTTTAACAATTCAAGCGCTTAGAAACGTACGAGAATGCAGCAGACCTGATGTAGCAGAAGAGATATTTCTGGCTATTACATACTTATATTCCAGAGTATGTTCTGTCGTAATCACTTGAATACCTTCACATGTTAGCATAGAGGGAAATGAAAAGGCAGATAAAGAAGCAAAGAAAGGTAGATCTAATAAAAATCTAATAAATGTAGAGATGAGTAAATCAGAGATTAAGAGCTTAATTGAAGATTTAATAACAGATGAATGGAAAGCAGAATGAGATAAAAATCAGAAAGGAAGACATGCATATAAGACGTTCGAGGCTACTACAAGAAAATGTCAGATATCTAGGGAATTGAAAATTTCCAGTAATAAGAAACTTCTCAGACTACAGCTGGGAAAAGGCTATTTCAGAATACAGAGACGGATTAAGCTAGTGCGGGGCTGTAGCATATGTTAAGAAAGGGGCCCTATATTTAAAAAAAAACCAATAAAACAACACAAACATATTTGAACACATACATTTTTAATTTGCATAGTAATTATCATTATCAATTAATTCGTGCTTGTAATCCTATAAACTTGCCACTCATGTTGCTGGCGTTGTCATAACTTTGACCACGGTAGTCTTTAATATCAATGTCATTTGCCTTAAAAAAATTAAGTAGACTTTTAGTAAGCTGTTCAGCACTATGACCTTCCATATCCAAAAATGTCACAAATCTTTCAACTGGTCCAGATGGCAAAACATAGCGCAGAGTCAAAGTCAGCTGGTCCATATTAGATATATCTGGAGTAGAATCCAATGAAACGGAATAATACTTGTATTTCTTCACTTCACAGAGAATGTGATCCAGTATGCTGGATCCAATCAGATTGATGAATTCCTCACACATTGTTTTAGATAGATATGATGTATGTCCAAATCCTTTGTTTGCATGAGTACTTATATGCTCTGTCAGAAAAGGGTCAAACTTGGCCGGTAATTCTAACAACCCTAAGTAATTCACGTTATAAGGGTACCCAACAAATTCATCACTGCCACAAAATGAAAGGCCTCGTTCTGCTAAAAACTTCACAACTTCAATTATTCGTTCTAGAAGTTTGTGCCAATACTTTTCTTGAATGTCCATTTCTTTCACAAGATGGGAATCGACACGTTCACCTTTGTTTTTGCGCATCAACAGTGAAATTAAAGCTTATCTATGTGAGGAGCTTTCTTCATGTCGACGCAATAGATTGCTTGCATTTTTCCAGTCATTAAACCCTTCCACAGTAAACTTTGATGAACATTCTGAACTCATAAGCTTGCATGGGAAACAGAATAGGCGCCCTTTACTTTCTGAATAGCATAACCATTTTCTTGCATATTGCTTGTTTGTAAGTTTATGAATATGTGTAAAATAAGACTTCTGACAGTATCGAGTTTTCTTTTCAGTGTCATACAATCGCACGGATGAAGAGAAGGCTCTATCAACATGTTGACATTTTTCACTTCCCTTGGATATGCAATATTCACGCTCACAGTCATCTATATTGTTCGGCCAGTCACCAATATCATTAGAGTACTTCTTCGTTTCACTTATTCTTTCACATTCAGACTCAGTGTATACTGGGTTTTGCTGTATGTTTTCTGCTGCACAGCCTGCACTAGTACTAGTTGTTCCTGTACTTCCAGCTTCAGCGGTTAGAGTACCACTACCATGAACATCAAAATATTCTGTCAGCTTACTTGTTTTTGATATCACAAGTTGATTTCTTCTTTCTTTTTCTTCCTTCGCTTTACGTTTTTCACTTCCAGAAGCATAATTACGTCCAATATCTCTGTGTCTACTGTTCATTTGTTGAGTTTTCTAACCTTATAAATCAAGAAATTTTAATCAAGATCGAAAGAGAGTGCGAGCACGCCGTATACCTCAATTAAAACAGGAAATTTCCGTTTCCTAAATTCTAGTTTTTATTGTTAATGCAAATTCATTTCACAAAGAACGAAACAAAATTAGAGGGGCAGTCGCATAGAGCCAAAAAAGTGGCTTCCGACCAAACGTGACCAAATTTTCAACGCCACTTAAATGGCTTCCGTCCGCAAACAGTTAAGATTAAAATAATGAAGAGTCACACTAAGTCACCCTCTTATGCTCTTTCTTTCGCAATTTCGTGACACCAAATGAAAAGGCGCTAAAGATGGCATAAATCACAAGATCATTGGTTTAACGCTCGTATTTTTTTTTCTTCTCTCTAACCAGCGGCACTCGAGCTTTCCAGCTCTTTTGGCCCAATGACATGTCATTCCGAGGCTGGGGGTCAGTGGACTTTCCTTCCAACCCGGTCAGGAGCTTCGCTCCTTCCTATCAACGCTCGTATTAGAAGATGACCAAAAAATTATGTACATATTTATTGACGCGAGGCCCCTAAAAGCGCGGGGCCCGTAGCATATGCTACTTGTGCTACTACGTTAATCCGGCTCTGACAGAATAGAAGAACCTTACTGTGCAGGATGTCTTCAAGACAATAATATAGAGTATTTCTTGTTAAAATGTAAGAGGTATGAACAAATGAGAATACCAATATTATATTATTTGCAGGCATCAAATTTACCAATAAATACAGAAGAGGTGTTAAGAATTTAAAAAAAGGATCCCGTTACACGCCCATTGAGGCATATTGGGAATATGGTGTTCGGCCCATATTTTCTTGACCGTAGGCACACTAGTGGTGATGTGATCAGCATCACGCCGGCCGCCTTAACCTTCCCAGAGTTGCTTTGGTACCCATTTGGGGCTGGGTCGACCCAGGAGCCGTTTGTGGTCTAAAAAAATCCCACCTCATCTGGGGATCGAACCATAGACCACTGAGCTAGGAAGCTAGGTTTTGAGCTTTTTTTTTTTTTTTTTTTTTTTTTCCTTAACCAGCGGCACTTGGGCTTTCAGCCCTTCGGCCCAATGACATGTCATTGCGAGACTGGGGAACCTGAGGACTTTCCTTCCAACCCGGTCAGGAGCTTCGCTCCTTCCCATACACAGAGGGTTTATCACAGGAGCCGTTCTGGCTATTCAGTCAAATTTCCGGCCGTAAACATTTCTTCAAACGCTGACGCCCGGGTTTGAACCATGAATACCTGGTCGCCAGTACAACGCCGAAGCCATTACACCAGCGCGGCTCCAGGTGTTAAGCTTAGATAGACCTAGTAGTATCTTCTTCTTCTTCCGTCCTTAGCCAAAGACCTTGTGGCGTCTTAAGGGCAACAGCAGATTGATTTTCTCTGTTGTAGTTTCCCATCACGCCAAGCGGCGTCTTTAGGGCAACAACAAATAGATCCATCTGCCGTTGTTTCCGTAATCGGTGTGATAGTATAGTCAAACAGTATTTAACAAGAACAAAAGTCAATATATTGTAATTGGGAAGGTGACGGTCTAATGCTGTTCTTAATTCTTCTTCCTCGTTCGTCCTGAAAAGGACGTTGGTTGCGTTGTGTCTGTTTACAGCGGTGCTACGATATCTGCGCCTTTCGGCAGGCACATTCGATATCAGCACGGCATTTTTTGGGACCGGGTTTGCCTTCCCTCTTCGATCCCTACTCTCTCAGCCAGACTGCAGTGATGCAGCCTGTTTCCAGGACCACCACGTGGAGTTGGAGTAGGGTCTTGGTCAGCTCTGGTTCGCTGACCCTGACGCAAGCAGTCAAGCTATGGGTCGCTGACTGCATTCTCTATTGCTGCGTCTTTGGGTCCCGCTGTTCTTACAATAGATATGACTTTTGACAGGTGAAAGTCAATTAAATATCTGTTAAAGTCAGTTATACAACTGGTTTGATGCTGTTCTTACAATACATATGACTTTTGGCAGATGAACGTCAATTAAATATCTGTTAAAGTCAGTTATACAACTGGAAATACCAGGCCTTCACACCATTCTGGTTAGTTGTTTTTGTTTGGTTTTGTTAGTTTTTATCTCGTTTTTTGAAGTTTTGTTTTGTTTGTTGTTTGTTTTGTTTTTATAACATACAAGAATAATCGGTCATTGTGATTTACCCTGTTTACAATGATTCGACAAGTGTGATGCCACTTTCCCATATCGGCAGTTGTTCATATTATTTGGAAATGATAACAATATATATCCTAATTATAACTCATCAGAGGTTGCACGGGGTATTTTCATTATTTAAAAAAAAATACCTAGCTTTTTTCATGGAGCTAACCTTGTGGTAGCATCTGACCAAACACTACAGGTTACCCGTAAATGTACAAGTAATTCTCATTTTCAGATTTGTAAGCCCCGTAATAATTTCTGTACTGGGTTTTCTACTAATTATTAAATACTAGCAACAACCCATCAAAATTGACAGGTTTTTAATTGCAGCCATCTTATCATTTTGATCCATAATAATAAGCAATACTTTAAATTAAAATTTTGTCTTGAAAAAACAATCAAAAACTTACATTTTAAGGTTATTTTTAAGAAAATGATGAGTTAAATCCGTTTCCCGAATGAAACTGGACAGAATAGTATCTTCATTGTCTGTTGATTTAATCTGCATCTCCGCACCTTCCTGTCTCCAGTTCATGTACTGTTTATCAATTGTGTTGTTGGCTTCTTTCGATAATCAAACTGTTCATGCACACCGTCATTTGCGCACTTTTCTATTTTCAGGAGAGTACATATAGGGGAAACAATACAATTCTTGTCTAACTTTCAACCACAGCTGCACCCCCTTAGCTGTGGTTGAAAGTTAATGTACTCTCTGGAAAATAGAAAAAGTGCGCAAATGACGGTGTGCATGATGTGACCGACTGACGCACTTACGGCGGTAATTATGGTATTGGATACAGGTAAATATAAATATATCTCTTGCGCCACACTTTAGCCGAGGCTTGCCTTGCATCGTTAGGTTGGGCAAGATGATAGGCTACGTGAATAAAAAAAATCAACCACTGAAATCAAGCTGCCTATTTTTCGATCGCAAAATGAAGTAAAAACTTGTTAAAGTGATACATAAATATTAACGTAACACAAAAATATGATTCATTAATGTATAAATGATCTAATTATAGTTTCAACAAACAAGAATATTAACTTCCCTGCTGTGCAGTTCCAAATATTCGTCGAATTATGCTGGAAATACAAATAATATAGATGCCATATTTTACCGATGCCAAGAAAGCCCGTAGTTTAAGTGACATTTAAACTGTGAGAATTCTTGAATAGATAATGAGCCCTTTTCAAAGTTACAATGTACATTTTTTTTTAAAAAACTTCCCATTAAAAAAAAATTGACTCGGAGTGTGAAGCAGTGCCGGAGCAGTTACTATCAATGCCGGAGCGGAGCTGGAGGAGCGTGATAAAAAAATTTGATTCCTTCAAATGCCTGCTTCTGAGTACACTTTTTGAAACTTAGCTTTGGAATTTCTGGGTTTGCTTCTGTTTAAATCTGCTATCTTGTTTGTTTTTCGGTCCATTTTCTATCTTTTATTGGTGGTTTCTGTTGTTATCGATGCTTTGTGCTGGTGTTCTTTTTTTACCAGTACTTCTTCACATGTATCATTCCATACAGTTTTGATCTGTTGCCAGTAGTCTTCTGTATTTGTTACATTTTCCAGCCGTTGGAGCGCTTGGTAGTTATTGGTTATTATAACCGTAAATGTGTCTCTTGATTTCTTAGATATCCTATATTAAACTATTGTATACAGCTATGTAGTGTTGTATATCTCTTGAGTTTCATCTTTACTTTGTCTAACAGAAGACGATGATCTGATGTTACATCTGCTGCTTCACATACCTTTGCCTCGTGCAATGATAATCTAAACTTCTTGTTTGTGCATATATGGTCAATCTGATTTTTTATTCCACGGTCTGGCAATATCTATGTTGCTTTGAGCATTATTTTATGTGGAAACGAGCTTCCTCATATTTCCAGTTGATTTGAAGTACCTACGTTTGTGAAAAGTTCCCCCATCAGGGGCAGATTTATTCATAAGCTAAATAATTTTTTACAGCTTGGGCCTCACAGTCTCAAGGGGCCTCTCTTGCCAAGTTACACGGCCTTATTCTTTGTTAATAATTGCCAAATTGGGCCTCCACAGCTTCCTATAACTTAGGGCCTCACCATGTCTAAATCCGGCCTTGTGTGGCAGTAAGGGAAGGAAGAGTGAAAAGTCTAACCTGAGTTGGTATAGAGGGGGTAGACAAAGGGGGTGCGCAAAAGAGGGCTGCGCATAAGAAGGGTCAAAATTAAACCGAGGTTAGGCACGTTTTTCTCAGCAGGAGGAGAAGCGTGATCCAGGCCGAGCAGGACAGGTACTCAAGTAGGAGAGGCAGCCATGTTGAAGTCTACTGTGAAATAGACAAGGTGCTGTGTAATTTCTTAAATGCACGGAGACAAGATTGGGTAGCAATAACCCAAAATATCCTTCTTCTTCTTCTTCGTTCGTCCTGAAAAGGACGTTGGTTGCGTTGTGTCCGTTTACAGCGGAGCTGCGATATTTGCGCCTTTTGGCCGATACTTCCGACTTCAGCGCGGCATTTTTGGGACTGGGTTAGCATTCCCTCTTTGATCCCTACTCACTCAGCCAGACTGCAGTGATGCAGCCTGTTTCCAGAACCACCACTTGTAGGTGGAGTAGGGTCTTGGTCAGCTCTGGTTCGCTATATTGATATTATAAATTCTTGACAAGACTGAAGAACGAAGGAGCGAGTTAGGCTCCACTCAGAAAAGGGTACGTAGAGTGAATTAGTTACGTCCATACCGTAGTCCTGTTACTCGTCTAAGATAGTGGCCATCTAGAACCAGGGAAAGGAACTACCCTGGAGGAGTACGGTTATCACTTCAATAACCTGAACCTAAATCGATAGTATCAATGGACAAGGATTTGCTTAGACGGAGGAAAGGATGTAGATACTAGTAAACATCTGAACAATAGTAGATAAAAGACATTACAATATTGAATATAATTTTCAATGGTGAGCGAGTGTTAAAGAGGAAGAGTGACGGACCAAGATTGTTGGAGGTCCGGTTAACAGCAGTGGTCCACATTGTAAATAAACATGTATTCCAGTTGACTGTGGCGTTCCCTATTTGTATAGAAGATCTGCTTAGCGTTATGTCGTCGCTCACTGTGTGTGTTGTAACCATTTATTAATCATAAAGTTGATCGCTACCTTCTGAAGCAAAGAAATCCTGGGTAAGCAACGGCCACACAATACGAAATGGTGCAGTGACTGCGCTGTAACACCTGTTCCCGATATTTAGTTATCATACATTAATATTTAAGAAATCCTAAAAATACACGATCCAAATGAACGAAACTGGTAATGGACCGTAACCCAGAATCCGAAATGATAGGGGACCGCCATGTTTTCAGTTTTCGGATATCGCCCAAAGGAGCCCCAAAATCGGTTCAAAAATCGCCCAAAAGTCATCCGAAAAAACTTTCGGTTTTCGGAATATTTTTGTTTTCGGGTGCTTTGATTCTGCCTTACGGACCTGTATTGGTGTATGATAAGGGCTGTAATATATTCAATATATTCTCATACTGAGAAGCCAACTGCACCAGATCTTACAGGAGTAAAGTTTATTAAATAAAACAGAATATATTTCACCACACATTTGTCAGAGAGAGAGAGGTCAAAAGGGAAAAACAAATTAATAACGAGCAGACATTACTCATAATTTCTGAAATGTTCAGAATGAAGAACAAATGTCAGCATAAGTGTTGAGATTTGATGGAATACTAATGTTTCATAGTGAGACAAACCAAACACGAAAACAGAACTTACTTTTACCCAAACATCGTCTGTCAGATCATGACATAATAAATTCCCCTCAGAGCTCATCTGACAACATCTGTACCGAAACTCAGCATAATCACCATCTTTGAGGATCTGCATGTTACAGATTTGATCTTCTGGATTCAATGTGCCTGTGTACTCATCCTGGGGGCTCTGTCCAGGGTTAAAATTACAGAAAATATTTTTAAAATATTAAAATTTAGCAAAAGATAAAATTAAAAGTGGCCGAAGGATTGTAAAAAGACCGATAATATTTAAATGACACAAGATTGACTTAAAACAAATAGAAATTACAACAAATGCTAGAAAACAATTATATTAAATTTCTTTCCATATTTCTTTTTAATTTCCACACCTGAAGAATCCTTTTCTGTCATTTTTTTAAATGACAGAAAGTACAGTAGAACTCCATTTATCCGAACCCCATGGGACCGAGCATCGTTCGGATAATCAAATGTTCGGATAATTGGATTACATAATGTATCGAGTACATGTACACATATTTCTAAAAATAATTAACCATCACAAGGAAAATACACTATAAAACATATTTACTTGTACTGTAATAATAATACCCACACTGTATTAGATTACTGTATCACCAAAATCTGTCATTACACTGCAGTGCATGTACTACTTGTATTAATTTTTTTTTTTTTAAGAAAGAGAAATGTTTTCAAAATAACATTGCAAACGATTCAAAACCAGGCGCAAATTACGTATACATGTACTTGCACAGATGTAGCCCACTATTTAAAATAATGAGGAATCCTCTTTTGCACCAAACTGGATAGTCTCCTTTTGGCTGCTAAGTCCCGCATTCTCTTCAACAGCAGAAGCTGTGTAGGACAGCTGTCATCTTCTTGCTCGTACCAAGCCATCGCCGTTTCTAGTGCTATAAAGGCCTCTTCAGGACTTGGTCGAGGTTTTGGGTTTTCTTCATAATCTACAAGTACATCATGTACTTCTGAGGAGTCTTCGTCATCGGTCACCACATGTATTTGGTTTTCTTTTTGCACAAAAGACAAAATTTCTTCGTCATTCAAAAACTGAAAACCAGAATCATTATCATCTTCTAGCCACATGTGGGCATCATCTTTGTCACAGTCCGAAAATCCGGGCATTGAAACAGTTCCACAACTTCATTTATACAATCATCATTTGTGTCCACTGCAGTAGTTTCATTTCCTCCTTTTTTCCCAAGCAATCTATTCCAAGCCTTGTTGAGATTATCTTGTGACAGGGTGGTCCAAGCATCAGCTAACATATAGCAGCAGTCTTTGAGATTAAGCTTTTTGGAAAACGCCACCACACTTTCTTCATCTTCAGCCAACAATAAACGACGCAGGACTTCCTTCTTGTACATCTTTTTAAGCTTTGCTATAACATCCTGATCCATTGGTTGAATCAGTGCTGTTACATTGGGAGGCAGAAAAATTACTTTAAAATTTGCATCAACTGCATTCAATGTATCCGTCTCTGGATGAGATGGTGCATTGTCCAGTAGAAGAATTACTTTTCCAGTTTTCTTTTCTTGTTCTCTCAACCTCTTCACATTTGGGATGAACTGATTTGTATACCAATCAAGAAATATTTCACTATTCATCCAAGCACTCTTCTGTGCTTTGTAGCACAATGGAAGACATGTCACATTCTTTAAACAACGTGGTTTTTTGGCTTTGTCGATCATTAGCACCGGTAAACGATGACTTCCACTGGCATTCGCGGCTACCAAAATTGTTACTCTCTCTTTGCACTTTTTAAACCCAGGGGCAGCTGCTTCGCGCTGAGATGCAAGTGATTTTTGAGGCAATGATTTCCAGTATAAGTCAGTCTCATCGGCATTATACACATCATCGAGTGAATAACCTCCTTCTTCCAAAAAAGCCAAGAATGTTTCTTTAAAATTTTCAGCGGCAGTTGCATCGCTAGATAAAGATTCCCCTTGAATCTCCAGTTCTCGTATGCCATGACGAGATTTAAAGTCAGGAGGACCGTCAAGTTGATTGTTGAAATGAAGTGCCTTTTCACACTATAGAGAGCCAGAGATAGGTTCCGATTTGCTTCTTCTTTGCAGACACCATATATACAAAGCCTCTTCCAATTTCAAATATTTCGCATTTCTCATGGTCTTACGTTTCTTCCACCCATTTTCACTCTCCAATTTCGATGCAAAACTCATAATTTTATCCTTTTTACTTTTGATGTCAGAGACGGTAGCTTTCCCAACATTGAAAATCCTCGCAAGTGAAGACACAGTTTCACCTTTTCCTAGATTCTTGATAATTTCTGTTTTCGTTTCAATAGACAAAACATTGCGGTTCCTTTTATATGCTTTAGGCCTACTGGAAGATGCCATATCGCACAGAGAAATACTTGTACACCAAAATTATTCTGCTGTAGTAGCAGACACAATTATTTTAAGTTGAACTGTCTGTTTAGCCAGTGTTCTGCCTAGAACGCACACGTACACTGGATTGGTAAACCAGATATTAACTGACTTTATGATCTAACTGACTTCCTGTACGTAAGCGACCGACCATTAGCCCATCCCATCCTCTACAAATTGTTCGCACACATTTGAAGCTTGCCGCATGAAAAGATTCAGAAATGTAGTCTAACGTGACTGGTGGCGATTGATTTTTTTTTCTGGAAAAAGTGTTCGGATAATTGGATGTTCGGATAATTGGGGTTCGGATAAATGGAGTTCTACTGTAATTCTTTAGGCGTGAAGATTAAATAAAAATATGGAAAGAAATTTTTTTAAAAGACCCAAAACATAAGAATAACAATTGTAGGACAAAGGGCTGGAAAAAATTGACAAATAAATTAAAAATACTCACCCTGGATAAGACCAAGACAATAGCAATAATACTCATGCGATTATACAAATATTTAAAAGAAGAAATATAACATATACACATTTTAAGGATATGCAAAAAAATTAAAAAGAAAAAAAAATTAAATAAAACTTACATTAAAATCCCGAAGAAATGATTGCCTTATAATGGCCAGGGTCTCTTCTTGGTCACGTCCACGAATACATCTCACGGGCTGATCTGACACATTAAAATCAAAACGCGCTACACCTATGGATAAAGTGGACAGTGACTTGTACGTGTAGTTGTCGTCCAACATCAACAGACTACGCCCCTGCAAAATACAACGACTCTAGTGATCTTATTTTATACTAACTAGACATAATTTACTTCCTTGTATGTAACAATGACTATTGGCACAAATCAAAACTGTATGGAATGAGACATGTGAATAAATACTGGGGAAAAGGGATCGACAACAAAAGCGTGTATAACAACAGAAACCATCAATAAGATAAAAGACAGGAAAAAAAAAACAAGAAAGCAGATTTAAACACAAGCAAAACCAGAAGTTCCAAAGCCAAGGCTCAAGAAGTGTACACAGAAGCAAACAAAGAAGTAAAAAGAAGTATCAAAAGAGACAAGAGGAAGTATATTGAAGAGTTGGCAAGAGAGGCAGAAGATGCTGCAGCCAAAGGAAATATGAGAGAACTGTATAACAGCACAAAGAAGCTAACAGGGAAATACAAGCAAACAAGTTGCCTCATAAAAGACAAGAATAGAAAACTTCTCAGCAATATACAAGAGCAAATGAAAAGGTGGACGGAATATTTTGAGGACCTTCTCAATAGACCAGCTCCACAACCCCCGCCTCCCTTCCCAGACATCCAGTCAGCAGAAGAACAGCTACAAATTAACTGTGAAAGACCAACGAAGGAAGAAATAAAGAAAGCCATAAAGCTTCTAAGAGATGGAAAAGCGGCTGGACCAGATGTTATTCCAGTAGAGGCCATCAAAGCAGATATCGACACGACTACAGAGATGTTATATAAATTACTTGGTAAAGTTTGGGAAAAGGAGAAGATACCAGCAGAATGGAAGGAAGGATATCTGGTTAAGTTGCCTAAGAAGGGAAATTTACAAGAGTGCACAAATTATAGAGGAATAATGTTATTATCAGTGCCAGGGAAAAGTATTAAACACGATTATCCTAGAAAGATTAAAAGAGTCCATAGACAAGAAACTGAGAGGTGAACAAGCAGATTTTCGACAAAACAGATCCTGTACAGACTAGATAGCCACTTTGAGAATAATAGTTGAACAAAGTCTTGAATGGAATTCACCGCTATACATTGGATTTGTGGACTACGAGAAGGCATTTGACAGTGTAAACAGAGAATCACTTTGGAAATTGATGAGGCCTTATGGAGTTCCCATAAAGATCATTAATTTCTCAGCACTGACAGATGAATCTTGTGGTCAGATAAACACCCAAAACAAAAGAATGGGAAAAATAGCTGACGGATTTAATAAAGCAGTTCTGAAAGCTGCCCTAGAATCAATACCACGAGGGGCAAGAAAAGATTTTAAGCCGTACTGGACAGAAGAACTCAAAGAACTGGAAGAACAGGTAACAGAAGCCAGAAATGTAGCAGAAAAGGACAAAACAGTTGAGACAAACATCGCCTACAAAGCAATCTCTGCAAAATACAGTAAAACGTTAAACTGTTCAGCCAAAAATAGCTGGATCAAAACAACAGAAAGCCTTAACCTCGACAAAGATGGAAGTAAATTATGGAGGCTCGCCAAAGCCTTAAAGATGAGGAATGCAAAAAAAAAAAAAGAAATTGCCCTACAGCAAAATGAGAAAATACTCACAAAGAAAGAAGCAGCAAATGTCTTTGCTCAAAAATTCTCACATGAGAGCCAGATAAATGTTCCCCCTGACAGAAAACAGGAAATTATCAAAGAGCAAGAACTTTACCAAAATATACCAACTGTTCCAGAAGAGCACGTGACAGCAAACCTCACCATGAGAGAGCTCGAGGCAGCTATTGTATCCCTTAAACAAAGAAAGTCACCTGGAAAAGACGGGGTAACAAATGACATGCTTAAAGGGCTAGGGCCTAATGCCAAGAAAGCCCTCCTCAAGATTATGAACTATAGCTGGAAGCGTGAAATTGTACCACAGTCCTGGAAAGAAGCAGTACTAGTACCAATCCCTAAAAAGGTCGAAGACTGAATGGACCTCAACAGCTACAGACCCATCAGCCTTCTAAGCTGCACGGGAAAGCTTATGACGAGAATGATCAATACCAGACTAAGTTGGCACCTAGAAGAAAAACACATTCTACACCAACAGGCAGGCTTCAGGCAACATAGGTCTACAGAGGACCATGTCACCTACATTGCACAGGAAATCGAAGATGCTTTCCAAGAAGAAAAGCACACTTTAGCAGTCTGGGTAGATATGGAGAAAGCATTTGATAATGTTTGGAAAGATAGGCTAAGAGTTAAAAAGCTTAAATGTGGAGTCTGTGGAAGAATGTATAACTGGATCAGTCACTATCTAACAAACAGAACAGCTAGAGTGCAGGTGCACGGACAGTTAAGCAAAGAGACTACAATGGAGCAGGGAGTCCCACAGGGTGGGGTCCTTTCCCCAACACTCGTCCTTATATATATATATATATATATATATATATATATATATATATATATATATATATATATATATATATGACATAACAGAAAACATCCACAAGAATGTCCACAACTCCATCTATGCTGATGATCTGGCCATGTGGACTTCACCACAGCTAGAGCGCGCATGCAGGATTCACTGCTAGAACTTGAAAGTTGGTCCAGAAAGTGGTTGCTCAAAATCAATGAACAAAAAACAACACACACTATTTTTACCTTGTCAAACAAACCACAGCAAGCAAAGCTACAACTAAATGGGCAGTTAGTACGAGAAGATGAAACACCAACATACTTAGGAATCACACTAGACCGCCGAATGACGTGGAAATCACAGATAAACAAAATACAGCTAAGGGCAAAACTTTGCATGGCCGTCATGAAAAAGTTAGCAGGTACCACATGGAGTGCTGATGAGAATATCCTCAAAAAACTGTACACAGGCAGAGTCAGACCTGCTATGGAATACGGCATCACAGCCTGGTCGACGGCAGCAAAGTCAAATTTTGACAGAGTAAACAGACTCCAAAACCAAACAGCTCGTATTATAACAGGGGCCCTAAAGTTCACAAAAAATCAACCATATGGAAAACATTACAGGGCTACAGTCAATGGAGGACAGACGTGACAGCAGAGTCCTACAACAAACTGAAAAATTTAAGAGACTCGAAGGACAGCCCATGTTCCAGAGAATGAATAGGCTAGGAAGAGGTAGACTCAAGCGAACTAACTTTGTGGCCCAAGTAAAAGAAAATTTTAGCAAAAATACCTTGCTAGCAAGCTAAGTTGCAAAGAAAATACTAACAAGCACAACTATCCCACTGTGGAAAATAAGATGCTTTCCTGAACTAAAATCTGATATTCCAGGCATTGAAAGTAAGGGAACACAGACAGAAACACAAAGAAAGTGTATAGCAACCAAGTATATTGACCATAAGTTCCCAGCAAAGCTTTGGACCCATGCATATACTGATGGTTCAGCAAAACATGCAGTTGACAATGAGAGTGCTGGCATCCTTATAAAATTAAAGAATAGAATCCACTCTATGGCAATTGCCACTGGCAAATACTGCAATAACTTCAGTGCTGAAGCAGAAGCCCTGAAACAGGCAGTGGAAACTCTTATTGAATGCAAAACACAGGCAGAAAAACAGATAGTAATCTTTACAGATGCCCTCTCAGTAATAACAGCGCTGAAGAGCCACCATGCTAAAGGATTGAAAGATCTGATAATCTCCCCTGAAAGACTGGCCAAAAGCTTCAACAAGCGCACAGTCCAGTGGATACCAGCCCATTGCAACATACCAGAAAATGAGGAGGCAGACAAACTTGCTAAGGAAGGAGGTGCCTTACAACAAAATGATATAGTGGCACAGACTATTATAAAAGCTACATTCAAGTCCAAATGGGAAAGACAGCACCCGGGTGTCACAGGATAGACATTCGCCGAAATTTTAAGTTGGTCACGTTGGAGAGTGGCTACGCTGTTAGAATAAAAAACCTGTTTGGTTTGTTGAGCCAGAACGGAAGAGGATATAAAACTTTTGGCGCAAATGACTAGAGTGATGGCTGCCGTCCTGAGAGGACGTGGTCCCTTTATCAGCGGTTTTTGCTGGGATTATTTGGATGCCATTGTGGTTCACATTTCTTGCCGGTATTCTTGTGATCAGGATTATTTTGTTTATCGCTAGAACAGTGGTGTAATTTCTAGTGGTTTTTTCCTGCAGATCATTTACGTTAAGTATCTTACGTTTGAGTATTGCTTTACTTCAGTACAGGGCTTAGTCGGTGAGCGAAAGTCATGGTTTATTCACTGGATAGGATATGTCGGTGATTATGTACTATTATATTGAAGTGTTGATTATGGCAAGTAGATTAGCATTTACATTGCATTGTTATTTCATGTGTATTGATAGCCGTGTGTGGCTTTTGTGTATGTGCATTATTTATTAAAGGGTCATCACCTGTTTCAGGTGTTATTGGTTTTTTTTATGTCAGCTATTGTGTGCTGTGGTCATATCTCTAGATAGTGAGCCTAAGAGTAGAGTTTGAACATGTATTAAATCCACAGCACAAATAGGGTTTGATCCGACAGCACAAGTGGTCTTGTGTGTGTCTTGACAGCTGGGTGGCTCGTCTATTTTATAAGTGATTCTGAAATATTTCTGCTGATATTTGATAGCAGACAATTGCAGGCTTGTCCATTCTTTTGGCCTTGGGACCTGTATGGTATAATATTTATTCCCAGCTAGCTGGCCGCTAGATGTAACATTATTTGATAGCAAGGCCTTACAGCCTATGTTGGCTACAGTCAGGCCATTTAGAATTGTGCACACAGAATACTAAAAGGTGGGTAGGCCACGGTGTTGGCGCCTTCATATTTTCTGTCAACTCACGGGAGTGAGTTATTTTGATCGTCCAGTAAAAGTCAGTGTGTGTGTCAGTCAGTTAGCGTACTGTTTACGGTCGTTTGACCTGACCTCGATTACGGTCGCTGACCTACTTACAGTGTCTCAGGAGTGATGGCTAGTTTTCAGTGTATGCATATTTTTTCAGTCTGTCGTTGATAAAGCAGTTTACATTTGAGTTTCAAGGTGTTTGCTATGTATGTTTGCAATTCTAGGTACGAGTGTGTGAAGTGATAGGCTAGGGTTACAGAGTGCGTCAGACTGGTCAGTTTGGTGTACCTCAAAGTCTTATTGGTGGTTTTTTACAGTGATCCAGATGGAGCAGTGGACCTTGGGGTCTTGGTACCATCTAGCTAGATTGGCCCAGACGGCAAATGGAGTGTCATATGGGAGATAGCTTGGTCAACCTCGGTATAGGGTGGAAGGAGACTGGTGTTAGGATATTGTAGTTGATAGGAGGTTGATAGGGTGCTTGGTACCTCAAGTCATCGTGTTGGCCTTTTGGTTTTGTCAGTGCTACTTAGATGTGCCCAACCAGGGGTGAAAGTCAACGCCATTGACTTGACCTTACTACTTAGAGGTGCCCAACCAGGGGTGAAAGCCGACGCCTGTGACGTTTCCTGTTTCACGCAGACGTGCCCAACCAGGGGTGAATTCCTATGTGCAGTGTGTCCTGCTGACTTGCGGGGGTCCAGTTCACGTTACCTTGTAGACTGCTGTGATCCGTGGTGTGTCGAACTAAGAAGTAAACGTTTCGCTTAACAGTGCCATGGGACTTACACGTGTGTATCCGACGTATATACTGTTGATACTAGCTGTGCAGCTAGACTTGTAAGAAGTCAGACAGTTCTATTTATATTGTGGACAGTGCTGTGTGAGCACTGTAGAGTACAGTGTAGTCATCGGATTAGTGGTTACCATACCGTGACAAGGAACTGTTGCGAGTTACTGACACAGACTTTAAGAGAAACTCGTTTCCTGGACTTAGTTTCTTTTGGATTGTACGTTTTCTAGTGTGGAGTCTGGTTTGTACCGTGTTCATCATCATCATCAGTGCTGAGGATACTTCTTGCTCAAGCGCTGTTGGACCTTCAGATAAGTTATTGTTTGTTTGATTTTGTATAATGTTTTATATTGATATTTTCTTGCTTTTTCTGAAACTCTAAATTTTCTTGCCTGTCTTTCATCAGTGCTCAGTGGAAGAGATAGCTTCCAGTACCTCATTGTTGACTGTAGTTTTTGTTGAATCTTTGGTATTATACTGTATTGGTGTGTTCAAGGAAGGAAGTGTGGTGAGTTTAATCCAGTCGTGGCCTCTTGTGGAAAAGATTGGATTAGTCCGATTCTTTTAGGGTGTGGCGGTGTTTGTTTTGTGGTGGAGTCAGGCAAACGGGATTTCCTGCGACTGCCCTGCTTAACATTCCAAGCCCTGTTGGTGTTAGGTGTATTCGTGTAGTGAGTATTGATATTGTCGTGTACATCCAGTAATTCTTTTGTTGTGTTTAAGTGGTGTTTTCTCTTGTTCAATCTTTCTATCTTGTAAATACGTTTACAGTTATTCCTTGTTTTCGTTCGTATGCAGTCACGCATTGTATATATTAATCTACCTCTTCTCTTCTTGGTCTATCATCTTGTTCCTCGTGACTGGAATTGTGTTTTCGTAATGTGATGTATGTGTTTCTTTCATCTGTGTAGTGCTCATTTTGCCATAGGTAGTACTTGCATAATATGGGTTATTGAGATTAATGGTAAGTGAAGTATTATCTGAGTATAGCACCAGTGTGGGTGCCAGTAACAGACTTTGAAGTAAAACCTGATTTTTGGACTAAGTTGATATAGTGGTGTCAAGGTATCAGGAAGTCTCATCAGTTGTTATTATACAATTGTCGACTATTGTAAGTTTGTTTGAGGATATCATAGAGACTAAGCGGTCAGAAAGACCAAATTTTCACAGTGTTGAGAAATAGCCAAGGGGCTAAGTGAGACTTTATTTATACTATAAAAGATAAAGGTTAATAATATTTATACAATAAAAGACGAGGTGATATTTACTTTCATGCTTATATATATGTGTATATTCGAGGAGTGATACCAATATTTACTACTTTTGCTACTGCATATTGTGGTAAGCAGAAATTTATTTATCTGCTGATTTAAGTGAAATATATACAGTTGAGTAATTGTATTGTAAAGATTTATAGAAAGAGATAATAGTGAGTATTCTGTGGGTACATCATGGACCTACAGGCTTTCATTCAGATTGGGAAAGAATGTGGGTACACTGGCTCACAACTAAGTGAATATGCAAAGGCTGAATTTTTTTCAGTCGAGAATCAGAAAGCTCTGGAGAAGGAAAAGAAAGAAAAGGAAGCAAAGGAAGAGAAGGAAAGAATTGAGAGACAGAATGCTCTAAGAGATGCTCGAGCTGAAGAGCTAGAGCTAAAGAGAAAAGTATTTGAGTTACAAGAAAGGAAGATGAAAGAAGAAAACGAGTGGAAACAGAGAGAGTTAGAGTTGCAAGAAAAGAAGATAGAGCGGGAATTGGAAGAAAAGAAGATAGATAGAGAATTGCAAGAAAAGAAGATGAGAGAAGATAGAAAATGGCAAGAAATAAAGATGAGGAAGATAGAGAATTCGAAGAAAAGAAGAAGGAGAGAGAGATAGAAGTAGAATTAGAGAACGAGAGAATGAGAATAGCTCTAGAAGAGAAGATGATTGATAAAGAATTACAATTGAAGAAATTGGAAGTGGGTGCGAGTGGTCAGAACTCGACTCCTGGAGGGGCTCATCGTCCCTTTAGGCTGCGTCTGCCAAATTTTAATGATAAAATTGATAGTTTAGATTTCTTCCTTGAAAGAATCGAGGCCGAATGCGTGGCCTATAAGGCTGACAGAGATGAATGGCCATCTCTGTTATCGACGCTGCTAGTGGGGCCTGCGATGGAGACTTTCTATAGCCTCCCTTTAGAGGAAAGGGCCGATTACGACAAAGTAAAGGAAAGATTGCTCCGGAAGTTCCGTCTGACTGCTGACGGCTACAGGACGCGTTTTAAAAACGCGATACCAAGCGCAGACCAGGACTTCGAGGATTTTATCTCGAAGATCAAGCTTCTGCTGAATAGATGGATCGAAATGGAGGGTAAAACGAAGGACTATTGTGGCTTGCTAGACTTGGTGCTGCGAGACAAGGTGTTGTCCTCGTGTTCTAGTGAGTTGGTGGCGTTTTTTCAGGAACGCCAACCAAAGGACATCGAGTCCATGGCCCAATTGGGGCACCATTATGTCCTCGCCCATCCGGGCAAACCCATTCAGAAGTCATGTCTGCCAGAAGACTTAGTTGCCGGTGTCTGCAAAGTTCAGCGCCATCCTTGGCGAAATCAGTCAGGCAATGTAGACAGGGGCCAAGAGCAGAGGTATGAGAAGCCCTCCAGTCCTTATCAAGCACGTAGAGGTAGCTATGAGAATTTCCGAACGCATCGGAATGGTCGGCCGAGGTGGCAGAACCGACAATATAATAGTTATAGTGACAGAGGGGAGCGCCAAATGCGAAAGTAGGTACGCTTCGAGGACTCTCGGGACGAAGACCTATTTTGGTATAAAACCAAACACCCGAAGCAGAGGAGTGGTTCCTCAGAAAGTCGATTTTCTGACTCTGATGCGGGGTCTTCGTCATCGAAAAGCTCCAGTAAAAGTACACGCGAGGATAAGAAGAAGAAGGAACGCATGTGTTCCAAGTGTGGTGGCAATAATCATTGCACTGATAGGTGTCCCACACCAATAGAACACGCGAATTCCGCGTTTGTGTTGGACACAATCAACAGCGAGGACTGTGCTGGGTGTCGCCCTCTGTTCCATACGAACGAGAGGTTGGTGCTTCAATGCGGGCATGCGGCACCATGTCTATCGGCAGTCCATGAGACTGGCAAGGTGGATCTCCACAAAGGCATGGTGGAGATGAAACCAGTCTCCGTGTTGAGGGGCACTGGATGTACCACAATTGGGATGCATCGGTCGTGTATCGACGACTCCTGCCTTACAGGCAAAACTGTAAAGTGCACCACGTTCGGTGGCAAAATAGAGTCTTACCCCCAGGCGTGTATTAATGTGGACACTCCGTTCCTTTCGGGTAGAGTGAACGCTGTTGTCCTTGAGGATCCGATTGCCGATTTAATCGTCGGCAATGTACTGGGAGTGCACAAGGCCATGGGTTAGGCTGGTACAGCGGCCCAACAACTCCAGAGTTCCGTAGCGGATGATCAGAAGGAACATCGTAGACGGGATTCGCGGAAAGTACTAAATGACATGATTAGGAGCAGTAGGAACTTATACGATGGTCCGATAGCTAGTGATCGCACAGTTTGGGTGCGTAACGTCCCCCTGAGTGCGAGTTGGCGCACACTCAGAAGAGTGTTTGATGAGGTCGCGCCGGTTAGATTTGTCGAGGTATTGTCGTTGCGCGACAAGACCAAAATAGCACGGGTGACTTTTGCAAATAGGTAGGGTGCGCGTGATGCAGTTAGGCAGAAGCATTTGTCGTTGCTTCAGAACCATCTGCTAATAGTCCAGAAATAGCTAAGGTTAGAGTTCGGGGTCGTGTTCAGTAGGTGTTTCGGTTGATGCGAACTGAACCTTAGAGTCTGACCCACGCCCCCAGTAATGGTTTGATATCAATATGAGGAGCTTGTAAATTTGTAAAGACTATGAGATTCCTTGCAATTCATGTTTATGTTATGACATGTTATGCTTTACAATGTATATTAGTCGGAAGTTGTTGCCAGCAGAAACCAGGTACTCCACGATTGAGAGGGAGTGCCTTGCAATTGTCTGGGCGGTGTCTAAGTTGGCACGATATCTGTTGGGGCGCATTTTTTCCTACAAACAGATCACAAACCACTGCTATTTTTGCAGTCGGCTAAATCCACCAGTGCTGAATTGACACGCTGGGCATTATTGCTACAGCAATTCAACTTTACTATTTTACAAATTCAGGGTGTACATAACATTGTAGCAGATGTCCTGTCCAGGTTATGAGGTTGGTGGGGGACAGGAACATCTGAAGAGAGTAGTTATTATGGTCGATGTAAGAAATGTATTATAATAATTACAGTTGATGTTTAGGAAGATGTATTATGGTATATGATTTATATGTCATGATGCCATAAAGGCAATATGTATGAAGTTATGTATGAATCATGTTACCAGATACCTATGTCTGTATTGTGTGGAAAAGGATTGTTTATACGATAACATGATGCCGTATTATTGATGTTTGCTGTGGTATTACTGAAACATAAGATGCATTGTGTGTGAGGAGCAGGGTAGGACAGTCGTTATTTTTCACGACTGTCTGCACTTGGGGGTTTGGTTAATGTCTGTTTCGTATTTAGTCCATTGAGTGAGAAGGCATGAAAGACAATGGTGTTCGACAACTTTGGCATTCTCTAGGTAGATGAGGAGGTGTCGTCTCGGCATTCTGTTCGTCCATACTCCGAAGGGGGTTGGGCGTGACTCCTCCGGTGGAAGAAAACTTCGTTTTCTTTCTTAAGGGTGGGGGGAGGGGGGTGGGTGGATGTCACAGGATAGACATTCGCCGAAATTTTAAGATGGTCACGTTGGAGAGTGGCTACGCTGTTAGAATTAAAAAACCGGTTTGGTTAGTTGAGCCAGAACGGAAGAGGATATAAAACTTTTGGCGCAAATGACTAGAGTGATGCCTGCCGTCCTGAGAGGACGTGGTCCCTTTGTCAGCGGTTTTTGCTGGGATTATTTGGATGCCATTGTGGTTCACATTTCTTGCCGGTATTCTTGTGATCAGGATTATTTTTTTTATCGCTAGAACAGTGGTGTAATTTCTAGTGGTTTTTTTCCTGTAGATCATTTACGTTAAGTATCTTACGTTTGAGTATTGCTTTACTTCAGTACAGGGCTTAGTCGGTGAGCGAAAGTCATGGTTTATTCGCTGGATAGGATATGTCGGTGATTATGTACTATTATATTGAAGTGTTGATTATGGCAAGTAGATTGGCATTTACATTGCATTGTTATTTCATGTGTATTGATAGCCGTGTGTGGCTTTTGTGTGTGTGCATTATTTATTAAAAGGTCCTCACCTGTTCCAGGTGTTATTGGTTTATTTATGTCAGCTATTGTGTGCTGTGGTCATATCTCTAGATAGTGAGCCTAAGAGTAGAGTGTGAACATGTATTAAATCCACAGCACAAATAGGGTTTGATCTGACAGCACAAGTGGTCTTGTGAGTGTCTTGACACCGGGCCATTTGAAAAATGATGCATATCATCAACTATCCAGGAAAGAACAAGTCATCATTTTTCGGCTATGGACTGGCCACAACAGACTGAGATACCATCTATACCACAAATACAAAATTGGTGCAACAGATCTCTGCACCTGCGGTACCAGCTCGATGACAGTCGAACACCTGCTGCAGTACTGCCCAACCTGCAGTAATGAACGGAGTAGCATATGGCAACAACCCACTTCTGTCAACGAAAAATTGTTTGGAGATATCGGGAACCTTGAGTTGACTACTGCCTTTATTAGAGTCATAAATGTAGAAGTCTGAAGGCGAACGAGGAAGAAGAAGAAGAATCACTTTAATAAAGAAAATATTTGAAGACATGTCATGCAGAGTTCTTCATGAAGGACAGCTTACAGAACCGTTTGGGATAAGAACGTGGAGTGCGACAGGGATGCCTCTTGTCTCCATGTCTTTTCTTACTAGCAATAGACTGGGTTATGAGAACATCGACAACACGCAACAGAAATGGAATCCAGTGGACCCTGACTAGGCAGTTGGATGATCTGAATTTTGCTGATGATTTGGCTCTTCTGTCCCATAACCGTAATCAGATGCAGGACAAATTGAAAACACTCGATGAGAGGTCACAGCAATTGGGTCTGAAAATACACAGGGAAAATACAAAAATGATAAGAATAAATGCAGGTTTGAACGTGAAGAAACACCACTACAAGATGTAGAATCGTACACATATCTTGGCAGCAATATAGACAAAGTTGGAGTGTCAGACAGAGATATCAAAATAAGACCAGATAACCTTCCTTCCATTCTGCTGGTATTTCCTCTGTCTCCCAGACGTTGCCAAGTAGTTGGTATAATATCTCTGTAGAGGTATCAATATCTGTTTTGAGGCCTCTGCTGGAATGGCATCTGGACCAGCTGCTTTTTCATCTTTCAGAAGCTTTATGGCTTTTTTTGTTTCTTCTCTACTTGGTCGTTCAAAGCTGATTTGTAGCTCCTCTTCTGCTGGCTGGATGTCTGGGAGATTAGTTGGAGCTGGTCTATTGAGATGTTCCTCAAAATGTTCTGTCCATCTCTTTTGTTCGTTTCTTGTATATTACTAATCAATTTTCCATTCTTATCTTCTTCCTTCTTGTATGGTTGAGTTGAATTATTTTAATTACTTATTTTCATGGGCATATTCGTGCTATTGAATTTGTTTGGCTTTAAGTTTCTACATGGCGCTTATAGACAGAAAGATCATAGACACTAAAGTTATAGACAAGAAGGTCATAGACAGACAGTTTATAGACAAAAAAGGTTACAGATATAAAGGTTATAGACAGAAAGATTATAGACAGAAACGTCATAGACAAAAAGGTTATACACAAAAATTGTTGTCTTGGACAACTGACAGTTTTCTCCATGTTTTCTTTATTCATGTTATTCTAATAAAACGTCTCTCTTTCGGACAGTACGGTTATACACACGAAATGGATATTCGGTGAATGAGGTTTTAAAACACAAAGCAGATATTTCTTGAACTTCGGTGAATAAGGTTATACACATGAAGTGGATATTACCTGGTCTTCGGTGAATGAGGTTATAAAACACAAAGCAGATATTACCTGAACTTCAGTGAATAAGGTTATACACACGAATTGGATAATACCTGGTCTTCATTATGACTAGGAGCAGTGGTGTAGTGAAGGAGGGGGATTAAGGGGCGGAAGAGGAGGAGAGGATGTGCTAAAGGCAGGATCCGCCCAGGGTGCCAAATACTTTAGGTACGCCTCTGACTAGGAGCAATTTTCACGTATGAGTAAGTCTACCTGCCTGAGCTGACTCACCTGTCTACTCGTAGTTCGAATCCAGTGGTAAGGGTTGTATACATCGTTCAGTACGTTATGTAACATATCCGCAGGATGTCCATCGAGTCTGATTGTCATATCTATCAGCTTTGCTCTGCCTCCAAGATACTGAGATATTTGGTCGCGATATTCGTTATGGGCCACTAGCCTGAAAAAAAAATTAGAATCATTGTCAGAATACGGGTTTAACGCACAATCTAACAAGAGTTGATATCAAAGTGATACACAGAAACATGGAAAGAGGGACACACAGAGAGACAGGCCGATAGACAGATATACATGCATATATAGTATTTTTTACCCATTTATGAAAGTCTGAAGCTTTTTGGTTAATTTTGATTTTTGTGTTGGATTTCTTTTGATCTACATGCATTTTCCATAGCAATGAAAGCTCGTCTGGCCTTGTGTATTCTTATTTTGATAGCATTGTCTGCTCCTCTAACTGTCTATATTGCAGCCAGTTTATATGTATGATTCTACATCTTGCAGTCATGTTTCTTCAAGTACAATTTTGTTATTGTTTCCAGCATTTCTCATTATCTTTGTTTTCTCCTCCTGTATTTTCAGATCACTAGCTGTGAAGTCTCATCAAGTATTTTCATTTTGTCTTGCATCTAACCCCACCCACACACAATCACTCGCATGCACGCACACACGCAGATTGTAAACGTTGGCAGCAGTTGATTCAACCTGTTAAGCGTTTGTGTCTTTGATCATAACAGACTGTTGTTGTGATGGTAAATACCTATTACTGTTTTTTTTTTAAAAACTAATATCACACAGTACAGTTTATTTAGTGTGCAGTTTGGTTTTTAAGGTGTGTATTACATTTTTGATAAAGCAAATTTATAATTAAAAAATCCAATTTAAAACAGTTAAAGGATATAATAATTATTCCGAAATGTCAGCTGAAATGATAGAAGTCGTCCACGAGGGAGTTGTTAACTATTGCCGATAAAATTTAACTATTGCGAATAAAAGTTAAGTGTTGCGGATAAAAGTTAACTATTACGGATAAAAGTAGAAACATCATTTATGAAAGAGGGCGAGTTTAATTCGTGTATGTGTGTATGACACTTTTTCAAACCCCATCTCCCCCTATCGTCACACAACGTCATAAAATATTTACCCCCTCCCCTTCACTGCATTACGTCACATGTAAACTCCATTGATTGATAGATAGACAGACATACAGGCATAGATAGATAGATAGATAGATAGATAGATAGATAGATAGATGGATGGATGGATAGATAGATAGATAGATAGATAGATAGATAGATAGATAGATAGATAGATAGATGGATGGATGGATAGATAGATAGATAGATAGATAGATAGATAGATAGATAGATAGATAGATAGATAGATAGATAGATAGATAGATAGATAGATAGATAGATAGATAGATAGAGATACCCACCAACATTGAGATTTCTCAGCAGCATCCTTGGAATCTGAAGCAGACTCAAATTTGTTTCCCGAGTCACGTGATATGACTGTCTGTGCGCGGGACGACGGTACACAAGTCGCTGATAACAGGAACAGTAACATCGAATGGCTGATCATTTTTTACTTATTTATTTTATTTTACTAGTTGCGAATTTCTTGTAAACTTGTTTGTTTACAGTTTTCATGAAGTCGTGATTATTGTGGAAGTGGTCCTATTGGTGTCACGTGATCAGAGACAAACAGAAACCAACAGTTCACGTGAGGTTATCTGGAATGACATTATAAAAAGTTAAAAAAAAGAAAAGAAAAGAATAAACAATAAAACTTCACATATAATTTAGCGTTAATATCATACTTATACTTACTGTTAATCTATTGTCTTTCCCTGGGATGCACGAGAAGACAATGAAATAATAGAACATTGTCCCGAAGTGGAGTGAAGCACAAGTCTCAATAACCATCGCCTATCACGGAACAAACAACGCAAGTAAAACACAAGTCTCAATAACCATCGGCTATCACGGAACAAACAACGCAAGTAAAACACAAGTCTCAATAACCATCGGCTATCACGGAACAAACAACGCAAATAAAACACAAGTCTCAATAACCATCGGCTATCACGGAACAAACAACGCAAGTAAAACACAAGTCTCAATAACCATCGGCTATCACGGAACAAACAACGCAAGTAAAACACAAGTCTCAAATAATCATCGGCTATCACGGAACAAACAACGCAAGTAAAACACAAGTCTCAAATAATCATCAGCTATTGTCACATAATTTGCAACGGGATATTGGACAACTAGAATGGTGAAAATTATAATTTATCCACGAGGAAGGTGATGGAGCAGAGCACACACCTCCCAACATTAGAGAGCTCTGACCCTAACTCACCACTTCTTCTCAGTATGGCGGAACTGAAAAGAGCGCACGAAGATGATATAACCTTAGCGACCTACTCTGACCAGCGCAATAGAACACGGTTTCATACTTCGGTTGGAACCTTTTACAACAAAGACGTAGTTCTTTTCCGACGAACGAGACCGGGGACCCGACAAATAGTCGTGCCACTCCCATTAAGATTTCATATTATGAGAGCTGGACATGTATCGCCTTCAGGGATACACATGTCAGAAGGAGCAGCGATGCGCAGTATAAATGCAACATCACTTTTGGCCAGGTCAAAGAGTGGACATAAGACAATACGTCCAGAGATGTACCCACTGCCGACCGGAAAAATCAGTAGAGGGAGAAAGGAAAACTCTACGACAGAGCGAGAACCCAGTGGACAGCAAAATGAACGGAAAAGTGACCGCCCAAAGCTGGAAATTCAACAAATATCTTAGGATAGAGGTCTGTCACATAGTTTTGTTCGCTCTCTTTTCCTCTCCGGCAATATTGATCTACCTTTATTGTGTGTACTAATTATGTGCACCATTCGGTTGTTCGCATGTTCTATTTTCCTACCTCCGACAGTATTTGGTATTTTCGTGTTAATGTTTACACTTCTTCCATTCACAGTGTCATCTTTGCCTGCCTATGCTCGCGGAGAGAAGTTACTGGTAAACCCAGATTGTCGACAAGTCATTTTCGAGTAATGATGCCCAGTAGTTGTTTGCACAGGGAATGCCGGTCAATTATCAAACTGGTGACAGATTAGACACACAATGATGTAAGAAATTTCCGGACAGACTTGTTTCACCAAGATGTTGCAGGGGGATTGTGAATGTAAACATTACCGAGAATAGACGGATATTGCAACTCCTTATACGGATAATTGACCGTTTGAGTTTTACAAACTCATGAAACATGCAGAAAATTCCATAAGGAAAGTAGTCATAACATGCACTTTCGAATGCTATTAGCTTAGCAGTTTAGAGGCATACATACATACATTCACGGTGATTGGAAGTTTTGTCGGAAACGCCATGTGTGACCGTGGGCAGAAAAACTGCAATATAACGTAAAACATTTTAGACATACAACACTGCATTCCAGAATCGTGAAAAGTAGACAGCTCGGACTGAAGCCAGGAAAGAGTAGAAGTTAGGATTCTGAACTTATAGGAACGGAAACAAAAATTGGAGCACCTTTTGAATAATACAATAAGGAAACTCCACCTTTTAATACGGAAACCAGACTCCTACAGGACCTACTTACAAAGTCACAGAGGGTTTCTATAATTAAAAAAAATACCCCAGACGTATGTTCGAGGCATCTATATCAAGTTGCCAACACTATTATACTGAGCAAGAAGTCTAGTTCCCAACTAGTTTGGGGTAAGTTGTAACATATTTTTATACTTTGAATTTTGACATGTTTTACTTGCTGATTGTTATGCAGGTCCTTACGAGGCTGGCAACCGCAGCATGCGAAAATGATATATTCATGAACCACCACAGCAAAGCGTTGGCGATCGCTTCGTGCTAGTTCTCTCAGGGAACTAAAAGCAGAGGTAACCCCAGACTCGAAGTGGAGAAGGGAGTGGAAGATGATGCAATCATATATATATATATATATATATATATATATATATATATATATATATATATATATATATATATATATATATATATATATATATAAATCATATATATATATATATATATATATATATATATATATATATATATATATATATATATATATATATATATATATATATATATATATATATATATATATATATATATATATATATATATATATATATATACAGTACTTTGCAAAAAAAATGGCAGTCATATTGCTCAGCTAAATAAGCTGAAATCTAATTAAATATGCATGTTCTGCCCCAAATTTGCACTCCACTGAAGTGAGCAAACACTACCAAAAGTAAAAAAAAAATTAGCGTAGAGTAACGTCCCTTGATAATAGAGCAGACGTCAATTTCTAATGCTAGTGTCAGAAAATGGATACAAAGTCAAAGTGTATGTTAATTTCACAGCTTTGGAATGAAGGAAATCAAACATGTTCCAACATTTCTAAAACCTTGAACATTCCTGAGCGGACTCTCTACAGAGTTGTGAGTAAATTAAAAGCAGGTAATGGAATCGAGCGAAAAGAACGTAGTGGGAGGCCAAGAATTTTGGACACAAAGGACCATCGGCGTCTCGCCCAAATCGTTCGGGCTGGGCCAATGAAGAGTGTAGAAAACATACGACAGCGCATGATCGAGTTGGGAAGCCCAGAGTTATCTAATGCTACTGTCAACCGGGAGCTACACAGGATGAATTACACAAAAAAGCGGGTAATTTCGTGACCATTGCTCACAGAGACTCACAAACAGATGCGCTTGAACTGGTGCCACGAACACCAAAATTTGTCATGGGACAATGTGATTTTTTTCAGATGAATGTTCTGTTTGGTCTTATCCTACTCAAATAAATATTTGGACGAAAGGCTCGTTAACGCCTGTGTACCAGCGACCGAAACATACCTAGAAATTCCATCTTTGGGGAGGGGTGTCAGCAAGAGGTGCCACCCCACTGTGCGTTTTCACAGGAATTCTTACGAAAGAAAGGTACATCGACATACTAGAGGGACACCTTCTGCCATTTATGCAGGTCATGTACCCCGATGGGTGCACATTTCAACATGACAATGACCCAAATCATACAGCTCATACCACCAAAGCATGGCTGCAAGAGAAGAATGTTATAGTGCTGAAGTGGCCCAGCAACAGTCCCGATCTAAACCCAATTGAAAACGTTTGGGCACTACTCAAGAATCATTTAAAAAAGAGTGGACTCAGAGACGTTGAACAATTGAAGAAGGTAGCTGAAAAATACTGGGACAGTCTGACTTACAATTACCTACAAACATTTGTGGGAAGTATGCCTCGCCGCATCCAGGCTTGCCTTGCTGGAGAAGGCAACATTATATTGTACTGAAACCACTGTTAATAGATAGGGGAGATACCAATCTTCCTCTGGACATACAGTTTTTATTATTATTTGCTTCTATGAGTGTGCTGCGTTGCAAAAAGATGACTGTCATTTTTTTTGCAAAAGTATATATATATATATATATATATATATATATATTATATATATATATATATATATATATATATATATATATATATATATATATATATATATATATATATATATATATATATATATATATATATATATATATATATATACTATAATTTGTAATAAGTGTATGTATATTTAAACATGTCCAACCATGCAATAGCCACTTGCCGCTGTCCAGTCGAAAACACAACAGAACGTATTGATCTATGTTCCACAACTAAGCTTCCTATTTTTTGAGTAATCACCTGTTCATATTTATTTACTTTTGGTCCAAAGTAATTGATCGTTAAATTTGTTATACATTATTTTTACAAATTCATAGTCGAGCTGTAGTTTTCAAAGGGTCAAGACGGTTTTGGGGAAGTTCTCTGTGTGTTCGACCAAGATGTTTAAAGATTGTTCCCCCATGTTATATTCTGATACGCCTAGGAGGCGAGTGAGTTTTGTGATGTTTATTCTGAAGGGACATTAAGGTAAATTACCCTTAGAATCGTTTCCTTCTTTGCCAGAATCATATATGGCATTTTTGTAGCCAGCTCAGTGACTTTTACCCTGGGCGGGAAAGAGTCCATTTAAGATTGCCAGAATCATATATGGCATTTTTGTAGCCAGCTCAGTGACTTTTCCCCTGGGCGGGAAAGAGTCCATTTAAGATTGCCAGAATTGGAGCTCACGTGTGATGCTAATATTATTTGCATCGGGCCTGTGTATGCCTAAAGTACTTTATATTTGTTGTATCCCGCTATTTGCGGCGATACCATTGAACAAGGTTTGACTCATCTTGTTTGTTAAAAGAATACCACGGAGGCCATTATGTTTAAGGGGCCCGCCATATTGTGCGGCCTGCTGAAGACCCGAGAATATCCCTGACTTGCTCATGTCAGGAGGGAGTTTGTTTAAGCTCACATAATCAAGACCCGTTCCCAATACGGGTGATTTGCTGTAGCTGTAAAAAAGAGAATAGAGTGAAGTCAGCTTCATAGATGCACAGCGTAATGATGAACTGTTGATACGAATTGATGAACTGTTATCATATGTACTATGTCCTGAGTTGTCCAATGACTATTTTATATTGATGTCGGCATGCCTGTCGTGGTGGTGTATTAAAGTCTATCAAACGTCAGAGGTGTTACCACACTCTATGAATTGCTACATTGTGGTGCAAAAGTGTGATGTCAGTTAGATGCCTGTCTTCCTCGAACCATCATACACCCATTCGCACACTTTGACATCTACTCACACTTCATCACTGTTACACGTCAACACTCTCAAGTCAAGAGTATGAATGCCAGCACTGCGGCGGCCAACCAGGGCCTATATGAATATGATAGCGCTGAGTGGCGTTGAGTTATCTCTACGTTCACCTGTACGGTGTCTGATGACTGTCACCTTCATACTGATTGAAGTATAGCGACCTACACACTTATACTGGACATTCGCCAGCCCACAACATTTAACTACATTTATGATAACGGAAACGAACTGTTACATTTACGGTGGCCATTCTGGAACCCATTACACATACTCAACATTCTAGACCTCAACACCTAGTTAAACAACAACAACAACTTCTGAAATATCTTGTGAAGACTCCTTCAAGGTAGAAGCACTATCATCCTTCTATCTGTATCTCTGCCAAGAGTAATCTTGTGCGAAGTTAGATGCGTTTGAAGATCCACATTAGATACTTTAAGTTTTGGCCATTGTTGGACCATCACTGCAAAGCAAAGGGGAGGCAACCCGTGATAGCTATCATAATAATAATAATAGCCCCTTCAGTCATAACTGACTATAAAAATGCGCTCCTGATGTTTTCCTGGTGTTCCTTTCTACGTTTTCTCCTATCTTCTGCTTGACATGAGAGCTTCTTTTCGCCCAATCTGGGGTGACGCCGTAGAGAGATTCGTGACTTGGGGCGATCGGCAGCTTTATCCTCCCAGGTTGCTGGATTTATGTCCAGTGCCCTCATGTCTCTCTTGCACAAATCTTTGAACCTCAGCTGCGGTCGCCCAATTGTTCTTTTTTTTTGCCATCTGCCAGTTATCCGTACAAGATATCTTTGTGATGCGACGATTATCCATGCGGCGGACATGACCAAGCAAGCGGAGTTTGCAGTGTATCTGCTACACCTCAATAGTGAAATTGGGCATTTCATAAATTGGGCAACGTTTTGCCTAATACGTGAACTGGCTTCTGTACTAACATAAAACTTGATATCCTGTGTTAATTTGTGAGTTAAAAGTATCAGTAATCCAGTTCAAATCAAAATATCTTACTCTTTCGGTTTCTTGATCAGTATTATTGAAATAAAGTATAATTAAGCGAAGAAGCCAATTCACGGAATTGGGAAAAATTTGCCAAATTCATGAAATAGCCAATTTCACGATTGGGGTGTTACACATACATGCTTTAGATGCCAAGACGTGTCACTTTGTCATGTCACGAAATACCAGGGATGTGGCGTAGACACCGTAGATGAAAGGTATTGAGCTTTCCTTCTTGCTTGGCATAGGTTGTCCATGTCTCACTGTCATTTAGAAGTGTGCTGATGATGCAGGCGTTATATACCGCAGCTTTGGTCTTCGTTGGGAGTTTGGAGTTTCCCCAAACACGCATTCGGAAACGGGCAAAGGTGACTGCAGCTTTGCCAATGCGGCTGTCAATTTCTGTGTCCAGAGAGAGTTTGTCGTTGATGGTAGACCCAAGGTATATGGAGTAGTGCACCACTGCCAATTAATAGTTATCGATAGTGATAACAGGTACACCATCCACATTCTGGCCCAGCACATTTGTTTTCTTTAGACTTATTGTGAGGCCAAAGTCCTTGCATGCTTGGGTAAAGCGATTCATGAAGGTTTGAGGCTCCTGTTGACTTTGATTGCAGCGCAATCAGCTAATAACAAGTCTCTTATAATGACCCTTCTGATTTTATTTTTTGCCTTCAGCCTTTCGAGGTTAAACAGTCGCCATCTGACCTAGTAGGAAGGTATATTCCTTCAGTTGCATCTCTGAATGCATGTTTCAAGAACAAGACAAAAAAGATCTGAAGAGGGTAGGAGCCAGGACCCAGCCTTGTTTAACGCCACTGTGCATGTCAAAGGGCAGTGTTGTGCTTCCAGCATATTGTGCTGTTCTCTTCATGTCTGCATGGGATTACTTTATCATTTCCAGCAATTTAGTGAGGCAGCCTATTTTCAGGAGGATTTTGAAGAATCCATCACTGCTAACTAGGTCAAATGCCTTTGTAAGGTCCATAAAGGCGATTTATAGAGGCTTTTTCTGCTCTCTTTATTTTTCCTGAAGCTGGTGGAGAGAGAAGATCATGTTTATCGTTGATCTACCAGCTCGGAATTGTGACAAATCAGTTGTGCACTTTCATAACTTTCATCCTCTTCCGCAGTATCACTTCTTTTCTTCACGTTTCTCACCAATCATCCTATTATTTGGCATATTTTATGCCCTTTCTTGTTTGCCTAGCCGCTCCCAGACTTGTTTATCATAGCATAACATAGGCTAATTAGACAGGTCAGCGGATAATACGTTTATCACCTAAGTCGCCTAGGCACTTTTGATAGAAACGATCTGTGTTTATGCAAGGTGGTCGCGCACGATCGATGAAAAGAAAGCCATATTGTCTTCTGAGAAATCTGTCTGGCGGATGCACGAAAACACAGGTGATGATACGTAATAGTTTCCACTAGCGCATCTTTGTATCAATATTACTGATAATCTGTCTTGGGAGACAATATAATGGGAAAGAACCTAGACAGGAAATAAGTTCACAGATTTGTTTGTGAATTTGTATAAATATGCAATCGGAAGTATTACCGCTTTATTACAAAGTGGTCACGCTATGGACTTTTAAAATTTGATATTTTAAAACACGCGATGGATATTATGATTTAACACCCCGACCTATTGATGCGTGTCGTATTATTTAAAGTTCAGGAGAAGGTCTCCGTGGCCTAAGTAGACACTGGTTTGCTGGTTGTTCGTCCATCACGGGTGATGAAGACCACTCTGTTCATCCAATTATTTAAGAATATTGAATGGATGAAAGAGTGACTTGCGCGGTGATTTGGATTAAAGTGAGGAAGAGTTGCGCAATTCGTCGACCTCACTCTCTCGCCTGGGTCCATCTCAATCCAGTGGCAAGACAAGTCAAGACGACTGGAGATGAAGTCAGGTGCAGTGGATGACCAGGGCTTTCTACGTGCCTCGCCGTGCTCCTTACGCTCCACAGCGCGTTGCTGGTAATCGCCGTCATGCCCGTTGAACCAACAGGTGGTTTCTTCCGCGCAGTCTATCGAATCCAGTCTTCGCATGCATGGGTAGGCAGACCCTAACTCACCGAAGGTTTATAACCATTCGGCTACCCTCACCTAGTTTAGCCGGCCTGTCAAAGCCGTTGTCCAGGGGTGGCCGCTGTCGCATGCTGACAGCTACGAGGAGCCACAGGTGAGAGCTGGATGCCAGGTTTGGACCAAAGGTGGCGGAGCTGCCCTAAAAAGGGCATGACAGCTCCTTCACCAGAGGTACTACCAATACCTGACTTCCCAACACCCCCAAGTAGACACTAGGGGTAGTCATACAACACGAATCAGCATAATTGCAGTGAGCTGACCAACACCTCCTTCACAATTCGCAAATATGCAGTTTATTATACTTGACACAAAGCTCCATGAAATCAGTTCTCGCCAAAAGGCAAATGCAGTAATAAGTAATTGTCCAGTCTATTCACTATCAAACGCTGGTCAATGGCAATCATACAAACTTTATTTATCACAGTCCAATGGACATCTTCATGAATAGATATACATTTCCTGAATATTATAAACCAGGGACACCTCAACTAAGTATATTGATGTTCTGGTGATGGAATGATGCAAGAAAAACACAGTATACTGCAGGATCTCAATACACATACGTCCGCTCACTTTCAAACACAAGCTGCATCTCGTTTTGCAGACGATCACCTCACTTCTGCTTCAAAATGTTCGCGTCTGCCTTTACACCATATCAGCATGACGTCACTTCCTTTATTAATAAAGTAAGTCCGTATAAAATTATCAGAAAAGGAGCCATGTCGAGCCAACTATTATACCGACATAATTGTTATGAATTTTAATCATAACATCACACCCCCCACCCTTACAAAAATAATGAAAACAAAGTTTTCATTATTTCTGTGGTGTGAGTATAACATCACCAGAGTGAAATATGGTAACATCAAATTTCACTGTAAGTAAGAATCAGCCTGTTTCTGCCATAGGGTAGGCAATTTAACACTAAAAGTGTGGACCATGGTTTTTTTAAGACCATAGCCAATGTCTACTTACGGACAAATTCCTTTTAACAGCAATGTGAGGTCGCCATAACTAAGAGTTCGAACATATTAAAAAATGATGGTAGCAATACATGCACTCACATACCTCACACCGTCCAATAACCCTATCTGTCAAGTCCAGTATCAGTTGTTAAATAGTTAACTTATTGATCAACAGCCCTAATGCAAAGCATTATAGAATATACAGATTTGTAACAGCGTAAATAGATGAATTTAGGCAGACAATCACATTAGTAAAGTGAATGAATGCAACATCATACACTAAAAGATTAAAGTCATGTGCACATCTTATGTACTTGTCATAAAAAAGTATATTGTGGTGGTACTTTAAAAAAAAATGTTATTTTAAACATGACGAAGTTGTGTGTCCAATCAGGTAAGAATACGCTGATCTAAGGTACAAATTTCCAATAGTTGTGAGAACCATTAAAATGTTCAATTATATAATTAGTGTGAGTGTATTAATGCCTTGTGTCAAAGACAGAATCTGATCCCGATAATTCAAACTAATCAAAAGCTAATTAAAGCACTGTATTTAAAGTAACAATGTTATATTGTCATCCGTACTAGTGGAATAATAACCAACTAAAGTTTAGAGAAAATATTTATAATCGAGCACAAAATTTTTGTCCATGATTCTCTGCCATATTATCGTATATGTTCCTTTATAAATTCACGTTAAGCAACACTGTTCAGTGTCCAACCTAATGGAGAATAATAATCACACGTCATGATTTTTTCTAGTTATGTCCCTTTGTACATGAGAGGCATCATTGAGTTAAGTCCCTTAATATACAGACGCTGTTCCGACAATAGCATAAACCATTTTTTGCATTCAAACGATTCAAATGTCACATTATTCTTAGACCATCAATGAATGTGTGTCTTTTTGCACATAAACCGTGTATGTAAAACGTTAATAAGGTCCAAGACATCCATGTGATGGCCTGAGTAAAACGAGCTACAACTTTAAATTGACGATCACAGCATTCATCATATACATGTGCTGAGTGAACATGTTCAATACCTGTAAGCACTGTCAAGAGAGTCACTGAGCAATTTCCTTCAATATTTGATGAAAAAATTAAGATAGTCATCAGGCTTGGTAGTGATCACAGGGTATTTTCACATATCATCTTTACATAGTAGTAATACATCAGGAACTTTCTGCCATAATAAGCATCGTCAGCAAAATATGTTCATATATGGTACACTGTCTGTTGGTCAACCTGCGGAGAAGTCAGCTGATAGGTTTGCTGTCACTTTACACGATACTTGCATTTGCAGTGTTGTTAGCTGACAGTGGGTCTTTCACGCAACGTGATAACACATCCGCGACCACGTTCTGACTACCTTTGATGGCACGAATGTCATATTCGTAGGCTGGAGCGCAAGTGATGCTCTGGCAGCTTTCTCATTATGAAATTTTCAGTTTTATGATAGACAAGGCACGCTGATCTGTCTCCAAGACGAATTTTGCACCAATGATACAGCGTTGCAATTTTGCAAAACAATAAACCACAGCGAGTAATTCCCGCTCGTAGATGGGGTATTTCTTTTCTGTAGGTGTCAATTTAAGACAGGTAGTAATTTTTCGAATAAAGCATCTAAGATTTTGTCATGAATATTTCTGCCGCATTGCTTGGGTCCTCGTGGTCTACACGAACCTATAGACACAGCGAACAGAATTAAGGAGAGGAGAGGAGTGTATTGTATTTCATTGTCACTTATTATAAGATGCCTATGATTGGGATTTATGGACAGAAGACTGATTATGAAGAACTACATCGTTGATACATTCTTCCATGCCACATACATTATTACTTGATGCAGCCAGTTTTATGAGAATAAACTTTTGCCATGTTTGCTGTGGACCTGCCACTTGCCGGCTCATGTTGTACCTTTCAGATTTATCCTGAATGACTGCCCATTATCATTTGCGTTACACAACACGATGTACTCTACAAGATCGACTGTCGTATTTGTATTCGTCACATCTAAGCCGTAACAATTTTCTTTTGGCGGCCAGTATGGCCTGGAACGATCTGTTTTCAGGACATTATTTGTAACATGCAGACCCCTACGTCAAATCCTGCCTTCACCGGTTTGTCGCAACTTGCATAACGAACTTCGGACTGCGCATGCCAGATGTACCAGAGACTGAGAAGACTTCATCATTTTAATGCTGTACTCTACAAGATCGAATGTCGTATTTGTATTCGTCACATCTAAGCCGTAACAGTGTCTCCATGACACCTGTTAATGGGGTTTTGCCTCAAAGTAGGGGTTGTTCATGTAGAGGTCACGATGGACACACAACTCCATGAGCCGTTGTCCATATTCATTCATCTTGCCAATACCAAACCTGCCCAGACATGAAGGCCATGAAACATTATCGGCACCCACTCCAGCGTTGAAATCACCAAGGACAGCAAGCTCTTGCCTAGGTGTGCTTTTGATGACTGCTGCTAGATTTTCGTATTACTCGTCTTTAGCTTCTGAGGCAGAGTACAGAGTAGGAGCATACACACTGACAAGGATGAAACTGCACTAGTTTGCAGGCGGAGCGTTCACAGCGTTCTGATCCATTCTCACCTGGTTTAACCACTTTAGCGATTTTTTGACCACAAAACGCACTCCGTTTTCTCTATTGCTATTAAGCTCTTTCCCTTGCCAATAAAATGTACAGTATTTCTCGCTCATCATTCCAGAGCCTGCTAGGCGCGTTTCCTGAAGTGCAGCAATATCTACCTGGAGTCGTTTAAGTGCGTCATTTATTGTGGCTGTCTTTCTGACATCGTTTATGTCCTGTAAGTTTTCGGATAGCCCAGTCAACATAGTCCAGACGTTCCAACATCCCAGTCTGATAGTTTGTTTCTTTCTATTACTTCCTGTTTTGTGATTATTGCTTGGTGCGAACTTTTCTGTCCACAGTTCGGGTTTGACCCTAATCTCCATGCACCCAATGGTAAAGCAGACAACTGCGGGACAACACCTAATTGACTGGGGGCTGTCCAGCTTGAAGACGGCGGTAGCTATCCACACGGCTGTTTGTGCCATATACCAGAGCGCTCTTTTAGTTTCAGTGACCGGACTTCTGACACCGGGTAATAAATCTTCATGTGCACCGTAAAAGACGACTGAGAGTTTTGGCGGGGAAAATCAGCTAATGTGTGTGTAAAATCGTTAATATATAAATCATTACACACTCGTTCTGGATAAACATAGCGCTAAAATTCTTTTGTGTGCTATAACTATGTTCTGTTTTCTATTTTTGATTGCATTTTTATTTGTTTGAAATTATATTTGACGGAGTTACAGACTTTTGAAAACAGCGTCATCATTTGAGGAAATTCATAACAGAAGTAATCTATTTATTAATGTAATATCTAAAAGTCGGCCCATTCATATGAGTTTATAATTATAAAGCCTACTCGAAGGGAAGCTAAAGATTATTTCCACATACTTTTTTTTGGTTTCATATCTTGAGAATGTGTGGTAGTCAGTTTTGTGAGTTTGGCAATACAAGAACAAGCATATTGTCACCAGATTTTATAACATTTAAATCACTGTAAACGCATTCCTAATACTCGGAAATCTTAAATAAGGATGTAAAAAAATAACTTTTTGTAAAGCACCATCTGATTTTGCATTTTCATTCATTTATAATGATATTTAGCTACGTATGTAAGCGTCAGAAAACATGTAAAGCTATAGATAGATTACTTCCACATACTTTGATCTATCTTTAAAGTCTTGTTAATCTTGTATTTATAATATGTGTCGTAGGAGAAACATTCACTAAATTTTATAGTGGCCACACTGGAGAGTGATAATACCCGTCCAGCCGGTTTTGGCTAGTGCGGAAGTCGGAAGAATGGGTTTGGCTCAATGAGGATTCTTGCGATGGCCGTCGTCCTGTGAAGGACGTGTTTAGGGTTCCTTTGCCAGCAGTTGTGCTGGGAAGTCTACGGATGCCAGTTGGTTCATTCTTATTGATGTGTGCATATGTTCAGGAGTAATTGATTTGTCACTAGAGTGGTATCGTGGTTCCTAGTGATTTTCTCCTGGAGATCAGTTATTTGCATTACGTACTTTTCTTTGTAAGTAGTGCATTCCGCCTGTGAGTGATAGTCATGGCGATTGCTGGTGTAGTGACTTCTAAATACAGTATCTAAATTAGTATATAACAATATAGGGCATAAAGGCAAAGATAAGAAAGTACAAAAGAATTTTCTGCTAGAACGGTTGGTATCGCCTACGCCTTCAGATTATTATTTGCTAACGAATAGCTGAACAAAACGGTACCCAATTTTTCAAATTCGTCCTTGACATAAACACCCACTTTTCCTAGTTCTAAGAAGAATATTTGCCTAAAATGCATTGTGGAACGAGGAGGGGCAAGGCTCGATAACACGCAAATCACATCTCAAATTGGTTCTAACTCTACAACCAACTTGCACGCTTTGCCTTAGGGGTTTCCCCAAATACAATGAAAAAGTTATAATTGTGGACACTACGGTCATGGAAACTTGTTAAGCTCTTATTATGAATGACCTAAGTTCTCGTAATTATCTCGTAAGTACATGAGAAAAGAAGTGAACAGGAGGTAGTTTAAAAATAAACAACCAACATAGAAAAAAAGATATAATTTTTGAACCAAACCACATAGCCCTTAAAAATCGTAGATTCGTGTACCTGAAGACTTGCTGACCAAGAATATGTTATTAGTTATATAAATAGTCCCTTAACTAACTAAATATTGATAAAACAATACATAGAGATCAGAGATACTGTCAGGTCAAGTCATATCTGCTTAGATTGGATCGCATATTTTTTGGGGAAAAAGTAGGTGACAGATAGGCTAGGATAGTACAGTGAATCTGATTGGGTGGCATTTAAAGTGAGACGAAATATTATTGGCTGACCTTTGAATAAACATAAATAACATAGTAAGGTAGGAAAAGTTTGATATTTTTTGAAAAGACTGTTTACACTGTAAAATTAATAGAGATTGGATAACTGAATCGATATTGTCAGAATAAGCGTTAGGGGAACGCCATTTCCAGAAAATTTTCAACAGTGATAGATGAGAACAGGCTGTGCTTTAAAATACAAGTTCTAAGCAGCCTGGGCAATAAAACAGATCGCAACTGTGTCAGTCATCGTCTCTGTGTATATTTCATTGAAAATTGTGGTAAAATTGACATTTATTAACATGTATTTTATATAAAAATTGAATGTGAATAATAATATATGTCTGGACATGAGTGGGTCTATAGCGAACATGAGGCAAAGCCTAAAGATTGATCCACCATGTGATAGACTGTCAGAGAGGTGTAAAACTACAAGAATATGTATGATTGTCATAAAGGAGCATAACACCTATCCTATTATATGGAAGAGATTACAGCTGGAATTGCAGTGGCGTTGTAACTATTAGGGAAAGGAATACTGGTGTACATTGTCACATCAAAAGAAAATTGTGGCATAGGTTTGTATAAGGATATGATCCGTTTGTTTGTTTGTAATATACATGTCCTTAACTGTGGACTATTAGTGTATGTTAGATATTACGAAGGATGCATACCTTCACATTTCAGAGGTCCTGGGTACTGACGTTAATGTGGTACCAAACGCTTGAAAACTGATTGATTCAGGACTCTGCCTGTTTACTACGAGCCCATGCTAGTGGCCATTGCCTATCAAACAGGGAACAGATTGTCAAGCGAGCAGAGGAAAGGTTCAACCTATATTCTAATGCCAAGTTAAGTTCTCGTTCGGCACCTGAAAGCTCAAACTACAGAACTTTAGAAGAACTATATAATGACAGTGAATAAAACTGGGACAAATATGTAATAGTTCCACAAGTGACAAAATAGAAACAAACATTTTTAAAAAGGATATGATTCAAAACAACAAACTAGTGGTACTACCAGTATTACCTTAAAGTAGGAGAACACTACAGACGTATATTAGAAAAATATTTTATATATGGACAAAGAATCTATTGTGCTATTTGACAGATGTAAATGATTATTTTGATTTCACTTTTAAATTGTCAGTCCTGATTGCAAATAAATTTGAATCAGGATAATACAATTGTAAAAATTATCTTTACACAAAATTCAACCACAGTCTTAAATAAGATAGCCTTTTAGAGTGTCGTTTGTATGTTATTGTGGTAGTACTGTGTGCTGTTGTGAATAATAAACTATTTGTTTTTATGTTTGTTGATTATTGTACATTACACTCTACATTCATAACCCTAGACACAACACGAAGTCATTTAATATACTAATATAAATACATTTTGAATGAGATAAAAAGGTGGTAGTGGAAAGGTACCCTGAAAAGTTCACAATATTATTGGGTATATTCAGGGACCTTCATAGCTAATCTCATTTAATACAAATATAATAATACCTACAACAATTCATAACATCAAATCCACCACAGCTGGTTAGACTATGTCATTGATCATTTTTGCTAGTATGTTGAGATATAGTGTATCGCAAGTCATTGGCATTCGTGGTGTATCATGTATTGCATTTCTTTGTGTGTGTACGAGTAGAGTCATTAAAGAGGGAACTTACCTGCTGCCGGTGTTATGGTGAGTTTGTGTCAGATAGTGTAGTTGTGGTCATCCTCTAACACATGAGCCTGGGTGTTGATATAGTATTATATTTATATAATGATGTTGATAAATCCACGCTATACTAGTCTCTTGACATTTGAGGGCTTTTGTCCAGAAAGTTGAAGGCCATGGGACCAGTGGTTTTCTAGTATTTGGCTCATATTTATGGCGGACTATTTCTTTGGCTATGGAGGCCTGTACGTTATAATATTATTTCCCAGCTAGCTGACGTGGTGATTTAATATTGTTTGATAATAAGGCCTAAGAGCCTGTGGGCAGTAATTATGCCATTATTTATTGTACACACAGAGTGTTAGAAGGTTAGTAAAGCTACTGTGTTAGCGCCTTCATATTTTCTGCAACTCACTGTGTGAGTTGTTTACATTTCAGTGTCCAGTGTATGTGTCGATCTGTTAGTGTCTTGTTTACGGTCTTTCACCTGACCTCGATTTCCAGGGCTGACCTACTTTCCAGTATCACAGCGGGAATGGCTATTTTGTCAGTATATTTCAGTCCATACACGGTGAAATAAGACGTTGTTAAGTTTCAAGTGGTTTGTTATGGTATCGTTGCAGGGTTGTGTACGATTATTGAAGTATTAAGCTGTTGTTACAATGTGCGTCAGACGGGGCAGTTTGACGTATCTCTGAGTTTGTTTGGTGGTTGGCAACATTGATCCAGCTGGAGCAACGGAGTGACAGGTGTTGTTAGTGGGTCATATAATATGTAAAGGTGGTTAGTTTGGCTAGCATTGCTGAAATATGTGTCAAGTGTTTGTAATAGAGGTGCAGTGAAGTCAGGCTTTAAATAGTTAGATAGCAAGGTAGTCTTCACGATTTCTTGGTAACATTCGGGGCTCCCTGCGGAGCAAAGTTACGTGTTCAACAGGGCTGGGAGACGACTTCGATTGTTGCGCTATCCTGCTTGATTCACTGTAGCTTTGAGCGTTACCGTAGAAGGGTTAGGAGTTGTTGTGGAGTACCTGTGTGAACTTTTAAGTGCACATAGGCTGACGAGGTTTGTTTGGGTGTTTTGGCTGTAGGCCAATTGTCCGGGTCCCGCTACATGAGGGAACTTTTCAGCCAGTCTCTTGCTGCTACAGACCTGCGCCTGTTCTTGGGCAGTAGGCGGTGAGTGTGACTGCCCTGAAGTGTGAAGCCTGCTGACCGGTGTGAGTCCAGAGTACACGGGCCTGGGGTCTTGCTGATGTCATCCCTGGGACCTGCCTTTACTGACGTAATAAGCTCTGCCGTGACCTTCCTAAGCCGACGCCAGTGTCATTGCCTGTCTAGGCAGACGTGCTGGTCTTTCCAGGAGTGCCCAACCACGGGTGAATTTGTTTCTGCTTGATGCCCTGCCGACTTACCTGAGACTGTGCTATATAGATGATAAACAGTGCTGTGTGAGCACCGTGAAGTAGACTGTGCTATATAGATGATAAACAGTGCTGTGTGAGCACCGTGAAGTACAGTGAGGTCATTGTGCGAAAAGAATTGTACCGTGTCACTCGGATTAGACATTGAGGCTATTTCTGGACTTATATTCGTTTCGATTTTACGTGTCCTTGTGAGAAGTGTCGTTCGTTCTGTGATCATTATCATCGTCAGTGCTGAGGATTCTGCTTGCTCAAGCGCCATTGGAGCTTCAATTAAGTTATTGTTTGTATGTTTATGTATTATATGTTATATTAATATTTTCTTCTTTCTCTGGTAACACTAGTCAACAAATTTTCAAAAGTTATTTGTATTAGAAATTAAATATACCATTTCTGATTGATTTTGACATGCTGATTTCAAATATCATAATGAAATTCACCAATTGGCTCTGGTTTTTAAAAAAATGATGAATTTACATTACAGTAATACAAATAATGTATGCTTGTTTAATTCTCTGGGGTGAACAGCTAGTCTTTCTACTTTAGCATTATAAAAATTGTGGTTACATACTCAATTAATTGATGTTGTTGTTGTTCGTCCATCACGGGTGATGAAGACCACTCTGTTCATCCAATTACTAGGAATATGTTAGGATAGTCTATGAGTACGAAGGTGACTGATGAGCCCGATGCGGGCCTGGAAAGATCTCGGACAGTGTGGGCAGGGAATGTTTGCATCGTGTGAAGGTTTTATAACACGGTCTTTTCTAGCTTGTCTCCGCTGTTCCGCTGCTGCTCTTCTGGACGATTCGCATGCCGCTGCACCTTTACGAAGAGATGTGCGCCAAGCAGTTCGGTCTTGCGCAGCACCTTCCCATGTGTCAGGGCTTATGTCAAAGGTTTTCAATGACGTCTTTAACGTGTCTTTGAAGCGCTTCTTTTGGCCACCATGGGAGCGTTTACCCTTCTGCATCTCACCATAAAAGAGTATCTTTGGCAGTCGATGGTCTGGCATGCGGACTACATGACCTGCCCAGCAAAGCTGTGACTGCATCAGTATAGTATCGATGCTAGGGATACCAGCTCTGTCAAGAATGGCGGTATCTGGGATCTTTTCTTGCCATTTGATGTTCATTACCTTCCTGAGACAGACTGTATGGAAGTGGTTTAGCTTCTTTACGTGGCGCCTGTAAACAGTCCATGTTTCACATGCATAAAGCAGCACTGGAAGCACCGCAGCTCTGTACACCTTCAGCTTTGTCTGTAGACTAATGCCACTTCGATGCCAAACATTGGTGTATAGTCTGCCAAATGTGCTGCTGGCTTTGGAGATCCTGGTGTTCACCTCATCATCAATGACGATGTTCTGGGATAGTGTGCTACCAAGGTATGTGAATCTGTTCACAACATTCAGTTTCTCACCATTTACCTTGATGATTGGCTCAGTATAAATTGTGCCAGGAGCTGGTTCGTACATGATTTCTGTTTTCTCCGTGTTGATGGTAAGCCCAAAGTTGGAGCAGGCTTCGGAGAATCTATCCACGCTATGCTGCAGATCAGCCTCTGAGCCAGCACTGTGGGCACAATCGTCAGCAAACAGAAGATCCCTGATGGTGTGTGATTTGACCTTGGTTTTTGCTTGAAGCCTCCTGAGTTTAAACAATTTTCCATCAATACGATATCTGATGTTGATTCCTGTGTCATCGTCTCTGAAAGCATCAGTCAGCATAGCAGAAAACATGATACTGAACAGAGTCGGTGCAAGTACACACCCTTGTTTAACTCCATTTGAGACTGGGAAAGGCTCCGATAGCTCACCGTTTTCCTGAACTCTAGCCTGCATTCCATCATGCAGTTGCTGCACTATGGAGATAAATTTCTTTGAGCAGCCGTATTTTGCCATGATCTTCCATAGACCCTCTCTACTGACCGTGTCAAACGCCTTTGTCAAATCGATGAAAGCTGTGTACAGGCCACAGTGCTGTTCTTGGCATTTTTCTTGTAGCTGTCTTGCAGCGAACACCATATCGGTGGTTCCATGTTCTTTCCGGAATCCACACTGACTTTCAGGTAGAAGACCTTTGTCAAGATGAGCTGTAAGGCGATTAAGAAGGATTCTGGCGAATATCTTCCCAGCGATTGATAATAGGGAGATGCCTCGATGGTTGTTACAGTCTTGGCGATTACCTTTACGTTTATAAAGATGTATAATTGACGCATCTTTGAGGTTGTGTGGGATGGTTTCACTCTGCCACATTTGCTGGAAGATCATGTGAAGTTTCTCTATCAGAACTGTACCGCCATCTTTATAGACCTCAACAGGAATTGAATCGGAGCCGGGGGCCTTTCCACTAGAAAGTTGACGAATCGCTTTTTGAGTTTCCTCCAGAGTTGGTATATCATCTAGTGCTTCATTTATAGGAATTTGGGCAGTCAGTTGATGGCTTCGTCGTTAATAGATGATGGCTGGTTCAGAATATTATTAAAATGTTCGACCCAGCGTTGGATAATTTTTTCCTTGTCTGTAATTAGTGTTTTTCCATCTGTGTTAAGGAGGGGAAATGATCCTGATGATGATGACCATAGACCGCTTTGAGTGCATGGTAAAAATTTTTCAAGTCATGGCTGTCAGCAAAGCCTTGGAGCTCATCTGCTTTATTACTCAGCCATGAATCCCGCATCTGTCGTAGTTTATGTTGGACGATTCTACGCATGTTGTTGAAAGCGTCTTTCTTGGATGTAGATTTTGGATCATTTAAATATGCTTTATGGAGATGGTGTTTCTCAGCCAACATCTTCTTTATATCATCTGAGTTCTCATCAAACCAGTCATTTTGTTTCTTGATGGCGGGACCCAGGACCTCAGTAGCAGTGTTGTAGATCTGCTCGCTTAGGGCTGCCCAATTTGTTTCCGCATTTTGGCCGTCTAACGAGATAGATTTGAGATGGTCTTCTAGGGTGTCAGTAAATGACTGTTTGATTTTTGTCTTCTTTAGTTTGGTGACATCCAGCCTTTTTTGAGTTTTCTTCCCCTGAGGGTGCCTGGCTGGTTGGATACGAATTTTAAGTTTAGACACAATGAGGCGATGATCAGTCCAGCATTCGGCATCACACATGGACTTGGTCACCCGGATATCTTGCCTGTCCTTCTTCCTAACAATTACATAGTCAATTCGGTACCAATGCTTTGAGAGAGGGTGCATCCAGAAGGTCCTGTTGCGGATAGGAAGTCGAAAAAATGGTGTTGGTGACAAGGAGGTCATGTTCTGCGCAAGTCTGGAGGAGAAGAAGTCCATTGCTGTTACAGCGACCCACGCCGTACTTTCCGATAGTGCCATTCCAGGAGATGTTATCTGAGCCTACTCTTGCATTAAAGTCACCAAGAATGATAAGCTTATCTGCTTTAGGAACTGATGCAATGACTGCATGTAGTTCTTCGTAAAACTTATCCTTGACGTCATCCTGGTTTGTCATAGTTGGTACATACGCGCTAATGATGGTGGCATGTTTCCTTCCGTAAAGCAGGGGGATCTTGACCGTCATGAGTCGATCATTTATTCCCTTTGGGGGCCCCGCTAACTTGCCAACAAGTGCTGTTTTGATTGCAAATCCAACCCCTGCTTCTCGTCTTTCTTCAGTTCCTCTCCCGCTCCAATAGAATGTATAACCTGCACCCTTTTCGCAAAGTTGGCCCTCACCTGCAAATCGAGTTTCACTCAGTGCTGCTATGTCAATGTTGTATCTGGCCAGTTCTATCCCAATCAGGGCAGTTCGCCTCTCGGGTCTGTTTGCGTTAAAGTCTTTGTCAAGTAGAGTGCGCACATTCCATGCGCCTAGAATGAGGGGGGAAAATCTGTCCTTTATTTTTCTTATGTGTCGCCCGCCGAAGTAGGGTACCCACCAACCGTGGTAAGCTGCTTAGGTAATGGTGGAGCAGGTAATGTTTAGGGCACCTTTTCTAGCCCCTTCCTCATGCCATGGAGGTGAGAAGTGCTTTCCTAAAGAGGGCTGCTCAGTCACTCAGGGGGCTGCCGAATCCCACTGCTGCTCCGATCAGTGGAAGACGACCATAGTGCCTGAGCCGCCTGTGTGTAGGTCTGCGACTACGACTGCCAGCGCACCCACGCCTGCCGATTCGCCGCTCGCCCATCGCCACAGGACTTGTTGTGAGTGGATGGATGAGTGGATGAAAGAGTGACTTGCGCAGTGATTTGGTTTAAAGTGAGGAAGAGTTGCGTAATTCGTCGACCTTACTCTCTCGCCTGGGTCCATCTTAATCCAGTGGCAAGACAAGTCAAGACGACTGGAGATGAAGTCAGGTGCAGTGGATGACCAGGGCTTTCTGCGATTAATTGATATTTCGACATAAAATGATAGAAAAAATAAAAACATTATTAAAGTTCACATATCATGTTTTAAAAAGGCACATTTGAACCCATTCCGTCATTATTCAGTCGCTGTTCGAGCTCTCTTTGCCTGCTTCTTGCAGTCAATCGATGAGGTGTCTCTTGTCACAGTCCAACAGTAATCAGCAAGCATTGAAGGGCTCCAATTGCCTTGATACCTTGTCTCTATAGCAGCAATGTCCTGGTGAAATCGTTCACCATGCTCATCACTGACCGCTCCACAGTTTGACGTAAAGAAATCCAGATGAGAATCCAGAAAATGAATTTTCAAAGACATGTTGCAGCCAAGACTCTTATACTTCAGAAGGAGATTTTCTATAATTTCATTGTAATTATCAGATCTGTTGTTTCCAAGAAAATTGTCCACCACAGACTTAAATGCTAGCCATGCTGCTTTTTCCTTGCCATGCAACAAGCAAAGAAACTCGTCATCATGAAGACATTTTTGAATTTGCGGACCAACAATTACTCCCTCTCTTATTTTAGCTTCACTCAGTCTTGGAAATTTTCTGATGAGGTATTTGAAAGCCTCACCTGTTTTCTCCATTGCCTTGACAAAGTTTTTCATGAGACCCAGCTTAATGTGCAAGGGTGGCAACAAAATCTTGCTGGTGTCGACAAGTGCTGGGTTCTCAACGTTCTTACTGCCATGCTGCAATGACTGCCTGATTGGCCAATGTCTTCTGATGTAATGGTCACTTCGTGCACGGCTATCCCACTCACAGAGAAAGCAACAGTACTTGGTGCATCCACCCTGTAGTCCAAGCAAAAGAGCGACCACTTTTAAGTCACCGCAAAGTGACCAATGATGATGATCGTAGTTTATACGCTTCAAAAGCTGCTTAATGTTTTCATAAGTTTCTTTCATATGAACTGCGTGACCAACTGGAATTGACGGTAACACATTACCATTATTCAACAAAACAGCTTTAAGACTCGTCTTGGATGAATCAATGAAAAGCCTCCACTCTTCCGGTATGTAATTGATTTTGAGGGCTGCCATTAAACCACAAATGTTGTGGCACGCAGAAAGGTCACCATCTTTGAAAAAGAATGTAATAAGCTGCTTCTGGCGGTTCATATACACAGAAATTGTAACATCTTCTGCCAGGAGATTCCACTGTTGCAATCTGGAACCCAAAAGCTCCGCCTTGTTCTTCGGTAAATTCAGATCTCTTACAAGATTATTCAGTTCACCTTTTGTTATTAAGTGTGGTTTAGTGGATGTAGTTTGCACAAAATCTGGGTCGCTTGAGGTTAATGGTTCAGGACCACCAATGTCCTCTTCTTCATCAGTGGAAGCAGCTGAAAATGATTCTGGCACTTTGGGAACTGGTAGGTCATTGCCATGTGGTACCGGACGTATTGCAAAGGGGATGTTTGGATATTCCAGAGTCCATTTTTTCTTCTTTGATATGCCTTTCCCAATTGGAGAGACCATGCAAAAGTAACAGTTGTTGAGATGATCAGTGGGCTCTCTCCAAATCATTAGGACTGCAAAAGGCATAGCTTGCCTTTTGCCAGTCAACCACAGTTTACGATGTGCTGCACATGTATTGCAGCATACGTGTGGCGCCCAGCTCTTATCATTATCTCCTATTCTGCAGCCAAAATACAAACTGTACGCCTTCTTAATCACTTTAGTTATATTTCGTTTTTGTGATACAAATGTCACCTCACCACATATATATCAGAAATTATTAGCACTGTTCACACATGTCCTAGGCATTTCTAACTACGATAATTTTGATAAGGACAAATGCACTAACTAATGGCAAAATTTTATCAGAGATAAGATGTTTATACACAAAGGTGATGTAATCATAGGTAGGACTGCATCATCATCTTCTAGTTACACTTTTATTGGTCCTTAGAAAAAATTATGCAATTGCCCACAACAGTTGCGTCATATATATAAATTGACCGTATTTAAATAAACTAGCAGCATATATCTTGAAAACTAGAGCCAATCAACATTTTTTAATGTCATTTTCGTTTTCAGCACACCAAAGTTAGTTAAGATCAGCTATCTTCATTTCTGGTACATTTTGGTTGTTGACTAGTGTAATTTACTGTTATTATCTGTCTTCTTTACTGATTATATCTATTAGTTACTTTCACATGGTAAATAGTGTAGTGTTGTTTTTGTATGTGCTTCTCGGTTTGTTATTGTTGTCTTTCCTCATGTTTTAACATGTCTTTATTGCGTAAGTGTGACTTTGTGTGTAGGTAGATTGATTGTTAGTTAGATTTGATCGTGCTCTGTGTTCGTTATAGTTTGGAATTATCTGGATTATATATTTTGATACATTATAGTATTATTCTACTGTTTGTGTACTAAATGTATTCTCACTGAGGTGAAGATAGTGGTTGGTGGAAGAGTTACCTTCTAGCACCTCATTGTTGATTGTGGTTTTCACAGTGTCTTTGGTGTTATAGTGTATTGGTGTGTGAGTGTAATCCAGTTTTGGCCTTTCGTAGGAAAATATTGGATTAGACCAATTCTATTAGGTTGTGGCTGTGTTTGTTCTGTGGTGGAGTCTGGCAGACGAATTTCCTGCGACTGCCCTGCATAACATTCCGAGCTCTGTTGGTGTTAGCGGTATTTGTGGGTGTGTATTTATAGTGTCATGTACATTCAGTATTTCTTGTGTTCCGTTTAAGTGGTGTGTTCTCTTGTCCTATCTTTCTATCTTGTAAATACGTTTACAGGTTGCCCTTGTTTTCGTTCGTGCTCAGTCACGCAGTGTAAATATTAATCTATCTCTTCTTTGTATTCTATCAGCTATTTCCTCGTGACTGGAATTTTGTTTTCGAGGAGTGATGTGTATGTTTGTTTCATCTCTGTAGTCCACATTTGTGTCCATTTTGCCATAAGAAGTACTTGCTTAACAGAGAGTATTGAGTTTAGTAATTTTTTATTTCGTACGCCCGCTAATACTCGAGGCGAAATCTCAGGTTATTATTTATGTCTAACCTGACATTGATTTTACGTGAGTATCCCTTTTTTCTTGTACAGAGGCAGGTGTCCCTCGCCATTCAGGCAGATACTCGCCGATTTCGGAGGTACCCATTAGAGCTGGGTCGGCTCAGGAGCCGCCAATCCCTGGTCGACGACACTCCTTCAAATGTCCTCGCCAGGTCTCGAGTTAATCCAGTCCAAATCCCGGTCGACGAAAAATCCTCAAATGCCGTCGCAAGGGTTTGATCCTACATCACCCGGTCGCCAGAGCGGTGTTATAACCACTACGCTAGCGCGGCTCCTGAGTTTAGTAATAATTAGAGGGGTATTGGAGTATAGCACCAGTGTGGGTGACAGTAAAGACTGTGAAGTAGAATGTAATTGGTGACTAAGTTGATATAGTGGTGTAATAGCACAATAGAGTTTCATAAAGTTGTTATTATACAACTAGTGACTATGGGAAGTTGATACAGTGTTGTCACGGTATCATAAAGTGTTGTATACAATTAACGACCATTATAAGTTGATATTTTGGTGTCAAAGTACAAAGAAGTGGTGATTACTCAACTATCGACTACTGCAGGTTAGATTGAGGATATAGCAGAGAATTAGGGGTCAGAAAGACCTGATTTGCATAAATGGTGAGAACATAGCCAAGAGGTTAAGTGAGTCTTTAGTAAGACTATAACGTAAAGATAAATCATATTTACAAAATAAATTACGAGGTGATATTTACTTTCATGTATATATATATATATATATATATATATATATATATATATATATATATATATATATATATATATATATATATATATATATATATATATATATATATATATATATATACATATATATATACATATATATATACATATATATATATATATATATATATACATTATATATACATATATATATATATATATATATATATATATATATATATATATAAATATCTATATATATATATATATATATATATATATATCTATATATATATATATACATATATATACATATATATATATATATATATATATATATATATATATATATATATATATATATATATATATATATATATATATATATATATATATATATATATATATATATATATATATATATATATATATATATATATATATATATATATATATATATATATATATATATATATATATATATATATATATATATATATATATATATATATATATATATATATATATATATATATATATATATATATATATATATATATATATATATATATATATATATATATATATATGTAAATTTATGAAGTGATATCATTATTTACCATTGCTATTACTGAATATTATTGTAAGCAGAAATTTACCTGCTGGCTTAAGTGCAATATATACAGGGGAGTAATTGTATTGTAGAGATTTATACTAAAGTTAATAGGGAGAACTACTAGTGTACTTCATGGATATTGATACTTGCATGCGAATTGGCACGCAAGCTGGGTACAAAGGAAAAGAATTAGTGAAATTTGCCAAGGCAGAATTCCAGTCAGTAGAGAATCAAAAGGCGTTGAAAGAGAAGGAAGCAAAGAAGGAAAAGGAAAGGAAAGAGAAGGAAGCAAAGGAGGAAAAGGAAAGGAAAGAGAAGGAAGCAAAGGAGGAAAAGGAAAGGAAAGAGAAGCAAGAGAGTGAGAGAATTAATAAACAAAATGCTCTAAGAGATGCTCAAGCTGAAGAGTTAGAGCTAAAAAGGAAAGAATTGGAATTGCAAGAAAGGAAGATGAAAGAAGAAAGTGAGTGGAAACAGAGAATTCGGAGAAAAGAAAATGAGAGAAGATAGAGAGTTCGAATTGCAAGAAAAGAAGATGAAAGAAGAGAGAGAATTGCAAGAAACGAAGATGAAAGAAGAGAGGGAATTGCAAGAAAAGAAGATAGAGTCAGAGTTAGAGAAGGAGAGAATGAGAATAGCTCTGGAAGAAAAAATGATGGATAAGGAGTTAAAATTGAAGAAGTTAGAAGTGGGTGCGAGTGGTCAGAGCTCAACTTCTGGTGGGGCTCATCGTCCTTTTAGGCTACGCCTACCTAATTTCAACGAGAAAATTGATAGTTTGGATTTTTTTTTGGAAAGATTTGAGACAGAATGTATGGCCTATAAGGCTGATAGGGATCAGTGGCCATCTCTTTTGTCGACGCTGCTAGTTGGGCCCGCGATGGAGACTTTTTATAGCCTCCAGGTGGAGGAAAAGGCCGATTATGATAAAGTGAAGGAGAGATTGCTCAGGAGGTTCCGTCTGACTGCTGACGGCTACCGGACGCGCTTTAAGAAGGCGATGCCTAGCTGAGACCAGGACGTTGAGGATTTTATCTCAAAGATCAAACTTCTGCTGAATAGGTGGATCGAAATGGAAGGGATTCCTAAGGATTATAATGGCTTGCTGGACTTGGTGCTACGGGACAAAGTTTTGTCCTCGTGTTCCAGTGAGTTGGTGGCGTTCTTCCAGGAACGTCAACCAAAGAACATTGAGTCCATGGCCCAGTTGGGGCTCCATTATGTCCTGGCCCATCCGGGCAAACCTATTCAGAAGTCGGGTCTGACAGAAGACGTAGTTGCCAGTGTCGGCAAAATTCAGCGCCTTCCTTAGCGAAACCAGTCAGATAGGGATCAAGAGCAGGGGTTTGAGAAGCCCTCAAGTTCATATAAACCATAAAGAGGTAGCTATGGGAACTTTTGTTTTCATAGGAATGGTCGGCCGAGGTGGCACAGCCGACAATATGATAGTTATAGTGACGAAGGGAAGCGTCAAGCGCGAAAGCAGGTACGCTTTGAGGACTCGCGCGACGAAGACCGATTTTGGTATAAAACTGTTACCTATCACTTTGCTCACAGGCTGGTAATTCATCGCTGTGTGCAATGGAGCAGAACGCGAATACGCTTCGATTGTAAAAGCGTGCGAGTTGTAGAATGTGTGTGACACAGGTATTTAGTGTATGACGTGGACAGGGTCTGCGGCGGGGGGAACGAAGGTTATCGTTAGG